>OZ030017.1:57445418-57852918 GCA_964023405.1 Apodemus agrarius
GTAGCTTCCTTTATGGCCTCTGCTTCAGTTCCTGCCTCTAGGTTCTGCCTTGAGTTCCTGTCCTGACTTCCTTGGATGGTGGACTACAAGGTGGAAGATGAAACAAACCCCCAAGCTGCTTTTGGCCATAGTGTTTTATCACAGGAATAGAAACCCTGACTATGACATATACAGGTTCCTTCAGCTGTATATTGGAATGGTTAGAAAATCTCATGACTGAAGTTTTCTCTTATTGTCATGTCCAAATTAATGTAATTTTATATAAAAAAAAAAGAAAGGGCATTAGTACGTTTGCAATTCTAACATTCTTTTCTCTGGCAGAATAGAGAAAAACGATCCCTAGAGACTAATTCCCTCCAGATGACAGAGTAAACAGTAAGACTGTGGCCCAGCATCCCAGATGATTTCCACTCTGACAGCACAACACATGCTACAATGAAACAGTTATATTATCACAGAGTTCCTTAAAGATGCAATATATATTTATAAAAATATACACAAAATTAATGTGTTTTAATATGGCTATCTTGATTAAAATCGAATTTAAATCACAGTACGTTAAGAAATTAAAATCTCTTCATGGTGTCTAACATGGCATAAAGTTTACATTAACAAAATTCCACAGTAATACCTCCAATCAGGTAGCTTAGACAGAAAGTGTCCCCAAAGTTAGTCTTCTGCATGCTCTATCATTTTCAGACAAGCTTATTTGGGCTTCTTTGAATTTTTGCATAGTAAGGAAGTTGAGACATTTTCTTAGACAGTAAAATTAACAGACTACCTTGGGTTTATGACTCTATTAATTGTGGTTTTGGCTATCTCAGAACTATTGCGAGATTCCATTCTAATTTTAGGCTGTTTGTATCCTTCTCTGGGACAATTTCAAGTTGAAAAAACATTCCTACTTTGCACACAGCTTTGACACACAATCCTCCCACAGTGAACTCAAATGTACTTTTTAAATAATGATGTTATTGGTGGGTATACATATAACAGTTTTGGACAGAGCAAATGAAAAACTGATATACATAAAAAAATATCAGTTTCTTTTCCCTCAAATAATAATAATAATGCTAATGTTAGCTTTATATACCAAACTACAAAAGACCTTAGACATTTGTCTTCAGGGTTTAAGCTGCCCCACATTTCCTACATTTCCTACTAAAGATGAGCTAAAATACACTGTTATATATATATATATATATATATATATATATATATATATATTATATCAATATATATATATATTATATATATATTGAATTGTTCATTATATGGGTAATTCTAAATAGTTCTGGCTAACTATAACTTGAGCCATTGAAAGAATAACTACAATACATAAAATATATTGCACAGATTAACACAGAAAAGGAAAAATCAGACTTGGTTTTTTGAAGTTGCCTTTCAAGTCTTTACATAAATGGATTTAATCCTTCATAAAGACAAGAGCCAAGTATATTAAGATATAAGACTGGTACCAGGAAGATAAAAGCCAGGCTGGGGAAAGGGATAAAGAGTAATTGAGAGAATCTCTAGCCCCCTAGCAAACCCCAAGTATTTCCATTGAGTATACTGACCTATTTTCACCTTTGCAGAGCAGTTTTCCCCACTTAGCCCTCATTCTTTGTTCTACCTGTGTGCAAACAAGATGTCTTCCCAAAGCCACAACAGCGTTTATGTAGTAATTCTGAGTAAGTAGCAGTTGGGCCCACATGAATGGGGCAGGACTTCCTGCCACCATGTTTTATAAAGCACATCATGGTGGACATTTCACATCTAAAACACGCCATTCCCACCCTGACTCCTATAGGCTTGTGGCAATATTTTGATGCAAAACACGTTGAGTATATCTTCAAATATCCTCATAAGCTGATAGTGATAGCTCTGAGTCTGGCCTCTGGGATTCGTAAGGTAGTCATGTCAGTTTGAGCAGGCTGCCTGGAGCACACACACCTTCTCTCCCAGGCTGTCACCCCTCTTTACATGCACTACCCTTAGGTAACGTCTCACAGTACTGACAATGTTAACACTCTGGAGTCTCCACTGCAGCTTTGGCTCGACCATCACCGCTTCCCACCATGTCCTCTCCGGGCTTCCTTTCTCAGACTCCAGCTCGGAAACAGGTTGCCTGGCCGCAGCTGCTCTCCAAAATTCTGAAGACTCCATGACAGCCTCTGTTTTGTGTCTTTCATGCCTTCAAACCCACTATCATGTGGACAATACTGCCAAGCTCTGATGCCAGCTTTGACTAGATCCTGGACGACTTGGACCACAGTTTCATCACCTTCTGCATGATGGATCTGGGGAAATACTCTTCTACAAGGTTGCTATGGAGGAGCAGAGAAACCTCTCAGGTTCATTTCTAGTTCATGGCTTCTCCTTCCACAAAATTTGCAAAGTGAGAGCCTTTGAAAGGTGGAACCTTGCCCAAGACGCATTTCCTATTGTCTTAGTATAAGAACACTGGCAGATCTCTTTAGTGGTGCCAATCTCTTTAACAACCGAAGGAGCTTTGCTATCTGCAATTTACTTGTGAGAAACTTTACTTGTGTGTCTCATCAAACACAAATTAATCCACTGTCTTTAAATTCAACTTCACTCTGATTCTCACCACATAGGCAAGATGAAGGCAGATTCTTGGCCAAAGCAGCACATGAATGGCCCAGAGCCAAATTCCTTGTTCTTTCTTTTCCTCTGAGACCCTAAGAGCTGGATGTACCTCCACTGTCCACATCCCTCCTAGCACTTCCAATGTCTATGCCCCCCACCAGAAGAATAGTGAGACGCCTGAGGGCCCCTCCAACCCCAAACTCTAAGCTCCTCTGTAAGCCTGCTGAAAATCAGCTCCCGAGTCCAAGAAACACATGGTCATACCCACCTCGCCAACAGTCTCACCTCCTGGTACCAATTTCTGTCCTCGTTTCTTTTCCTGTTGCTGTGGCACTTTACTATGGCTCAAGAGAGAAAAGGTCAAGGTTGACTCAAGCTCAAGGCACCGTCTACCATGAAAGGAGAGTCAAGGAAGCGTGAGCCTGGAGGACCTGGCCGAACAGTGCCTAGGTCAAGGCCCAGAGAAAAACTGCTTGCTCGTTACTGCCCGGCTCCCTCTCTCCATCTTGTAAAATCCTGGTTGAAGGAGCAGTCCCTCCTACAATTGAGGTGGCTTGTGCCACAAAACCAAATGTGAGTTCATTTCAGTGAGTTCATTTCAGAACTTCTATAACTATTACTCAAAGTCTATCTCTACAGCTCTTTGCCGTGAAAAACAGTTCCAACTGGATGCCTTTCCCCTTACACCAGGTGAGGATTCAAAAAAAATATATATCTAAGGAAGACACAGTGAACCTTCGTCAAACAAAATCAGGTAGCACCTTGACTTTGGACTTTCAAGTCTCCAAAACAATGAGAGATACATTTCTACTATTTTAAATATCATCCAGCTTGTGGCAATGTCTAGCCCATGTATAATAGGACTAGATGATTTATATAACAAGATAGGATTCATAGTATTAAGTGGTTTTTTTGTTTGTGTTTGCTTGCTTGCTTAATTTCTTATAGCTATTTTTTTTTATCTGTGAAAGTGTTTTGCCTGCATGTATGTCTATGCACCACAGCTGTGCCTAGTATCTAAGGAGGCCAGAAAATGGGATAGGATCCCTGGCATCTGAAGTTACAGATGGTTGTGAACCACCATGTGGATGCTGGGGATCAAATCTGAATCCCCGAGAAGAACAGACAGTGCTCTGAACCCCTGAGCCATCTCTCCAGTCCCAGCACTCAGTGTTTTGCTATTAGGTTGTTCTCTGTCCATGTATGTACATGGTCCTAGATGTCCTATGGAGAGGCAATCTATGGACTTCACTTTACACTGGCCATGACACTTACTAAACATCTTCCTTATTGCTTTTGTAAAGGTCACATTAATCTGCAGAGGTTTAATTCTTCTGTCTTCAGTTCTTTTCAGATTCTCAAACAGTAATGGTAATAATCATTCATTATGTGTAAAAACACAGTAAATCATTCAACCCAGAAAAGTATAACAAAACAAGAGAGGACAGGAAGCTTTTAAAATCTGTCCCAAACGTCTCAGACACTCGTAGACTTTAAGAAAATACTCAGTAGACGTAGTGTCCTGTGGTCTGGAAGGACAACTGAGACACTGGGTTATATTCCAAAATATGTTTCTAAGTTGGTTAGGCCAAGTAAGTCACTGAGATTGAAAGAGTAAGTAATGGGAATTGTCAGCCCCCTGGTGAGAAACGTTTGATGGGTAGCAGAGAGGCCAGAGATAAGGCTGGTTTTATGTGCCATCTTAATTATTTGGAAAGAGGAGGAAACATTTTCAGATTGCATTCCGAAATGGCGCTCACTTTAATGATGCCACAAAAATAATTAATGAGGGAAATAAAATGTGCCATGGCTCAGAACATTTGGAAATATGATCAATGAAAGAAAAAAATAGATTTAAATTAAATAAATGGAAAAAATAATTTTGACAATTATTGAAGAATAATTGTCAAAGAAGAATAAAAAGCAATGTTTCTGGGAGTTTTATAATAACTACTGAGGCTAAATGTGATCAATGGAAGAAAAATAGATTTAAATTAAATAAATGGGAAAAACAATTTTGATAATTACTGAAGAATAATTTTAAAAGCAATGTTTCTGGGAGTTTTATAATAACTACTGAGGCTAAATACAATCAATGAAAAAAATAGATTTAAATTAAATAAATGGGAAAATAATTTTGACAATTATTGAAGAATAATTTTTAAAAGCATCAATTCTGGGAGTTTTATAACATCTACTGAGGCTAACAAATTGTTTTAAAAGTAACAAATGCGGTAGGATGGGTTTCTGGCAGCTTTGTTTAGTTCACTCAATGTGGAACATTGTTTCTTAAGGTTGTCTATCCTGTTGAAGAGAGGGAGAAAACCTTTGAAGGACTTTAAGGTAGCAGAACTGACATGTACATTTGCAACGCAACTGATCAAGGATTATAAATGCTTTGTTGTATAAAATGAATATTAAATGTTTTGCTCAAGAAAGATCCTTAGTTGTTCTGCTTGCTCCAAACATCATGACCTTTAAGGGCTCTTTATGACAGGATGTCTCTAGCACTGGGGCCATCAAACAGATGCCTTCTGGTTCCAGCAGAAGGGGAAGGTGATAAAACTCAAGATTTTCCTGCTACAATCATCAGGTATTAAAGCATTTATCTATTTTGATGCACATTTAAGATCCAAATAAAAATATGTAAACAAATCCTTCTGCGTTCTGGATAGAAGAGAAACCATAGCATGAAGGATGAGTAACCAGGCTACTTTTGCAGCTGCTCAAGGTGCTGCCTGGGATAAGCGGGTTCTAAAACCAGCTGTGTCTTCTCAGGACCAGCTGACACAGAGTCAGCACCACACCCTCAGGCTGAACTGAAGACTCTCAGGAAGTGAAAGCTGCTGTCCTACTCAGGGTTTCTATTCCTGCACAAAACATCATGACCAAAAAGCAAGTTGGGGAGGAAAGGGTTTATCCACCTTAGATTTCCACACTGCGTTCATCACCAAAGGAAGTCAGGACTGGAACTCGAGCAGGTCAGGAAACAGGAGCTGATGCAGAGGCCATGGAGGGATGTTACTTACTGGCTTGCTTCCCCTGGCTTGCTCAGCCTGCTTTCTTATAGAACCCAAGAATACGAGCCCAGGGATGGCACCACCCACAATGGACCCTCCCCCCTTGATCACTAATTGAGAAAATGCCCCGCAGCTGGATCTCATGGACGCATTTCCTCACCTGAAGCTCCTTTCTCTGTGATAACCCCAGCCTGTGTCAAGTTGATGCACAAAACCAGCCAGTGCAGCTACAAAGATGTTATCACTAACACAAGCACAAGGGGACAAGCAGTTTTATTTCTGCTTGGGGTCTTGAGGAAGAGGAGAAATTCTTTGAAATTACTACAGGGACTCACCATCACTGCCTCCTTGCATGTGATGTGGTTTAAAGACCCAAAGTTGGACACCTGCAAAGTTTTAAGATTTTGAAGGAAAAAAAATTAACATTTAAAAATATCCCTGGCCTGGGGGCTGATGAGAAATCCCATGGGACAAAGTGCTTGCTGCACAGGCATGATGATCTGAGTTTAGATCCCCAGTACGTACATAGGAGCTGGGCATGGAGGGATGCCCTGTAACCCAGACCTGAGGAGGAGGGAGTGAGGGCAGGCAGATCCCAGGAACTCAGCCAGAGAGTAGCCTATAATGGTGAGCTCCGGGTTCATTGAGAGGCCTGTATTCCAAAGGGACGTGTAGGGCAACAGAGGGTACCAGAGGTCAGCTTCTAACCTCCACATGCATGTCCAGAAAAAAAACAACATCTCCGAGACAGACTAGCTCATAATACAAAAACAGCCAAATCACAAACTAAAATGGGACCAGAGGAAATCATTCACCATGAATACATGTTGATGAGGAGGGAGAGAGAGAGAGAACCTCACATAATCGTATTGCTTGTTAGTGTTGCCACAACATACCCCAGACATTGGTACTCACATAGTAGGAACATTGATTGTATCACAGTCCAGAGGCTTGCCCCAGTGCCTACAGGACTGGTCTCCTCTGGGCCTCTGTCTCTGGGTTAGGGGTCATGTTTTCTCATGTCTTCACGCCATCTGTCCCCTGCCTGTGAGCATGTACTGCTCTGAGAGCATTTTTACTAGGACAGTGTGGTCCTCACCACAGTTCTATCTCCTTTCCTCAGGAACTATTAATTACCTCAGTGTCTCACTTTGTGCCTTGTGCTATCTTTGCCTCAAGTTTCATCTCATCAGCTGGTGAATGATGCCACTTAAATTGTCTCTTTAAAGACCTGTCCACATGCGGTCACAGACTAAGAAAGTGAAAGTGAAGAATTCAACATGTAAGTGGGGTGGTGGGTAGGGACGGTGGGGGTCGTGACTGTGATTAACAGTTAGACAGGAAGCAACGAGAAAGCAACCAGAGCAAAAGAGAATTAAGACTATGGAAAATATCCAAAGGCGATTCTGGGAAAGAAAATAGAATCAGTGAAAATAAAAATTCTACAACAGGAAGAAGCAGTTAGATATAAAAGAAAATAAGTAATTCAAGGGACAAAGTTGGAGAAATTATTTAGTCTGCTGCAGAGATATTTAGAGGAAGAAAAACTGAAGCGGGGCACAGAAGCCAAAGTTTATTTTAAAAACAAAAACCTTCTGTATGTCTCAGGCAAGCTCACGGTAGAAGGTTTCAGAGGAGACGAAGGAGATGGTGGCTGGAGACATGTTGGCACAGGTTACCTCAAAACTGGGGAGTTCTAGAAAAACACAGATGAGAAGCTGTCCTAGGCGACCTGGTCTCAGCCATTCAGACAACTTAGATGCCTGACTATCCCTCCCTTTTGCAAGGCAATTGTGAGCCATCCCACCTGGGAAAGATGAGGTGGGATAAAGTGGTGGGACAGCAGCAACGGAAAGGAAAAAGCAAAGAGGCAGAGATTCCGAAAGGCGAGGCGAGCCCTCCAAAGCCTCCATTAGAACTACAGCGTGGAGTGGTTGCCAGTTGGTGCCCGGATGAACCGTGCTGCCTGTATATGGGATCTGCACCGGAGAGAGGCTTCCTGCTCCTTGGCACTGGTCCCCAGAAAAAGATAAGCTGTAGAGAGAATGAGTGGTTTATAAGGACAGCTGAGAGCCCAGTCTGCCCTTCATAGAGACACAATGCAGAACGACACAAAAGTCTAGCGCTGATACTCTCCCAGAGTAGTCCAGAATGAAGAGCCCCCTCCCCACTTTGACACAAGAACACACACACACACAAATGTACTGACCCTGGTGCAATATATGTATGTATTCAAATATTCTCACTCAAGAGCTGTGGAGCACTGGCAGGAAAAATAAAAATTAAAAGCAGCCAAGACAGATGTGAAGAGACTATTCCATGGTTTAGGTAAAAAAACAGTGTGGACGAAACTTCTGGGTTCCCTCCCAGTCTCCAATACAGACTTCGTGCAGAGTGCCATCCCCAGAAGAGCAGAGTCAGGGTCCCACCTGGCAGGTGGGATGGCTCAGAATTGCCTTTCCAAAGGGAGGGAGGGAGGGGATGGTCAGGCATCTAAGGTGTCTGAATGGCTGAGACCAGATAGCCTCTCCCCTGCACAGCCTGTGACAAGCAGAGTCAGGAGATGACAGACCTTGCTAAGGCGCTGAGGGAAAGAAACTGAAGACGACACTAAAAGACAGACAGCCTGTAGGCTTAGATTTTTTTTAAACCTACTTTTAATAAGGGTTCACAAGCATGTCGACTCCTCATGTAGCCCACCGTCCAAAGGCAGGGGAGAAAGATGGTAAATAGGACAAGGGGATGTGGACCTGTTTAGAAGGAGTTCTTTGGGGTGATTCCAATCTCTATCAGGAGTTTAAAAGTCCAGTTCAGTAGTGTCACGAATCAGCAGCGGTGGCCAGATCTAACAGAAACTGCCGGGCCTCCACCAAATCAACACGAGTCAGCAGAAGCAACCGGGTCTGCCAGGGACACCAGGAGAAGTTCTCTACCATGCTTCTCTCAACAAAGTGAAGATCAAGACAGACCTGAGACGCACAAGGACTAGCTATTCAAGAATGCCATAACTGTCCATTGAGTCCTTTTATACCCTCTCCAAACATCCCGTGTCTTCCCCCAACAACCGCAACATGTGAGTGTTCATCACCTGACACACCCAAGACACTTCCACTTCCGCCACCCTCCATGCTTCCACAGTGGCAGAATATCGTGAAAACAAACACATTACTGGAAGCAATTTACAGATCCAGTGTAACCTCCCTCAAAACACCCGTGACATTCTTCACGGAACAAGCAAAGACTTTTAAAAATAAGCAATGCAAAAAAAGACATGTAGAAACCTACTGCTGTAGAAGCTTCCTAAACATATAAATTTGATTAACAAATTAACTGTATAATATACATGATATTATCATTGTATTTGGTAATATATAAAATTAATGTATAACATAAATGTAGTGTTATACCTACAATGAAGAGTCTCTTAGTTAGGGTTTCACTGCTGTGAAGAGACACCATGACCAAGGCAAAGGAAAACATTTACCTGGGACTGGCTTACAGTTTCAGAAGTTCAGTCCATTTTTTTTTTTTAATCATGGTGGGAAGCACAGCAGTGTGCAGGCAGACATGGTGCTGGAGGAGCAGAGAGTTCTACACCTTGATTGGAGGGCAGCAGAAGAGGATTATCTTCTGCAGGCAGCCAGGAGGTGGCGTCTCTTCCACACTGGATGCAGCCTGATCATAGGAGGCCCCAAAGCCCACCTACACAGTGACATGATTCCTCTAACAAGGTCACACCTCCTCCAATAATGCCTATACCCCAGATTAAAAAAAAAAAAAAAAAACAGTGTCAGGAACGGGGTTACTTCTTTTTGAATCATTGGCCTGTGAGTTCCCATCAACCCCTAAACATTATAGGCTATCACAGTTTCTCATAATTGACCTTCAGAGCCTGATTGTAAGACCCTATTGCTAAGATACCACACACTTTCGTCATAAAACATGAAGATGTCAAGTTGTTTTGGACCTGGGAGCTTCGTCCCTGACTTGCTTTCATAGAACTAAGAAGTACATTCAAGTTCCCAGAGGAGAAGAGCAATCAGTCATTTCTAGCTACTAATCCTAGGAGTTACAACAGTGACTGGCCCTGCAAGACACAGCCACTGGAACTGTAGTGTCATGACATCATGAAAGTAAATAAACACGTCTGGGTTGGGTCTAAGTCTCACGCCAGAAGATGAAAGCCATACCTGGCACTATTATCAGCATGAGTCTACGGCTAGAGGCAAACCTACTGTCATGCCGCTAAGTGGATGGTGTTAAACCAACTCATTATGACAAGTCAGTATATTCACAAGCCAACACGGCTCTCTTAGTCCTCATCTGAAGAGCATCTATTTGCAGTAGATGGTGCTTAACACAGTGACCCACAACTGGCCAAGATACAGAGAATAAGAGACAACAGAATGCTCAGATTTAAATGAAACAGACTTATTGCACCCCCTCCAGAGGCTCAGGGATCTTTGCAAAAGAGAGGAAAGAAAAATGTAAGAGCCACGGGTAATAGATGACAACAGAAAATTTCTTCTGAACATAGCGAGGTAGCAGCACATACGAACTCAGTGACTGTCAGAACGGAGAGGGGAGCTGGGGTACATGATGGCACCCCAAGCTATGGTAACAGCATCGGCATTGGCACAGTCACTGGCAGCTGCTAGCTTGTGGGAAAGGGAGAGAGAGTTTTCTCTAGTCCCCGGTAAGGTGATCAGTCTCCAATGGAAGAACAAACATCCAAGAATATTTTGACAGAACAATATTTTTTCATTTTTCTTTTTTTTAATCTTTTTTGTTTTTTGATAGAATTTTGTTTATTTTCAATTTTTATTGGTTATTTTATTTATTTACATTTCAAATGTTGTCCCCCTTCCCGGTTTGCCCTCTACCACCTCCCATCCAGTCCGCCCTCCTCTTTGCCTCTATGAGAGTGCTCACACACAAACACACACACACACCCTCATTCCCGCCTCACTGCTCTAGCATTCCTCTTATGCTGGGGCATCAAGCCTCCTTAGGACCAAGGGCCTCCCCTCCCATTGATGTCAGATAAGGCCATCCTCTGCTACATATGTAGCTGGAGCCAGGGGCCCCTCCATGTGTACTCTTTGGTTGGTGGTTTAGTCCCTGGGAGCTTATCACAGAATTGTTCCTATCTAAAGGAAATGCAGAGACAGAACATGGAGTAAGGGCTGAAGGAAAGGCCATCCAGAGACTATCCCATCTACAGACACTAGACCCTGAGACTATTGCAGATGTCAAGAAGTGCTTTCTGACAGAAGCCTGGTATAGCTGTCCCCCAAGAGGCTCTGCCAGCACCTGACTAATACAGATGCAGATACTCATAGTCAACCATCAGACTGAGCCCAGGGACCCCAGTGGAAGAGTTGGGGGAAGGACTGAAGGAGCTGAAGGGAATTGCAACCCTATAGGAAGAACAACAATATCAACTAAACTGACCACCCAGAGCTCCCAGAGTCTAAATCGACAACCAAAGAATATTTTTTCTTGAAAGAGTTCACAAAAATTACAATCTTGCCTCGGGGCACCACAGACAGCTAACAGCTAATGCCAGGAATGCTGACAGAGTCCGAAGCTAACATCACTCAGGTCCTATCCCGTCAGGCTTTTACCTGCACCCAGAGGCTGAGCAGCTCAGCGGGCCATCTATACACCAACCCGGTCTTGCACCAACCCAGTGGGGGGGGGCATCTGCCCTACAGAGTGATCAGCACTTGGATAAGGTCCCTGCAGCATCCACCATCTGTGCACCCTGAAGGAGCAGACAGGCAACACCAGGCTCATAGATACAACCCAAGTATAGCATTCTTTGGGGCCGGACACATTAGGGCTCCAAGGGCACCCAAGAGGAGGGTAGCACATCAGCAACCTGAGCCAAGGGGAACCCAGACATCCAGAGGTGCTGAATTAGCCTTAGAGGCTCGCAGGAGGTTTAAACACCAGCCAGTGGCAATAAGACCAACTAACCGCCAGAGATAGCCAGATGGCAAAAGGCAAATGTAGGAACATTACTAACTGAAATCAAGGCACCATGGCAGCATCCGAACCCAATTCTCCAACAACAGGAAGTCCTGGATACTCCAACACACCAGAAAAACAAGACTTGGATTTAAAATCTCTGGTCATGATGCTGTTAGAGGAACAAAAGAAGGACATAAATAAATCTCTTAAAGAAATACAGGAGAAAAATAGATCAAAAGGTAGAAGTCTTTACAAGGGAAACACAAAAATCATTTAAAGAAATTCAGGAGAAATGGGTCAAAAAATAGAAGACAATAGGGAGGAAATGCAAAAATCACTTAAAAAAATACAGGAGAACTTGGGTCAACAGGCAGAAGTCATGAAAGAGGAAACACAAAAATATCTCAGAGACTTTCCCAGGATGCTCTCTGGCATCTTCATACACACTGAAGTGCATGCATGTGTCTGTGCACACTCATACACACATAAATTTTAAAAATGTGATAATACTTGTTAGCAATGATTTTTATGAGTTCTTAGAGAGTTTTATATGACAAGCTTTGATCATGTTCACTTCCCCTTCCCTAACTCTTCCTAGGTTCAGTCCCCAGGTCTAGTCCATTTCCCTTATATATCCAACTTTGTGAGTTCTTTTTTTCTATATTCTTTGTTTACATTCCAAACATTTTCCCCTTTCCTAGTTCCCTCCTCACTATATGTCCCATAAGTCCTCTTCCCTCTGTCCAATCCCCAATCACCCCCCTCCCCATTTCTTGGTTCTAGTACTCCCCTACCATACTGGATCCAGTCTTTTCAAGACCAGGGCCCTCTCCTTCCTTCGTCTTGGGAATCATATGATTTGCTAATTGTGACTTGAGTATTCATAGCTTCTGGGCTAATTAATATCCACTTATCAGTGATTGCATTTCATGTGTATTCTTTTGTGATTGGGTTAGCTCACTTAAGATGATACTTTCCAGTTCCAACCATTTGCCTACAAATTTCATGAATTCATTGTTTTTAATTGCTGAGTAGTATTCCATTGTATAAATATACCACATTTTCTGTATCCATTCCTCCATTGAGGGACATCTGGGCTCCTTCCAGCTTCTGGCTATTATAAACAAGGCTGCTATGAACATAGTGGAGCATGCAGGGGAATCCTCTGGGTATATGCCCAGGAGTGGCATGACAGGGTCCTCTGGAAGTGTCATGCCCAATTTTCTTAGGAACTGCCAGACTGATTTCCAGAGTGGTTGTACCTTCTTACAATCCCACCAACAGTGGCGGAGTGTTCCTCTTTCTCCACATCCTCGTCATGTAAATCCTGGGAATCAAACTCGGGCCATGAGGCTTGGCCATAAGGACCTTTACCCATGGGGCAATCTTACTTGCCTTCTCCCAAAATCTTGAAATTAGTATAGAATCCACAAAAAGGGCCCAATTATCCACAGCAACTCTGAGCAGAAATAATAATGCTAGAGAGATCATAATACCTGGTCTTACATTACAAAGCCTCAATAATAAAAATAGCATGGTGATAGAAAAAAAAAGACACGTGGACCAAAAGAATAAAAGACCCCAAAATAAATGCATGAGGTGATAGCCACCTAAATCTGTCAGATAAACATGTCAAAAACATGCAGAAAAGATAACCTCTTTAACAAATGATGCTGGGAAAACTGGATATCCACACTTAGAAGAATAAAATTAGATTGATATCTTTTTCCCTGAACAAAAATCAATATGGATCAAATATCTTAATGTAAGACCTGGAACTGGAAAATTGCTGGAGGAAAACACTCCAAGACATAGGTATCCACAGACTCTCTGGAAAGGACCCCAATTTACACAGTGGAATTTTATTTTGATGTAAAGAAATATGAAATCATGACATTTTCATGAGCTGCATGGAGGTCGCTGTGTTAAGCAAAATAAGCAAGACCTGGAAGAAAAGCATCACATGCGTCCTCTCATATGCAAAACCTAGGTTGAAAGTGCCTTATGTGTGTGTGGTGTATGTATGTGTGCCTGTGTGTTTGCTATATTTGTCTGTGATAGGAAACTAGAAATAGAACATGAAAAGGAAGAAAAATTGATACAAAATCAGGGAGGAATTAAAATAAAGATAGTATGTGAATATCAATTGGACATGGTATGCTTTAAAAGACACACTAGGCTCCTGTCTGCAAGTATAACAGAGTATGATGGATAGTGTCAGGGATTGGTTCTTGCCCCTAGGGTAAGTCTCAAACTGGGCCAGTCACTGGTTGGCCATTCCTTCAGGCCATGCTCCATCTTTGTCCCTGCACTTATAGGTACAACAAATTTTGAGTTGAAGGTTTTGTGGGTGAGTTGGAGTCATCACTCTACTGGGAGTCCTGTCTTGTTATAGGAGATGGTTGTAACTGTCCTCTGGAAGGCTCCATCCAGCAGCTGATCAAAAATAGATACAGAGACCCTCAGCAAATATTAGATAGAGCTCAGGAAGTCTTGTAGAAGAGTTGGGAGAAGGATTAAGAGACCCAGAGGGGATAGGAACTCCGTAAGAAGACCAACAGTCAACTAAATCTTGGGGGCTCCCAGAGATTGAACCACCAACCAAAGAGTGGGCAAGGGCTGGACCTAAACCTGCAGCACAAGTGTGGCAGAGGTGTATCTTGAATCTGGGTCCCTCAACAACTGGAGCAGGGGCCATCCCTGACTCTGTTGCCTGCCTGTAGAGCCTGTTCCCCTAACTGGGCTGCCTTGTGTGACCTCAGTGGGAGAGGATGTGCCTAGGCCTGCAGTGACTTGAGGTGCCAGGGTGGAGTTAGTACCTCGGAAGGGGCTCTCCCTTCTCAGAGAAAAAGAGTAGGAGGGAATGGGGGAGGAACCATAGGGGGCTGATGGGGCTACAATCTGATGTACAGTGAGTAAACAAATTAGTGAAAAAGGAAATGTTCCAGCAAACAAAAAAAATAAAAGACCCAATATAAGAATACAATGCAAGGGCGGTGGTGGCACACGCCTTTAATCCCAGCACTTGGGAAGCAGAGGCAGGCAGATTTCTGAGTTCGAGGCCAGCCTGGTCTACAGAGTGAGTTCCAGGACAGCCGGAACTACAGAAAAACCCTGTCTCGAAAAACCAAAAAAAAAAAAAAAAAAAAAAAAGCAAAAAAAAAGAAAGGCTATAAACTAACATGTACAAATGTTAATAATAGCTAAATAAAGACACTTTACAAGCAAAAAACAAAAGAAAGAAAAAAAAGAATACAATGCAATGCAATCAGTGAAAAGCAAAATGTAAAACTATCTCACCATAAGCAGTCCAAAAGATAGATGCTTAACAGGCAAATGCATGTAAAGATTTATGTTTTCCATTTATCAACAAATAATGTAATGTTGTATGTAAGTTTGTTCTCTTCATTTGTTGGCTCTAGATACTGTTTTTAACAGTATTTATGTGTATATATATATATTATATAATATATATATATATATATAATACATATATACTCCTTCTTGGTTTATTTCAAGAGCAGTTGATATCTCCATCTGTTTAGCTGAGAAGTCCTGTTGGTTTATGTTGTTTGTTGCTTTTCCTTGTTGGAAGATCTCTTGCTATGCAAGCACCGCTCATAGGGACAGCACATACTCCTTGCCCCGGGGGCTCTGGTACTCACTCTCGCTCTCTTTTGACTTTCTTTTCTCAGATACTAAAATCCTTAGTGCAGCTTTCTTTCATACCCTATATGCCGTGTGTTTATATGACTTGCTCATTTGTTTGAGGCAGGGTCTCACTACATAACATGCTGGATTCCACTTAATGAATAAGTTCATTTTACATTACAGAAAACAATTCATTTCCTTTTAGACTTTTAGGTCACCCAGTTCAAGCCACTCCAGCAGCAAAGATTCTAGAATTCCATCTTTCTGCTCATAGTTGTCTTATACATGACCTCAAGCAAGCCATCTTGAAACTGGCAGGAGGGATAGGCAGGAGCCAGGGAGTGGGTTTTAAGTTTAGGCAAGATTCTTGGCTGTGGATCCTAAATATGGGCACTGTAAATGTTTTTGACTTGAGATTCTTTGAATCGAAAGAACACTGAGAATCCATCTCACCCCAGTCAGGATAGCTAAGATCAAAAACTCAGGTCACAGCAGATGCTGGCAAGGATGTGGAGAAAGGACACTCCTCCATTGCTGGTGGGATTGCAAGCTGGTACAACCACTCTGAAAATCAGTTTGGCAGTTCCTCAGAAAATTGAACATATTACTACCTGAGGACCCAGATATACCACTCCTGGGCATAGACCCAGAAGATTCTACAACATGTAATAAGGACACACACTCCACTGTGTTCATAGCAGCCTTCTTTATAATAGCCAGAAGCTGGAAACAACCAAGATGTCCCTCAACAGAGGAATGGATACAAAAACGTGGTACATTTACACAATGGAGTACTACTCAGCTATTAAAAACAAAATTCATGAAATTCTTAGGCAAATGGTTTGAGCTAGAAAATAGCATCCTGGGTGAGGTAACCCAACAAAATATCACATGTATGCACTCACTGATAAGTGGATATTAGCCCATAAACTCAGAATTCTCAAGATACAATTCACAGACCACATGAAGCTCAAGAAGAAGCAAGACCAAAGTGTGGATACTTCGGTCCTTCTTAGAATGGATCAAAATGTCCATGGGAGGAGATAAAGAAACAAAGTATGGAGCAGAAACTTAAGGAAAGGCCATCCAGAGACTGCCCTACCTGGGGATCTATTCCATATACAGTTACCAAACCCAGACACTATTGTGGATGCCAACAAGTGCTTGCTGACAGGAGCCTGACAAAGCTGTCTCCTGGGAGGCCCTGCCAGTGCCTGACAAATACAGAGGTGGATGCTCACAGACAACCATTGAACTGAGCACAGGGTCCCCAATGGAGGAGCTAGAGAAAGGACCCAAGGAGCTGAAGGGGTTTGCAGCCCCATAGGAGGAACAACAATATGAACCAACCAGTACCCCCAGAGCTCTCAGGGGCTAAACCACCAACCAAATAGTATACATTCTCCAGCCACATATAGTGCAGAGGATTGCCTTGTGGGACATCAATGGGAGGAGAGGCCCTTGGTCCTGTGAAGGTTCAATGCCCAGTGTAGGGGAATGCCAGGACAGGGGAGTGGGAGTGGGTGGGTTAGTGAGCAGAAGGAGGGGGGGTGGGATAGGGGGTTTTCAGAGGGGAAACCAGGAAAGGGTATAACATTTGAAAAGTGAATAAAGAAAGTATCTAATTTTTAAAAAAAAGAAAAAGAAGGAAAGGAAGGAAGGAAGGAAGGAAGGAAGGAAGGAAGGAAGGAAGGAAGGAAGGAAAGAAGGAAGGAAAGAAGGAAGGAAAGAAGGAAGGAAGGAAGGAAGGAAGGAAGGAAGGAAGGAAAGAAGGAAAGAAGGAAGAAAAGAAAGGAAAACAATGCCCTCACAATGGAAGTGTCCCTTTAGAGAGGGGGAACTGGGACTAATGGAGGAATCCTTAGTACAGACCCATTTTCAAATGCTAATTTCTACACTCCTGACCTGGCCACAAAGTCCATGTGAAGCCATCCCACAGAATACAGTACTGGTCGCCTGGAAGGACTGCTTGCCCTGTGTCTGTCACAGCTGTACATTTGTTCTCTGAGATTTTCTCCCCGCCACCCCTGCTGTGCTCTGCTTGTGGCCACATCCCATGTGGGAATCACAGGGATGCCCTCATCCTGCCTGCCCGGACTCTGGTCGAAGGGTTTCTTGGGGAATTAGGTGGAAAGCAAGCATAGCGCTTGCTGGCCAGGCTTGCGTTGCTTTGAAAACACAATTTCCTGAGACGCTTAAACAGGCTTTTAACCCTACGTGTTTTCATGAGTTCCAGATGCAAGGATCCCTGGCCAAGAATCTTGCCTAGACTTAAAAACCTACTCCCTGGGTCCTGCCTCTCCATCCTCCCAGCTTCAGGATGGCTTGCTTGAGGTCATGTACAACATGACCCTGAGCAGGAAGATGGAATTCTAGAATCTATGCCACTGGAGTGGCTTGAACCGGGTGACCTAAAAGTCTAAAAGGAAGTGAATTGTTTTTAACGTAAAGTAAACTTAGCCAAACATATTGACTTTTCCGGCTTCTTGTGCTATAGCACAGATAGTGTTCATGTTCTTCTGGAGGCTTCAGGTTCTAAAAGAAGAGGTTGCAAATTACTTAGTATGCCCCCAGTAAGCTGACCTTTGGTATGTCTGAGAGTAGTTTTTTCCCAATGCCTTCAACATGCCGTGTGAATTTGGCTACATATAAAAATTGTAGGACCAATGGGAGGCACTTTCCCTTCCCTGTATGCCTTTAAAAATATCAATCCTTTCTTTTCTGCCTTGAAACATTGTTGAGTAATTTTAAGTTAACATCACCCCTGTTCTTTTCCTTTTAGGACTTTCTAGGTGTCTCCCTGTGTAGCTGTTCTAAAATGTGGTTAGAATGTAGCTAATGAAATTTCTCTTGCTTACCCTGTTTAAAACTTTATCTCAGAAGGCAGAAATCGCCCATCTTTTTCTTCCTATCTTATATGTAAACAGTCAGACTGAAGTGTAATATATGCCACATCCAGCATCCAAGAGCTAAGCGTGCAGGTCAGTATCTTCACACAGCGAATACACTTGTATATAGCCCTCAACTCCATATAGTCACAACATCCCAGCTTGCTGAGACTGTCTCCTGGTGATGTCAGAAGCTGTACCCGTTAAAGTCTCACCAACATCACTGCCTAAACATGAGCCGAACCAGGACAACACCAATAGACAAGCCAAAGTGAACAGGGCAAAGGCCATGAGGTAACAAACCTATACAAAAGACTGCGTGCAACTGAGGAATGCTGAGAGTGGGAGAGATAGTCCCCCACCCCAGAGAGAAGCACAGTGATTAGTTATCCAACACCAGATGCTCAGCCATTATATAGACTGAACAGGACATACACATATGTATGTATGTATATATATATATATGTGTGTGTGTGTGTGTGTGTGTGTGTGTGTATGTATATGCATGTAACAATTAAATGAAAAAGAGGCTGTGAATTTGAAAGAGAGCAAGGAGCAAGGAGGGGCATATGAGAGGATTTGGAGGGAGGAAATGATGACATTATATTATCTCAAAAATAAAAAGTAATAATAATAAATTAAAGATGTTCCCAAGATTCCAGAAAGGAAACAATTTTGACTTCTATCATCATTTATTAGCTTTTTATAGTGTTTATATAAATAACATAATAAAGTACCCTCTTGGGTTTTTTCCATTTGACATGGTACTCCGTCAGACTTGTAAATCTTGTGAGAGGGAAATGGTTTGCTCTTTTCATTACTGTTTAGCACTCCATTGACTCCTATGACTCCTATCTCAATTTATTCTAGTTTTTCTTTTGATGGACATTTAAAAGGCTTCGGGTCAGGACTATTATAAATATCACAATAGGACTTTTTTTTTTTTACATCTGCTAAATGCACATATGTGTGCACTTAGATTGAGTACAAACCCAGGAGTGAGATTTCTGCATCTCAATATATGCACAGGATTAGCTCTAGTGGGTATTGTCAAACAGCCTACTAAAGTGGCTGAATTCATTTAGACTCTTGCCAACAACATGCAAGGATTCAATTGTAACAAGATGTTGAAGTCTGCTAATTTTGCATGGTGGATTCATAACGTTTATTAAATTATTGTTCAATTCTTTATGTTTGAAAGACTCCAAACTCTTTTGTATAAGTAAAACTTTTGAAACTGAAGGTAATTTCAGGAAGAATGTTCACTACAATAAGGTTAGATTACTTGACTACCATGCCCCTCCCCTCCTGTGGCGGGGTATATACATGAAGGGTTGGAAGTACAGAGGTACTGGTTAGTTGGACTTAGGGTCCTTTGACATAAGAAAATGCAGAAACTACATGAATAATTTTCTACTCAAGGCTCCTCTAAATTTCCTTGTAGTCTCTTTATACTCTAAACAGTTAGCCAGGTCCTTCAGTGGCCCACTCTCCCCAGACCCAAAGCATTTATAGGAAACGTAAGAAGGAAAAACCAAAGGGAATTCTGGGAGTGGTAGGAAAGCACAGAGAGTAAACAAAAAGAGTTCAAACAACGGAGAATTCCTAATCTACCAGATTGCATCATCGGTGCCTAAATGGAGCAAAGGGTAGAATGAGGAGTTGTGTGAATTAGATAGATGTGTGTGAACTCCACGCCTTGAACCAGGACAGGAATGTGGTTGTCCGGCTGAAAGAAAGCACCATTCTGTGTACATTAGTCTCACAGTGAGCGTGTTTACAGTGGACTTTACATTCTGGTAAGAGCAGAACCAATAGCTGTGCTCGAATCAGCATTTCCTGGATTAGCCCTGGGGGGGGGAAAAAAAAAAAAGCTTTCCTGATGATTCGGGTGAGCAGCCAAGTTTGGGAACCACTAATATGTAATCTTTTGTATCGCTGATTGTTGGCCCGTAGACTTAAATAATTGAAAGTCACTAAACCATGGATACTTCTGGCTCTTTCTTGGATGTCAAGAAAAGTTCATTCGAGGGGGTATAGGTTCATTTGGACCTGCAGACTGGATGCAGTGATTTTCCTGCATCCGTGATGAGAGAGCTCTGCAGTGTTCTGTTCCAGCTTGGTAATAATGAGCTGACCCCTGCCACAAGGGGCCAGCACTGCTAACCTCAATTCTAGAGCACAGCGTCTGTTTAGTAGAAAGCTGCCCGGTGGCACCGTGCCTTTCAGCAGTTGTTTATTTTGTTGGTCTTCCTAGTGCTTTCCAGGAAAGTTGAAGAGACCACTGGATTTAAAAAAAAAAAAAAAAAATGCTACGAGTGAGACAGTTAAATTAGGTGTATCACATTCAGGGTTCCAGAGCATGTGATCTAGTATTGCAAACGTTGATCTAGGACTGCAAACATTTCTGTCCCACTCCAAAGTATCCCACTTTATTCCATGTGACCTACTAGGAAAATCTAACAAAATCACTTTTTTTCCCCTCACATCAAACAAATAGTCTCTCTTTGTTCCTTTGATTTTTTTCTTGTCCCTGTATTTTTCTAAAGATTTGGAAATCCTTTTGGTTTCTTTCAAGACAACCGGCAAGGATCCATACAGTGCTACTGTGTGCTTCCTTCATGAGACACAATGCTTTAGACACTGCGGACTTTGACATATAGTAAAAGATTTAGTGTTGGCAAAACTCCAGTGTAGTAGTACAGGTCATGATCCACTTTCAACATCTTAGAAAATGAAGTCTCGGTGAGGCTACCCTGCCTGGCAAACCACGGAGCTGGTGTGAGAGGCTGTAGTTGCGGGAGAGCCTGGCTCCCTAGGTAGGTGTTAGGGTGTGATATTTCTGGCTCCTGACACAACATGAGTAGTTTTTAAATTGTGATCTCTGGAACCTTAGCATTCCTCCAGTAATCCACAAACGTCAAGATAAACTTTTGGTTTGACTATTATAAATCAAACTTTTAATGAGGCAAATATTGCTATCCACTAAGTAGTACAGCCAGGTTCGTTGATTTTTGCACCCTACAATAAAGTAAAAAGTTCGACTATCAACTACATTTAAACTTTGTCTGAATGTGCTGATAACCGGAGCTTGTGCCTATGTCATTCAGCACTAAAGCCACCACCCCATTTAAAGTCACTCATCGCCGCCACATTTCAACATCCGCTGGGCAATCCTCAGCCCCGTTCACTGGCTATAACAGCAGAACTGGACACACCTATCTGCCCCTCCATTCTCTTTCCATTTTTTATTTTTTGTTTATTTAGATGTATTTGTGTGTGTGTGTGTGTGTGTGTGTGTGTGTGTGTGTGTGTCTTAGTCAGTGATGTGTTGCTGTGAAGAGATCACATGACCACAGCAACTCTTACAAAAGAAAGCACTTCACTGGGACTGGCTTCCATTTAGAGGTTTAATACATGATCGTGATGGCAGGAAGCGTGGTAGAATACAGGCAGACATGGTGTTAGAGTGAAAGTTCTACATTTGGATGTGCAGCCAGGAAGAGAGAGAGAGAGACACTGGGTCTGGCTTTAGTATTTGAAACCCCAAAGCCCACACTCACTTACACACTTCTCCCAACAAAGCCACACCGGCTAATCCTTGTCAAGTAGCACCATACCCTAAAACCAAGCATTCAAACATAGGAGCCTGTCGGGGTCATATCTAGTCAAACCGCCACAACAGATATGAGTAGTTTGTTCTCATGTATGTCTGTGTTCAGATACATGTGTTCCAAAAAATGTATCCATGCCTGATACTTAGGAGAGGTCTGACGAGAATGTCTAGACTGGAGTTATAGTCTAGTTATAGTTAGGACTAGAGTTACAGTCAGTTGTGAGTCGCCATGTTGGTGCTGGGAATTTAACCCAGGTCCTCTGAAAGAACAACATGTACTCTTACCCACTGAGCCATCTCTCCAGCCCTGTCCTTCCTTTCTACATGTAGTGTCTAGGGCCTCGTGATTTCCCCCCTTGCTTGGTCCTTCTCAGCTCTCATTGCTAATTCCTTCTCCTCTGTCATGTTGAACTGCTACCGACACTTCCATGTTGCCTCCTTTTCTCTATAATCACTTGCCACAGTCATGTCTTTACATATCACCTATATGCCATCAAATTTCCAAATCACATCTCCAGTCCTGACACCCAGAGGGACACCAGACTTAAACACCCAACCGCCTGGCAGAAAGCTTTGCGGGTTTATTCACCAACATCTCAGACTCCAACCGGTGAGCTTCTCCACCTACAATTTCTCCGGATGCTCTGACAGCAACTTCATCTTCTTCAGCTGTCTGCAGAACAAATCTTAACATTATCCTTGATTGGTGTGCTTTATGGTCTACAATCCAATTCTCAGAAAACTCTGTGGGGTTTGTCTTTAAAATACAAAGCACGACCAATTCGTTCTCTTCTTTATGACTCCCTTGCCCAGATCACCATAGCCTGCTCCTCAGCTATTACAGTAGACCACTGGGGGTGTTCATCCCTACCTACCTAGTGCCACCCTTCTTCTGAACCCCACAGAACACTCAGTAGATGATCCAGAACAATCATGTTAAAGGGTAAGGCAGCTCATGTCCTTCTGCTATTACGCTCTAGATGTCCTGTCCTATGGCACCTCTGACCTCCCTACCCCCTCCCTTCACCCACTCTGCAATAGCCACACAGAGCCCCTTCCTGGGCCTCCATTGACATGCACGTTCCTGCATTAGGCTTTTAGGCTGGCTGTCTTCTTCCTGGAAACCAACAATTTCAAGCCTTTATCCAGTGTCAATTAACTGAAGTTTCCCCCAAGGTTGAAAACTGCAACCACTACGTATTCTTCCCTGTGTCTCTTACCTCATTCACCTAGAATGTGCCATCTTGGAACCCATGTGTGGATCATGTATTGCTTCTGTCCCTCATTAGATATATGTCCGATGAGGGTAGAAAGTATAATGTAATGAATGGAGTAAGTTTTAATGAGTTAAAAACCTACAAAGTGTCTGTCTCGTAACAAGCAATCTGAAAATATTTGCTTACCAAATGCTTTTTGCTTTACAATGCCAGGTAGTTTTGCCATCTCTCAGCAGCACAAATAGCTTGATATAGCTGCTCAGAAAAATAGGACATTTACTCCTAATTGAAGAGCTCTCCTGCTGTATATTTCTTGTTGTGTATATGAGAATATAAATAATTATAAACAGCTTTCAAATTTTAGAAGTTCCTTCTATCAGCTTAAAAAATGGGAGCTATTATTTTAAACACATTTCACTTAAATCATGCACAGTTTTCAACATTATTCAAAACGTTTAAATCCATCTTTATAAACTATGATGTTTTAACAAGAGCAGCATTATTTCAGGAAAAAATATAAAACTCTTGAACTCAGTTTGTGGCTTTACCAATTAATAGCTATGTGAGAGTAATGATAATGTATTTAATTATTCATCAGTTATTAAGAATTTCAAGTCAGTGAGAGCTGACCACTGAAGCATTCAGGGACCCTCCAGACCACAGAAAAATTACATAAACAACTTGACAATCAGTTTTGTCATTTGCAAAAGTTGTGAAAACTTATGGCATATTTTATGAGTGACATATTTTTCAAAGTCACTTACCCTGATGCTGTGTAAACATACTGTACAACTCAATAGCACTTTTGATACTAGACTTTAGGGTCCCACTAACTGCAACTGATAAAGCATTACACTTTGACAGTTAGCAGATTGGAAAGGTTTAAATGCTTTTGACTAGAGGGTAAATGACAACTGAACTGTATTGCTGAGCTTGTGAAACTAAGATAAATATATGAATGAGAGTAGTCTGAATGTATCAATATTCCTATCAAACAATATGTCTTAATGCTCTGCCTTGTTTGATCCATTTACACAAAAAAGGGGACTTAACTCAGAAGCTTGAAGGCTTTGTTGCCCCTCAAGTACCCAAACCAAAAAAAAAAAAAAAAAAAAAAAAGGAGAACACAAGATACGGTAGACATGACCTCATTGAAAATGCACTTCAGGTCCTTGGGTTTAATTCAGAATCAGGGACTCCCTCTGACTGGTATATTGAAGCAATTGAATATAAACAGAATTATTTGGGCAAACTAAAGCCTGAACAACCATTATTCACTTAGAAAATATGATATCTGATTCACAGGCTTTGGTCATCTAAGTGATCCTTCCTATTGGATCAATTTATCTTAGAGACTAAGTTGAAAATTAGAAATTTGACAGAGAAGATGAGAATCAGCATTAAAGATAATTAAACCATCGTCCGTGGGGTACAGTAATGTGAATTCAATTTCTTTCTCTTCACTTGGGATATTTTGCCCCCATGATCAGCTGGTCTTTTGGAACTAAAGGATCATCTGTCCTATGCTAACTTGAACATAATTTACTCTCTTATAGAATCTCCCCTTTTTGTAATCTCTACATAAAAATTTTGCCATTTCATTAGTAATCATTTCTCATGCAGTTACATTTAAATGTAACATACATATTACCTCTTTAGTGCACCTTGGGCAATAAACTATATGTTGTCCACATGGATTAACCTGATCATACTAAACCACGGGTTTGCAAGTCATCTTTACAAGAAGACCTCCATACATCATTTTAACTATTTCTTTTGAGATTTCGGCGTGATCACGTCGTTTCCCCCTTCTCCTTTCTCCCTCCAGGCATTCTACATCTCTCCCTCCTTGCTCCCTTTCAAATCAGACCTCTTCTTTTAGTAACTGTTGTTACATCTTCATCCGTATTTACTGTCTGAAGATTGAGAACATGTGTTGAGATGGGACCCACTTAGGCTCATTCACAGCAGAGTCAGAAAAGGGAGTTAATGTCCTCACGTTGTAATCACCACCTGGAACCCAATAATAATAACACATAATTTTAGGATTTGTTGAAAAGATAAATGAGATAACACTTACAAAGTTCAATGCTTTGGCCCAGGGTAAGAGCTCAACCACAGCCGACTTAGACCATGACCCATCCAAGTATTTTGTATTACTTTCCTCTCAAGTTGACCTTTATCAAGGGGTACATACACACTCCTGGACAACAGCCCTGAATCTCCCTCCCAGCACTGGATTTCCATAAACGGACTCACATGCAAAAGCAAGGGCAGGTAGTCTTTCAAGGGCAACACACCCTCCAAAGCTTGAGCCCCGAGAGCTCTACGCTCATAAGCTAATAACTAATCACAGCTTTTGTTCTGCCAGTTCTGACAACACACTTTGCTATTCCCTCGCACTGCAAATGTTCCTCTCTTGAACCCATCAGCTCGTGAAAACAACTTCAGTATCCCCTTGTCATATTCAATATAAGTCAACTGTACCGTGAAATCCTGTTTTTGTTTAAGCTCACAAGAGTTTCAAGTGTGGACCATGCAAACTTCAGCTTTTTAACTCCAAGACCATTTTTCATTATATTTCTTTGTCAGAAAGATCTGTTTGTGTATAATTAAATGTGGCTTTCTTAAACCTTTGCAGTTGGTAGCTTAATATATTTTTGTTTTATTTCGAGTACAAAGGCTATATTATGCTTTTGTTGGCATCCGTGATAGTTAGTATGCCAGCTACATAATTTCGTTCCCTGCAATATGTCAGCGTTTGAGTGCCTTGGGCTCAACAGGTGGCACTAGATAAGGTTCTGGCAAATCAAATGGGTAATGTGGTTATTTCTTTTGTCAAATTATAATTTAAAACAGAGACTGTGTAAAATGAGACTTACGTTTTCCTGCTTTAAAGAGGACCCGGCATTCAGTACAGATCATTTTCTATAACAAAGGCCCATTAGTGAGGAAACATACTGTCTGCATACAGATACCACACCTACTGAGCCGAAGTCTCGCTGCTCTCTGCAGAGTTTACCACATGACCCTGGGGTGGAAGCCCTGCCACAGAAGGTTTCCATGTAGCTTTAATTCAGGGGCATGAACTTCAAGCCATGCCCAATATGTTAACAGGAAATTTAAAGATGCTTATCCACTACCTTGCAGAACTGAAGAACTCAGCAAAGCTAAGGAGCTCTGAATATTTTACTTAAATCATCTGCTTCCAATTTTTTCCTGATATGGAATCCTGGTTTCTGATGATAAGACAGGAAAGGAAAGTACGTCCACAACCAAGAAATTAGAGAGATCCTTGCTCCTCTTAAACATGTTTTCTTCATGTCAGATGCTGGGCAATAAATACCCCCCAGTGTGTGTGCACCGAGGAGCATATATACACCTGACTGTTGGCGGGAAAGTCCTCCCAAGTGGAAGGCACTCCTGAGGGGCAGTTTAACATGCTGTTATCCACTTGTTCTCCTGTGTTCCTGTGTTGAGCATCACACCAGAAGCAGCACACCAGGCAGTTCATATGCCTCCCCTGTTCACAAGAAGAAGCCAACAAGGCAGGTTCTTCCTCCAAGCCAGAGACATTGAGGATCTAGCTTGAAGTCCACTGCACTGAAATCAAGACACATTAGAAAAAGAATCTACCATGTCATCCTTTTTTTTTTATTTCAGAAGTATTGAATTCTAAAGCGATAGTACACTTATTCATGCCTATATAGGAGATTCACCTGAGGTGGGGGGAAACCAATGCCAAACAAGATATTATTCTACTCTTCTTACCTGTATGAGAGAATCATACATGCTTGACATCAATAGGATGCAAAAAATGTTTTACTAACCAAAATTTGGGAAGCGAAGCATTTTAAGGCACAAAGTCCATTGCTATGCGTCATGTCCCTCGCCGCCTGTGAAGTCAGGATGGTAGCATGTTCCTGTCTTAGACATGGGGAAGCTGAACCTAGATGAGATGGGCGTGAACCACCGCAGACCCCAGAAGCTCTCCCCACTGTGTTTTTCCACATGGTGCTCCTTTCCATACTGTTCACTCTAAGCAGGCTTAATGATTTTAACTTCTGCAAGATTCAAACAAGCTTCCAAAAGTGTCATCAGAAGCCTGAAGACAACACTTTGGAGACGTTAATAGAGAAATAACCTATTGCCAAGTTCCATAGTTTAGAATCAAAGCCTGGAAATGTGAACCATTTTCATTTAGCATCACATCAAGAGCAGTTGCTAAGATTAGAATTGTTCATTATGCTCACAGAACTTTAGTCCAGATGTGGAGCTTAGCTATTTCATACTGAGCATGAATCCTGTTCCATTAAAGAGTACAAGGGGCCAAAGGTCTCCTTCCATTTTCTAAGACACCAAGTAAGAACAAAAGAGAAAAAAATCTTCTCATTGTAAACATGCCAATTCTCTCCAAATTTCTTTTTTAAACAATACCATTCTAATTATAACTCTTGCAAAGTATCTTTGAACATCACAATTATTCTAAGTTTAAGTTGAAAACTAATGTGTAAAAATTCTTGCAAAACACTGGCATTAAAAAAAAAGAAAGAACTAAATTTATTATGGAGTATTAAACAAATTGTGAGCTGCACTAATTAAAATCTTTAAATACCAGTTTAAAATCTAGATAGGTAAATAGAAAAGGACAGAAAACTTCAAAATAACCTAAAGCTAGCAGTTTTCACGCTGTACAACCAGAGCCAGGCGTTCCTGAGTTCCTCTAGAGAGATGCAGAGTCCATCCCTCCCGACTGACCATGTAGTAGCCATGTGAGACCTGAAAATATGGCATCACCAACTGGGCTGGTGACTCACCACTTCAAGTACAGCATTCATGAGGCAGAGTCAGGTGGATCTACATGAGTTTGAAACCTTGTCTAAAACACAAAATAAAAACAGAGAGGGGGAGAAAGAGATCACAACAGACTAAGATCTAAGAAGAGAGAGATCTAAGAAGTCAGCTTCCTTTTTTGAAAAAAAAAAAAGTCAGTGCAAGAGAGCTAATAGACATTAATAGACAATGGATGGATTATGTTGCTAAGTACTTAACTTTTCTCCCTAAAAGAATGATGTAATCATAAGAACCAGAAACAGAGGCTCTTTGGGATTGTTCAAGACTGCGCACCGAGTGCCAAAAGTGCTTGAAGCCAAGAGGCTAGAGAGCTGGCCCTAGCCACACCACCGTATCCAGCTGCTTTCCCCGGGTGCTCCTAGTGCAGAGGGCCCCTATAGCACCCATAGCTCTCTAGGGTCTCATAGTCTCTCAGACTGACCAAGATTCAGTACCCATCACTATTTTCTGATTTCACCTTTATCATCCTCTGTAGACTGTAGTCTACCATAGCCACTGCTGCCTGCCAACCTGGACATAGCTGGCATCACTCCTTCTGCGAGGAAGACAATTTTCATGCGATACAATCCACGGGCACATTTAAACACACCGGCACCTCACGCACGCATCGATGAGGGGGCTCAGTCTTCTCCTGTTCTTACAGCAGGCACTGTAAAGAGTCCGCCCCACAGAGCCTTTCTTCCGCCTTCCTCTCCACGCCTCCATGCCTTCCACCTCTGGCCCATTGTAACCTTCGTCCTTCAGGACGGTCAACTAACCATCTGCATCTTACTTTTAACTGAACTATGTCCCAAAACCCATCTCTCACACGGAAGGAATTTGTTTTCAGACCACGATCTTTCTCTGTTTCCAGGCCCCCCCTCTACGCCCCCCTATGGAAACAGCCACATGATTCTTGCCAAGGACACTGCACTTACGTGATGCCAGATTTCAGGAGCTGGTTTCTTGTCATTTCATTTCTAAAACAGCTCAATGAATCTACCTCCATTTTTCTCTCCCTCCATATATGGTTTCCACTGTCTTGCCTGATATATTACACTCTTAAAGACTCCAGCAACTCTCTTACTGTCTGGGTCTCCTTTCTTACATTTTGATGTCCTGAAACCTAAAATCAGACTCCCCCCATTTCTAAGCTTTAGAGCATTCTTATATGCTTTTCAACCTCTCAGCCCCTCCTCACTCACTGAGAGATCATTCCCAAGCACTGTACCCAGGCTGGAAAGGACAGAGGTACAGTCTGTACTTTCCAGTAGGTCCACGGATTCCCATTAGGTGGTGGAGTGATCCCCTTTGTCACCACCTCTGCTCTGTGCACGTGTATGAACTTGGGCGTGGTCGGGTGGGGACACAGGTTAGGACAGGTGCTCTTTGCACTTCTCTCTGTGGAGGCAATTGTATTTCCAGGTCCTGACCTTGAAACTTCCTCTAAATAGCTCTAGATCATGAACTTTGCCTGTAAGAAATCTGACAAACGGCAAGAAGAGGTAACATTCCATACTTAAGGAAGTGGACAGAGTTCAAACAACTTTAGAGAATGTAATAGAACAATGACTGGGGTGAATAGCTCAGCTTAGCCTGGGGGGGGGAGAGGGGAGGAGACCATGTTATTGTTGTGATGAAATTTAATTCATTCAACTCGAACTCTCCATGGCTTAACACAAACTGGTAATAAGTGGGGAGAGGACTATCATGGTGAAAACCAAATGTGATTGAGCTCATTATATTACAAGATATTTATTTAACCACAGTGCAACTGAGGCAGGATGCTCTGGATGACTCTGAGGCTACCCTAGCTACAGAGTAACTTCCTGGTTAGCCTGCGCAAGGGTGATGTTCTTTTTCAGTAAACAGAACTTTGACTCAATGTTCATCCCTAAGAAACAGATTTTAGTGTCTGAATTTTATACATAAGAGAGCATGGGGTTAAATAGTTTACTCACGTTCATACAGAGAGCAACTGATTGCCCACTGGTTAGCTGAGTCTTATGCCAGATTTATGCTATATCTCTAAGAACATTTTCTATTATTGAAGAGTGTGTAGATCTCTCTGTGTAAAAAACATGACATTCCTGACACAGTTTCAGATTCAGTGCTGTTCAAGCCACTCAAGTTTCTCTCAAACTATAACCATCACTTAAATGGTCTGAGATTTTGTCAAAATGTAGATTGTGATTTAGTAAGCCCAGGATGAAAGCAAAGAATATTTCTAAAATGGTCCTAACTTATATTGATATTGCTAGCCCACAGTATATTCTCTGGGGAATAATCTCAGCTCACTCCAATGGATTTTATGGGTGAGAAAACCAAGACCCACTTAGGACCAAGAGCCATTGTAGGAACCAATTAATTAGAGAAAAATCAAACAAGACCAATGTTCCTTTTACTTCCCTATATTGTCTGTATCACATAAAATAAGCCATTACTCATAATTATGTAACCTAACAAGTTCAGCAATAGATTTAAAAACTAGAAAAATTTATGTACTGACACAGCTTTCTGCTCTTTGGCTTTCAGAAAGAGTCAAAATGTTAGGAGTAATTTTAAAAACCACACTTACACATCTTCTGGAAAATATTTAAATTATATATTGAATATGCACGTTTCAGTTACTGTCAAACATAAAACTTTCTACAGAACCATAAGTGAGTTACAATGGTTTTTATAGAAGATGCTTCAGGAGCTGGAGAGATAGCTTGGTGGTTAAGAAAGTTTATTGTTCTTGCATAGGAACAAGGTACAGGTTTCAACATGGTGGTTCACAACCATCCAGTAATTCCAGTGGATCCAATGCCCTCTTCTGACCTCCTCAGGCACCAGACATGCATATAGTGCACAAGCATGTATGTGGGTCAATGATCATACATGTAAAATTAGATAGATATGTATTTTATTTAAATACGTGTTTACATTTTTTAGTTTTTCTTTTTACTTAAGAAACCATTTTAATTATAAAGGACATCGCCAAAGGTTTAAGTCTTACTCTCAACATAAAAACTCCATAAACTTAAAAAAAATAATTCTTCAAGTCTTAAGTCCCAAAGTAAGTAATGTTAGAATGTGAAAAGCAGTATAAATGTGCATAAATAAGCAAATACATAAGTGGAACTGGTTCCCAGTTTTCATGCACATTGCATACTAAGTCATGATTTTTTCATGTTTTTCTTAACCGTAGAAGTAAATTTCCCTTCAAATTTATGCATGCCAAAACTATATATAGATACTCTCTGATATTCACAATAAGGAAAGGAAACTTGAAGAAAAAACAAACACCAATTAACAAGTTGTGGGGATTATTTTTACTATTTTATATTAAATTCCCACATAAAGACATAAACTTAATTAGAGCAGTCATCTCATGGATGTGTTCGTCTTAGGCTGATGTGGTTTGAAATGTTGCATGTCTCAACTTGTCCTGAGATGGAGCTAAGGCAAAGCTCATCCAGAAGGAGGAGGAGGAAAAGAATGAGGAGGAGGAGGAGGAGGAGGAGGAGGAGGAGGAGGAGGAGGAGGAGGAGGAAGAGGAAAAAGAAATACCATTATCTGTATAACTATAGGTTAAATAAATTACTGATTTTTTATCTTTTTTTTGTAAGCATTCATTAATGTTGCCTTTATTCCCAAGGGGAAAAAAAGATAAGTCCTCTAGACATCATAGTTTTTCATGTCTTCATATTTATATATTCATCTCTAAAAACATAGCTATTCTACATAATCAAAGTGCTTGTATTATGTCTATACGAATGAAAAATAATTTATGTAGTATCTAATGTCTTATATAAGGTATTTCTTGAGGTTAAAAATGTGTGTTTAGATAAACATTTAGCCAAGGTCCATAAAATACATTTGATGGATATGCTTCTTGTTCTCTCTAAAACTACAGTACTATATTATTGAAACCTTTGTTTTCTCCACCACTATCTTTGTGGAGATGCCACATTAATTGTTCCTGTGGACTATGTTACTATGTTAAATTCATTCTTGTTTCCTTCCTAGAAATATCAATGCACTTGTCTTCCATTCCTTCATATATCTGTTAATAAAGTTTACTCTGATATCAGTGTCTAAATAGCCCCCCCCCCAAAAAAAGAAGTATCATAAAGAGCATCTTAAGTCCCTTCAAATTTGCAGGTACAACATTTTAGCATGTAAATTGTCCCAAACTGGCTGTAATCCTCTTACACACTCTGAAATGCCCTTTTCCTTAATCCATAGCTAGCCAAAAGGATGAACAGAATTTGGGACAAAGCATGTTGCTATTAATAGACTTAGTCGTTCTTTCTGTGTTAGTTCTGTATTTGCTACTTATAAAGAGGAATTGGGGAAGACTGAGAGCCATGCAGCATTTGAGGAACTATCTCTGGCTCTCCATTCGAGTGGAGGAAGAAGACAGCAGTGGTAGAGCAGATACTCTCGAACAGAATGGCCAAGCTCTGAATCCTAGCGCTACCAAAAGATCTGTCTATGGGGAAACTATTCAAGGGAAAGATGCAACACACATGTCAGATAGGGAACTCACCCCAGATAGGGAACTCAAACAGAACAAATTACAGACACCACCAGAGTCCACCTTGTGAAACAATGAGTTTTCCCGGGGTCACTTACCAGAATATGGGTGGGGGTTCCCTACAGGAGCATAAATCGCTCCAAGACAGCTGCATCACCAAAACTCACCCTAGCGGCGATGACAACTCAGGAAAGCTGATGGCCTGGAGCACACTGCACAGCCTGCAGGCAGCTCACCAGGTTGGAGCGTGTCCTTTCAAAGTGACTGTGGTGTAAATCTCTCCCAGGCAGTTCAGCTGGTTTCTTCTTGGTGTTCTTGCTGCTGTCCGCAGCCATTCCCTGAGCTTCTTTCCACTGGGTTGTTTTCATTTCTAGGTCTTTCCGTCTGACAGCAAGAGAGTTGTCACCTGCTACTGTCTGAAACCATTCTTCATTCTCCCAACACAAAGGAGAATGGTCCTCCAAACCTACAACTAACGTCTGAGAATTTCTCCCCATTGGCCCGTGTGTCTCACATGCTAGCTGCCATGGCTATGGGAAAGGAGGTAAAAAACCAGGATATTAGGCTTCAGTTGGTTGCCTCTCAGAACCAGAGGTGACATCGGTCCCTGGGGCACTTGGATTAAGAGGCAGGATGACCATCTCCCCAAATATCAAAGCTTTGACCAAAAATGTAAACGGATAACAACACACACAAACATAAGAAAAGGTCAGGCTTGGTTTCCTACCTCTAACCAGCCACAGCCATTAGCTAAATGCATGAATTTATATTTTGAGCTCCAAAATTTGCTCTAAGCCTGGTTTTGAGTCAACAGCCAAAAGGTAGCTTCAGTTGAATTTCTCACATCTGCCTCTAACTCCGAGTATCTGAATTTATACTTGATCTCTTCTCAAAACCGAGATGGCGTCCTATGTCTCCATCACGTTTATTATTTCTGTCCATAACACAGAGAAACAAAGAGATTGTCCTAGATTCCATCCTGCCTCCTGTGATGTACACAAGACATCCCAGAGTCAACCCCAAAAAGAGCTTCCAAACGGATCCTCTCCTCAGCATATACAAGTTGCTTTGTTTCCAGTTCTAATTCTGCACCCAGACCTGGGTAAAGGGTTCTGATGCTGTGTCGCCAGCATTACCCCATTCCTTCATCCTCCACACAGGCGCAGTGATGGCTCTATCTGCCCTTGGTTTGTAAATCCCAAAAGTTCCACAGTGACTTGCCTTAGCTTCCAGGTAAGACAGAAAGCTTCCTAATGTGCCAACGCCTGTGCGTTCAGTCCCTTCCCATGTTTGGGTTTTTTTTTCTTGTTTTATTTTTGTTTTTGTTTTTGTTTTTGTTTTTGTTAAGCCCCTGGGCTCCCTTACCTGTCAACAGAACTCAACAAATAACACTTTGTATAACGTACTGTTCTTTCTAAGCCCTGACCAGATCTCCCAAACTCTGTCATTAAATCTCCATAAATAATTCCCCAAAGCCACAATCACATGTCCCTCCCCGCCCGCTCACAGTGGCTGTCACACCCCGTCGGTGATTTCACCTGTTAGATCTATCTGCTGTTACCTCTTCCATGGTCAAACAATCCAGGACAAGAATAAGGATATGTCTTTCTTTCCTCTACCTGATCATCTAACCCAGCACCTGGATAAACAGTGCTTTTAACCGAGGTGCCTGAATGGATATGGTGAAGGGACAGATCTGGCCACACTGCTCTCTGTCATGTTTATTGCATCCTGACAGGAGACATCATGCATGTCATGTGAAACCCACAACGTCAGAGAGTTAGGCAGTGTTCAAGATTGTATCCTTCTCGGGTGTCCTACACAGTCTAATTCCTTGGCTTTTAATAGTCCTAACCTTTGTTAGGCACTAAATACTCAGTGAACTTTCGTATATGCATTTCAGTGTTTATGACTGAATGCAAAGGAATGCATAATTGATGTGCATGCATGTGTACATGTACGTATAAATACACAAATGCATAATTATACGGACAAGTTTGGGGGTCAGGTTGCATTATTATGCAGCAAGTATCTCTTTCCTAAGTTCTCATTAGCGGTCTCCTTTGCTCCATGGATGTGTGGTTCTTTTGCATCTGATAGATATTCTGGCCTAATTCCTGCCACACCTGTGTTTAGCTTTCGCCACCGCCACCTCCCTGAAGCTGTACGTGGAGTTGCTTAGAATATAAATTGCCATTTCATTACTGGTTTTCTCTCCGATCTAGACTCCAAATATCTGGGGACCTCACTATCTCACAGAAAGATTAGACGAGAAATTACACAGTAATATTTTACTGAACCCAGTGGTTGGCGCTCAGTCCTTTCCACACGGAGGATTAATGGACACATGGAAGGTCTTCTTTATTTAGTATGTCTCCTTTTCAGGAATGTTTGAATTGCCTTCCAATGTTAATTCTGAAGGTAGACGTATCTTTTTACCCCCAAATCACAAAGTAGAGCCTTAATAATAAAATCCAGAAGACCTTTATCACATGCCCACTCCCCTCCCCTCCTCCTCAGACAAGCACAGTGAGCGTGAGGAAAATGGGCTCTGCTCCACTGATTTCTTTCCCCATCATCCTCTCCATTATTGGTCCATCTCGGGAATCAGAAATCAACAGATCAGAGTAAGCTCTTGAGCAAACAGAATATTTAGGTTCTGAACATAAGATTTCCCATAGATCTCAGCATGGGATTCTCAAAGGCCTCACTGGTTTTGAGAGGTCTGAGCTCCGCAATCCAGATGACAATGCCACAGCGGCTGGCTTGGGCTGTTCTCTGCCTACAGATGGTGTGCAGACTGACTGACAGCTGTCAATCTGTCAAACTCCGCCTACAAAGACGAAGCGAAACAAGGAGCAAGACTCATTTGGTACTTCCTGGTTAATACAAATTAAAGGCCAAGGAAGGTGGCTTGGAGGGGAAAACTGTGTCAATTTACTGTCAAGTTTTGTATGGAAATCTCGTGCAAATAAACCTTAATTGGGTTCTTACACATTTAGTCAGACCCATTTGAATCTTTTGAAGTTAAGAAGCTCACTTACCCACAATCCTCAAAAAAAAAAGGGGGGGGGGACTGAAGAGTAACCTTTTAAAAAATAGCTCATGAATACAAATGGATTTTAATAGGGGTATATTATCGCCTCACCGCTTGTATGCAACTCCATTAATATTAATGAGAGTTAGACATATGCATTTATGAGAGATGAATAGACTCTGACTGTGTTTACGGCAGGATTGTTTGCCTGTCCACAAAACCTGGAGTGTTGAACCTTGCCTGAGTTCCTAGAAACAAAGACGTGGGCTTTTCTTGTTTGTTTGTTTTTATATTGAAAGAAAACGGAACCTTCTCCAGTCTGTAGTTCTCTTTTCCTCCCACTCCCTTCAGGACACACCATTTCCTATGGAAAGGGAATTAAAAATATATGCATTTCCTGGTTTGTAAACTTGTGCTTCACTCTGTATAAATAATTAATGTGGCAGACATGAATATGCAGCAGCCTGCTTTCATTTCTCCGCTGGTCAAAGCTCCTCCGTCTCTCTCTGTTCGTTGGTCTGTCCCCGTCTCTGTTCTGTGCATCTTTCCCTCTGAGTTTCTTTGACTCCTTCCAAGTGTGCTGAGAGCATCAGAAAATTGCTGGTAATTGACCTGTTTGGACTGCCCGTGAGTGGCATCTGTTAAAAAGATAATGTTGTCTTGCCGTTCACTATTAAGCACTGGACACAGTATTAACTTGCGGCCAAGCTGCTATGGAGACTCCCGAGACGTCATTTTCCTTTACACAACTCCAGCCTCTTACCGTAATCTCCATTAGAAATGAAGCACTTTGGTTGAGAACAAAGCTCTGTGTCTCATACTGCTTGTCAGCCCCGTGTTTGCGGTAATTGGTGATCCCACTCATCACAGCCTCATTTTCAGTCCCCCTCTCCTTCCTTTGACAGGCTCCCCATCCCAAGAATAATAACCTCGAAAATCAACCACACTGTTCCTCTCGAGAGAGAGAGGGGATCAATATGACGGGAAAGCAGGATGAGTTAACCTCTTCCACTTACTGAAATGACGCAGCCCACTATCACTAGCACAACATCTCTCGACTGAGAAGATGGACAGGTCTTGCGGTTTCTTTCCAAACACCCAGAGGTGCTTTGTGTGGCAGAAAATACTAATGTCAGAGGAGTTCTTGCTTGCTTCGCCCTCCTCACATTAACATGTGTCAATTTGAACCGAACTGAAAACTTCATAGAGAAGACGGAGATTACGGAAGATGGGCGTCTGCTACGCCTGCTGCAGAGAATAAAGCAGAAATATTGCCAGTCCGTGCTTCTGAGGATGAGGATGCTAACAAAACGTTATGTGGCCAGCAAGGATGCAGAGGCTAAGGAATGGTTCCCGAAGAGAAGGGAAGTTACTGTCTCAAAAAGTTAAACTGAGTTCAGTCTTCGAAGCCCTTAGGTCAATAAGCACATCTAGACAGTCTGGCTAAAAAGGGCCTGAATACACAATCAACTATGGTTAGCAAAAAGACGTATGGCCCAAAGCCAAGGCCAAATATGTTTTACTTCAGATAAGAAGTCCCAAGGTGTTTTGTTTTGTTTTGTTTTGTTTTGTTTTGTTTTGTTTTGTTTTGTTTTGTTTAAGAAAGAAAAAGCAGCTAAAGGTATGTCTTAGCAGGACAGCATTTGTGTTACACATGTACAAGACTATGGGTTTAATCCCAGCATAATTGAATTCATGAATGAATGAGTGAATGAATGAGTCAGGTCTCTAAGGAACAGATGTAAGTGTCTAGTGAGCACACCACTTACTTATAGCATTGCAATAAAAATAATGTAAATCACATATTATTCTGTTAAAAATGGGGAGATTGGTTTTTTTTGTGTGTGTGTGCTGTATGCCTTTTTCCCACTGACCCAACTCTCCAGCCATATATTTATAATTTTTTTTTAAAAAAAAAACTTTTTAGGCATAGGGAGATAGCTTCGTCAGTGAAGTGCTTGCTTTACAAGCACGAGGACCTGACTTCAGACTCCGGAACCCACCTACACAAAACCACATACACAAGCATGGAGTCATGAGCTTGTGATCTTAACACCGAGGAGGGGGCACAGGCACAAAGTGGCAGATCCCCCGTGCTCCCTGGCTCACCTGACTAGCTGACCCGGTGAGTTCCAAACCAATGAAGACCCTGTCTCAAGCCAAGGAAGATGGGACCTGAGGAGCAGCTGGTCTCTCTGGCCTCCCCGTGCATGGACACGGGTGCACACGAGAGAGGAAAAAACACTTTGTAGTTTAAAGAAGTACATTAAAAGAAATGTTGAGGGACTGGAGAGATGGCTCAGCGGTTAAAGAGCACTGACTGCTCTTCCAGAGGTCCTGAGTTCAATTCTCAGCAACCACATGGTGTGGCTCACAGCCATCAGTAATGGGATCTGATGTCCTCCGCTGGGTGTCTGAAGACATCTACGGTGTACTCATATACGTAAAATAAATAAATAAATCTTCAAAATAAAAAACAGAAAGAAATTTTGAATCACCAAGACATTTGGAAGCATCATCTTAAGTGAAACTGTTACTTCGGAAATTTTCATAGTATAATCCATAAAACACTTGAAAGTATAAGAGTTTCTGAAATCTGGGGTTCAGATTACAAGGATGATGCAGAAACGTGACTTCCTTTGTACTGACTGTGTTATTGAAGTACTCTGGAAGGCAGAGTACAGCAACCAGGGGGTCCATTCAACATATCATTCAATGTACAGGATGATACCATTATGGTTCTGGATAGAGGTGTGAGCTCACCTGATTTGAAACAGACCCCCAGGAACTATCTGAGGTATCTGGGAACTGACAAAAGATTGCTGAGGTTTAAAAGTCTGAGACAATCTTACTAAAGTTCCAGGAAAATATAAGGCCAGTAGGAAAGCAGGGTACAGTCAGGACACTGAGGAGGAACTAGACGCACAGGACACACACGCTGGGTTGGGTTGCTGGTGAGGAGTAGTGAGGATTGGTGGGTCTAGAAGTTCCAACCAGATGAGGGGCCTTGGGAGAAACCAGCTTTGGCCAATCTAGGAGTCTTAGCATTCTGCAAACTGCTTTAGTCAAAGCCTCCTCAGGCTCAGAGTGGGACTGGCAGAGGATCTGAGACTACACGGCTGTGGAGCAGCTGGGTTTCCTTTCTTCTTGAACGCCTGTCATCGATGCTTTAACCAGTTGTGTGTGAAGTGGAGTGCAGTTTGCCTTCTCTTCACATGCAGCTCCCGTGTCTAGTCAGGAGGATCGGGAAAATAAGCATGGACATCAGATGACATATAGGGACTGGACCTCAGAAAACCCTCATGAGGAAGGCGCGTACGACCCATCCGTGCCGCACGGTTTGACACTCTGCCCTCAGTGTGGGGTGTCGTGACGGTAGCCAAGATCCAGGGACCGCTGTGTTCATGCCCAGTCCTGCTGCGTGAGGTGTCGAGACCATCTGTCCAGAGAAAACTCCAGTGGAGGAAACGTTAGTTCTGCGACTCTTCGGAATATGGAGCAGAGAAACAGAGCCATGACAAGGCGCTCTCAAGGCAGAGCACTCCTGACTGACCAGCTGAGAGCCAAATATCCTTTGATTCCCCTCTCTCCAAAGTGGACACACCTAAGAAAACACAGGCACAAGCGCCTACACAACCACTCAGCGGACATGCAGGGACTGTTTTGTTTTTAGTTCTCTCTCTCCTCTCTCTCCTCCTCTCTCTCTCTCTCTCTCTCTCTCTCTCTCTCTCTCTCTCTCTCTCACTCTGTGGGTGTATATGTGTAAGGGTGTGGGGTGGGTGTTTTCTTTTGAATATATGTATATATATATTCCTTCCCTTCTCCTTTTAATAACCAACTCCATTGATTCTCTCTGTATTTACCTCTTTGTTTTCATAACAAAACTATCTTCTTCTCCCTTTTCACTTTTTGTATACTCTTGTTTTCTTTGGCTTTCCAGTTCCTTTGCACAGTTATATTTTTCTTTTTCATCATCTTTAAAAATTCTCTCGTTTGCCCACCATTCCTGCTCGCGGGTGGTGGAGTTGTACGGCTGTAATAGTACGGTCTTGGTTTTCACATTATTCCTGTTCCTGGTTCACTGTACTTTATTCGTCCCTTTTCATACATGCTGGGGATTGAGAATGGCATGTTGTGTATGCAGACATGCCACTGAGCAGACCAGGAGACCTTAAAGCCAGCCACCCTCATTTAAACTTGGGAGAGTATTATAACTCAAAGAATTGGGCAGAGATGAGCCCAAAATGGTCACAAGCCTCCAACAAGGGCACCGTTTAGAGAGAGAGAGCTGGAAGACCTCCTGCTGACAAAACTGGAGAAGTGCTTTCAACGGTAGACCTATACACTCCACCCTCCGTAACACGTGTGACCGATGTTGGGCCGGAAGCCCTGCTTGCCCTGCACAAGCTGGGAAACCCCATCTGCCCTCCTTCCCGCAACCACACTGCAGAGAGAAAACTCTTACGCCTGCTTGGAGAAAACCTCAGGCTAGCATGTCATCACTCCTTGTCTCTACGTATCTGTCAAGCCACCCCAGAGTGCCCGCCCAGGGGCTCAGTTTTTGCTCACGTGTGAGCACAGTCTCAGCTCTTGGCTGGCACGTCATCACTCCTTACCTGAGCTCTGTTCAACCCACTTGCTTTAGCCTAGATGTGTGACGTCACTGACCTCCTCCAGTTGTGAGATCAGTGAACCCACCCAAGAGCTGCTTTCTAATAAACCTGCCTTTATCTACTTTTAATCTACTCTAATCTGGCCTATATCTGTGTCTCTGAAAAAGAGAAAAAAAAACATCAGACATAACACTTCACAATAGCACAGTATCTCAGGACACATCATCAAAATATGACTGCTTTGTAAAAATGCTCTCACATAAAATTAGAAGAGAGCACCATCCTGACACAGCAAGCTCAGCACAGAAATGCAAGAAACACGTAAAAAGTATAATGCAGGGGCTGGAGAGATGGCTCAGCGATTAAGAGCACTGACTGTTCTTCCAGAGGTCCTGAGTTCAAATCCTAGTAACCACATGGTGGCTCACAACCATCTGTAATGGGATCCAGTGCCCTCTTCTGGTGTGTCTGAAGACAGCGGTAGTGTACTCATACATTAAATAAATAAATAAATAAATAAATAAATAAATAAATATTACTTTAAAAATACTCTTAAGGAGGCCAAGAATACTTTTTGCTCTTCTAAGAACCAAGTTACCCACCACTCACATCTGGTACCACAGACTACCTATTACTCCATTTCCAAAGGAGCCAACCTAGTTAGGTGCACATAACACACACACACACACACACACACACACACGCACACACACACCACACCTTTAAAAAAATCTTTTGCAAAAGACTAGTGAAGTCCAAGCAAATGCTTTAAAAGAGTTGAATGAAGAATACAACCCAGATGATAAATGACAGGATCGATAAAGAAAGCAAGATACTGAAAAAATAGAAGTTTTTGAAATGAATAGCTATAAAGCTTAGTACAAAACCCAGTGGAAAGTTTTCCCACTTAAACTGAGTCTAGTAAAAAAGAAGAATTGCAGCATTCAGGACTTAGACACTTTTGTGTGATAGTTTCTTCTAAATTGAAACATTCCATCCCTGAGAGAAGCTTGATAAGATTCCCAACGTGAACAAAACTTGCAAACCAGGAACTAAATACTTCAACTATTTCTTGAAGTTCCTGAAACTTGCAAGATTCACAAGTCCTTTGCCTACGGTTTTACAAGCAGGAAAGACAGATGGGGAGAAGAGATTGTCTAATCACAGAGCTTCCTCCATGGCCCGCATGGCAGTTCAAAGACATGGGCTGACACAGAGGGCTGGCCTAGTACACAGAGGGCAGCTGCCCAAGTCTAGAGGCAGTCAGGGTCTCCACACTGGCCAGACAGCAGTATGGTCAAACCAAACTGTGCTAGTTCTAGGGAGAGTAAGGATGAGCCAAGTTCAGACAGGCTTACTGGGTTGGGCTAAAGCACAGCATGACAGGCTGGGCCTGAACATTATATATGGCAAGGGCAGAATAAGGTCCGGTGGACACAGAGGGCACACAGGACAAGGGAAGTGGTAAATATGATCTAAGTATATTATCTAAGTAAGTAAGCATGCATGAAAATTTCAACTAATATCCAAAGACTTGGGCACAAATATTCAAGACACATGGGGGCTGGGGGAGGGGCGTGGAACTATTGATCTACACTGGTCATGGATTGGCCACAAAATAATCACAGGAGGTGAAATAAGACACATATGAACCAGTGCACAACTTTCTATATAAAATACCAGCAACCCTAAGTAAAGAAGAAACCTGGTAGTTGTTGCCTGGGGAGATGGGCACAGAGAGGTGGATTACAAGAAGCACAAAGAAAGCTGTAGGAGAGGTGGGGGTATTCAATAACTGCCATGACAGTTTCACAGGTGTCTGTGCATGTCAAAACTCATTAACTCCATGTTCCTAATACGGACAGTTTATTTGTGGTAATTACCCTTCAATAAAGCTCTTAAGGAGAGATTAACTAAAAACCTAGTTGTGATCACTTCCACTTGTCAGAATAATGAGTTAAAAAACAGATTGCTTTGCAGAGTCGGTAGGGCAATTATAGAGTGTTCCTATTTTTAAGTGTCTTCACTCATAATCAGACTATTCTTTGCACCTGAGTCTGGGAACAGGTGACATAGCAGAAGGAAGCAATTGAAAAATCGTCAAGTGATGTTGATGTCTCCCCAACTGTCCTCAAGCTTTCTGCGTGTAAGAAGGAATGTTCTGAGCATATTAAATCCCCTCTTAAGTCTAACAGCAAACTAAGAAATATGCCAACCGAGATTTACATCTGCGAAAACCGAGACACAAAATCCCTCACTCATCTTGCTCAAGGTCGGATGTCTATTAAGTACCAGACAGTCCATATGAGCTGCCAAAAGGCAAACATGGGGAGAGCAGAAGAAAAAATATTACATATAGGTTTCTGAACTCCCAATCAAGTGTCCATTGTATATGCAGAGAAATAGATCACTTAATGACAAGCTACTGTTTACAAAGTAGAAAGCTTATTTTAAAAAAAAAAACTGTTCATACATTCTTTTAAAAAAAAAAAAGATGTATTTATCTGTTATATGTAAGTACACTGTCACTGTCTTCAGACACACCTGAAGAGGGCATTAGATCTCATTACAGATGGTTGTGAGCCACCATGTGGCTGCTGGGATTTGAACTTTGGAAGACCAGTCTGTGCTCCCAACCGCTGAGCCATCTCTCCAGCCCTGTTCATACTTTCTTAGCATTGTCTCCTATAGCTTTCAGAAGAACACAGCCTACAGATGAAAGCATTTGGACTTAGAATGGGTGGAGAAAAAAAAACTATGCACAATGCATTTTGTTTAAGTGCTAAAGTCTAACGTTGAATCTAGCTGGGGTAGTCACAGATTTCCAACACTTTCCATGGCTGTTGACTATTATAAGTTTATCTTGTTTAAATTTAACAAACACTAAGAAATCTTTTGTGCTCAGAAAAAAAAAATCTAATTCAGTCATTTATACCTCTCTCATCTACCTAAGATTCACCAACAGCACGCCACCATTAACTACTGTGCAGAAGAGTGAAGTTACCAAGAAGTCTAGTCCAATTTAAAACTCCTTTATCCAACCCCCCACTGACAATCTGCTCCCATTACGATGTCTGGCTTTATAAAATGAAAAGTGTACTTGATATTTTAGCATCTGTGATGTTTCAAGGGTCTTGGATAAAGCGTGGTTGTCTAGGTTACCACTAAGTTCATCCCACGGGACAAAAAAATAGAACACCCTATAAAGAAGACCCATTCAGACAGAAAAGTGAAGTGCCACTCGGAGAGGGGGAGAGCCACTGACAGGCAGCTGGAGAGCTGGGGCAAGGGACAGAAAGCAAGCAGAGACCGCGGGAAGACACCAGAACTCTTGGGGATTCCAGGCAGAAAGTAACAATTAAGGATCTAAAAGGGTTAAAGGAATCACCACCATCCTAAAACAGCTGCCAGAGCCCAGACATAAAAATAAGTTCTGAAGATCCTGGACAAAAAGTAACCACTATAGATCCCTACATTGGCCTCAAAAAGAAAAATAACAACAACAACAAAACAACAAATTTTAATAGAAGAGACAATTCCTATTAATGAAATGGGAGAGGTACCAGAGATGGTAGTCAGCATGGTGGTTCTAAGTCAGACTGTTTATAGGTTTTTGGGCTCCCCCAGATTCTGGACTCCCTATCCTCCCTGATATACACCTCCCAGGGGAACCTCCTTTGGATAGCCTGCCATTTTGTGAGTTGCAAGAGTGGAGTGGGACATCCTATGTTAAAGGAACCTGTCCCTACTCCCCAGATGAAGTTCTCTTGATTCCTCTTCAATGATAGGTGAACACGGTCTTTTAAAAATCAATATTCAGATCTTTTCTTCAGTCTGTCCTGTGACCAGACATCCTGTTAGCTTCTGTTCTTACATTTCTAATTATCTTTCTGTTTGTACTTGCACACATTTCAGTGAAGTGCCTTTGCTAGCATGGCTTTCTCTTGGCCACTGTTGTGCATCCCACTGAAGTCCACATGTAACTTCCATCCGTTCTGGTCACCTTTGAGGCTTTGCACATCCAAGTCTTCATTAACAAAAACATCAGTCTCCACTGTGGTGATTCATCAACACTCACTTTCTGCTAATCTGTCCATCTAGAAACACTGGTCTGTTCTACACACCAAGTCCAAGATGCCCTGAAAACAATACAGTGCTATGCTTGCCCACCTGACCACAATGCTATCTCTATGTAAAACTGAATTTCTTTTCTTTTCTTTTCTTTTCTTTTTTTGTTTTGTTTTTTGTTTTGTTTTGTTTTTTTGAGACAGGGTTTCTCTGTGTAGCTCCAGCTGTCCTAGAACTCACTCTGTAGACCAGGCTGGCCTTGAACTCAGAAATCTGCCTGCCTCTGCCTCCCAAGTGCTGGGATTACAAGCATGTGCCACCACCACCCAGCAAAACTGAATTTCTTAACTAGTATTGCCTAATTATTAGCTAAGCTTTATTTTTGACAACCCTGCTACTATAGATTTTAATGTCAAAGAAAAGAAGGCAAAACTTGTTGGAAAGTGCCACGTTCTGCATGACCATGGAAGGGATGGCATGACATGGCATGTCCCTGGAACAGAGCCAGCAGGGTGTGGGCTTCTACATGTGTTGAGAGCTGCTGGGAATAAGATAAGGTGTGTGTGAGTGTGTGTGTGTGTGTGTGTGTGTGTGTGTGTGTGTGTGTGTTGCTTTATGTTCCTCCTTTGGGAAATATTTCCCTGCCAAGATTATATATTCTCCCTGCCAAGGATAATGACTCCATGATAATTAGAAGCAGCAGGAGTCCAATAGGTAAAGAAGTATCTAATGTCTCGGCAAAATGGTAGGACTCTGTGACCTTCCTAACAGCCCTTAAGGCTGTGGGAAAGAACTCTGAAAACATGAGTTCGAAATTATATAACTTCTTAACTATTCAAAATATAAAGACGCAATATGAATTATATGAGGGGCTTCATGGACCTAAAAGAACAGAGGCAGCTGTACCATGAGCAAGCTTGTCAGAAAGATCCAAAGGCAGGCAGATTCCTGAGTTCAAGGTCAGCCTGAAACAGAGAGAATTTAGGCCCAGGCCTGGTGGGAGTGGTGATCTCAGAGCCTGAGCTCACCCAGCCAGCTTATTGTCTGTGCTTTCAAAGGCAGGTAGCTCTCTGAACTCATTTGCAATGTTAAGAAATATGTGCTTGCTGTTTTTTCCTAGCAGTCAAGGAAGGGGCTAAGGTAAAAAAAAGTGCTGATTGGTGAAAAAATCAAAAGAGAATCTAGGGGTGGACGATTGCACTGATATGTAAATAAAGGACTGGGCTTTCCTTTCCAAGCCCTGAGCTGCCTGGTGATCTTCAGAGAGCAGAACATAGGCTGTCAACTTGTACCCACGATTGGACTTCTAGTCATTCTTTTGCTGCTCCCAAACACCCCTTTCTCAGAACCCTCCTCCAAGCTGAAGCCGGTCCTTGGCAGGAAAGTTTCAAAGTTATCATATATGTCATCCATGACATCCACCAATTGTTCGAAGAAGTGTGGATAAAATTTCCATTAAGTGCAATTGATAACAACATAAATATATTACTTGCTTATAAAGTTATCGTTCTATTCCATCTATATAAAGTTATAGATTTATTCCAAATCTATTTAGATAGTTAGCTTATTCTCGGTAATGTTTGAGAATGAGAACACATATCTGATCTCAGTTTCCAATTTTTTTAGGTGTTGCTGAAAACATTTCTAATTCTGTCATCAGACCAAAAGAAAATTAGGAAACAGCAGTTTTAAAGATTGTGAATTCAAATTAACTCTTCTTATAATTACTTCCCCTTTGCCTTCAATGCATAATACTCAAATAACTATAAATTCATCACACTGTAGTGACATGACTTGACCTCCATTTAGCAGCAAGAGAATTGTAAACACAAACATTAACATGGCAATACTTTACACAATAGTCCTAAATTATCCACAATAGGTCCTTGTAGCTCCTCCATATTACATGTCAAATAAAAAGAAAACCTAAGTTTAAAAATTGTTGCCAAAAGCTTATAAATCAACACTAAATATCTCATTTAAAAATTGATATAAAAACCACCCTCCAGGGAAGGATAACTGCCAAATTATCTTCCTTTTACAGAAATGCAGAAAATCAAAATAACTGCCTTGCATAATAAGTAGCAGAGCCATGAATAAGCAAAACCAATCACATGCCAAATATCATGTTTTTATAATGCCAAGCTGCTCTAACCAATCCATATTACATCATAGGCATACATGATATGACTGAATGGAGAATATGCATGAGATATGAAAGAGGATAACTATATTTACTGTCTACATTGTATGCAACATTATTCTTACAAATACCCAGTGACTAAAGATATTGTGCTAGAATTGAATCATAAACATAGATTCAAAGATTATTGCCTATAACTTTATAAAAGACCAGTCAGCTTCCTGAGTATCACAGCAGCACACTCTGAGGCCTGTAAGTCTGAACCAAGATACATCCTAGATAAACCCAGGTTATGAAAGCTTTCACTTTTCCTAAAAGAAACAGAATACCCTGGAAAGTTGAAGCAATATCACCTGTACATATCTCCATAGTACATCTCCTTCTACCTGAACAATGCTGGGCATGGTTTAATGCCAAACTCCAGTTATTTACTTTCAATGTATGTATTTAAATCTATTACATTTATATAAGATTGGGTTTTGGAAGATTTCCTAGATGCTGCATATAATATATTTTGAGCATGTTCACATTCCAGTACTCCCAAATCCACTCTCTACCCTCAAACCTCTCCCAACTTTGTATCCTCTATATTTTTTAAATAATCTACCAAGTCTAATGTGTGCTACCCATATACTCTTGGGTGTAAAGCCATTCACAGGAACACGATCCACCCATCAGAGGACACATCCTTTAAAACACTGACTGTCCCTCATTTAGACGTCAGCTGCAACCAGTAGCTCTTAGCTAGACGTGGGACTTTATCCTACACCAGGATGTTGGCTGACTTTAGCTTGCACAGATATTGTGCAGGCAACCAAAGCTCCCTTGAGTCTGTGAGTGCATGCCTGCCCTGCATGATTCACGCATCTAGTTCTTACCATTTTTCTGCCCTTTCTTCTGCAATGGTCTCTAAGCTTTAGAAAGACAGGGTAATATGGATGTTATACTTGTGGTTGAGCACATAACTGTAATTTATTTTCTGAACTTTGACCAATAGTGAGTTTCTGTGTTAACCACTGTCCACGGCACAAAGACATTCTTCTGGTGAGGTATGAGGTCTTAATGGGCAGACAGACATGAATTTAAAGAGCTAAGCTCCATTCTTACAGTTTGGTTAAAATATTGAAATAGAACTACAATTAATATAAGATTTAAGATTTCCCTTAAATATAGATAAATATCTTAAAGTTTAGCAAAGGATTGTAAGCTAAAAATACATATGTATGAATTATATATGTAATAGATATGTATGTATATTCAGAATATTTGTACATAGAAAATTACCTTCGGATAATCTGCTCAGAGTCACAAGATAAATTAATAAAGTCCAAAGTCAGAGCACAGAAAAGAGTTAACAATATGAAAGTTCAAAAGAGCCAGCTTTGGGTCTGGCATGCAGAGACTAGATCCCCCAGAGCTGGAGTGGCAGGCAGAGGGGTCTGACTTTAGTGCTGGGATCCAAACCCTGGTCCTCCCCAAGGGCAGTGTCCTAATTAGGGTTTCTATTACTGTGATAAACATCAGCACCAAAAGCACCTTGGGAGGAAAGGGTTCATTTCAGCTTACAGTTGTTCATGAAGAGAAGCCAGAGGCAGGAAAAGAGGACTTGGAGAAGTGCTGCTTATTGGCTTACTCTCCGTGTCTTGTCCAGCCTGCTTTTATTATATAACTCAGGGCTGCCTGCCCAGGGATGACACTACCTCCATGGGCCTGGACCCTCCCACGACAATCATTAATCAAGAAAATACCCTACGCACTTGCCTACAGGCAATCTGGTAGAAGTATTTTCTCAGTTGAGGTTCCTTCTTCCCAGATGGCAGCAGCTTGTGTTCAGTTGAAAACAAAAAACAAACAAACAAACAAATAAAAATAACAAAAAAAACCTAACCAAGACAAGAAGTAAACAGTTTAACAGTGAGTAGTCTCTCCAGATACTTAACCATTAAGTTGTTATTTGTTGAACATTACTAAGCTTTCTGGGAGAAAAAAATAATGTCTTCTCTCAAATTCTTTTAAAAAGAAATAAAAAGCAAGAAGAAAAACTCATGGTGATCTAAAGGCACGTACAAACTTAGGAAGTCGGAGGCATCCATCCTGTTCATATTTAAATCATCACAAATACAAATCAAACTAAATATTACCCGAGATGACCATATGCAATGCCATCCAATACACGTAGTCAGTGATTATACAGGGACTTGTTCAGCCCTGGTATTCCCTTACACTGGCTTTGTTGAGACATTTTCACACACCTTACAGTTCACATCAGATGGAATCAGTGGACTCACAGATATACTTCAATTTGATAACATGTATACCACACCATTCCCAGCACCTGCCCCCCCCATTCATACGATTGCTAGGCAACCATTTATCTACCATCTCCCATCTCAGCCCGTCTACACTGCCTCCACACCTCCTATTCCAGACTTTCAAATTAATGGAGTTTATGGACTTTGTCGACTTTCTTCATTTAATAGACTTTTGAAGTTTGTCCCAATTATTACTTATGCCCCCGCTTTGTTCCTTCTTATGGCTAATCCCTATCCTGTAACACGGACCCAACATGTCTCACTAGCTCCTGCTTCCACCGACAGATTGCTTTACTTACAACTTTGAGCTGTAGTGGATAATATTGCTATTAAGACGTGTGCATACACTGCTTTATAGACATACATTTTGTATACTTGCAGTATACTGAAAGCGGGCGTAATATCGTGTGCTAATTCATGTGTTAAACAGTCTCAGGAACTGACAAGAGTATTGATAAAGCCAGGCCTCTGTGAATTCCCTCCAGCCATGTCCAAAGGTTCCACTTTCTCTGCATTCTCCCCCCTCCACACACACACACTTATTTTCTAACTTTTAAATCTAGCCATCCCAGGTGGCTCATTTGTATTTCTGTCTATCCCCGTGACAAATATTGATAAGCATCTTTTCATGTATCTATGGGCCATTTGCATATCTCTGATAAGTTTAGATTCCTTCACCATTTCTGTTCATTTGCTTCTGTTTCTAATACAGGGTGATGGGAATTGTTTACTCCATTTAGACACAAGATCTTTATGATGCACGTGAGTCAGAAAACATGCCTCCCTTTTGAGGGCCATCTTCTCATGGGGTTGATGGCACATTCTGAAACACAAAAGTTCCTGGTGGCATGAAGTCTAGCCCAATTGTTTTTCTATCTGTGGAGCAGTGTTTTCAGTGTCATATTGGAGAAGACTTTGTCAAATCAAAGGCAATAATGATTTATCACAACGTTTTCATGGAGGCTGTTATGCACGGTCTTGGTTATGTTTAGTTTTTGAAAATTAAACACAAGACATGTATTTTATCTTTCTAATTTTGTTTTCTGTTTATGCCCAAATGCACTCTGCCTATAATTCCTACATTACAGTTCCTGGAATGAACCTCACTTTGAAACTCATCAACAAAATGAAATCATTTTAAATCAGTAGATGTTCTAGTCAGGGCCTGTGTTCTATATAAAAGATAACCAAATGCAAAACATGGATTTCCACAAAATCTATTCTCTTCACTGAATTGAGAAAATGGAGGTGTGTGAAAATTACTAGATGTTGAAGGCTAAGACCATTAGCAAACTTGTGTTTTTGTTCATCTCATTTCCCCACAAAGTACATAATCAGCTGGGGACAGAGACAAGGTCCACTGAGAGAAAACAGGCCTGGGAGAAGAAGTAAGGAAAGAACTAACCAGAAAGGGACTCTGAAGTTGACTCTCCTGGACCAGCCTGGTGAACAGAAATTCAAAGTAAGGACTCTTGCGAATCCCTTGACTATCATTTTTCTACCTGATTCGGTGGCTTTATTTAGGAGTAAGATAAACATTCGCATGGAGAGGCTGCTATTCTTTAGGTATCAAATATCCTTCAAAGGCCCATGTATGGACCGGAGAGAAGCTTAGGCAGTAAAAACATGCAGGGTTCTTGCAGAGGAACAAAATTCAGTTAGCAGCATCTCCTTGGGTAGCTCACAGTCATTGGTAACTCCAGCTGTAGGGGATCCAATTCCCTCTATACAGGACACAGGGCCTGCACTCTCATATACATACACATATACATACACATACACATACAATGCATATGCATCTTCACAGATATATGCACAGTTAAAAATAAAAATTAAAAAATTAAAGGGATGTGTGTTAAAGGCTTGGTCCCAGCTCTTGGAACTTCAGGGAGATGGCAGACCCTTTAAGAGGAGGGGCCTAGTGAAATGTCTTTTGGTCATTGGTAACAAGCCTGTCTTAGTCAGGGTTTCTATTCCTGCACAAACATCATGACCAAGAAGCAAGTTGGGGAGGAAAGGGTTTATTCAGCTTACACTTCCACACAGCTGTTCATTACCAAAGGAAGTCAGGACTGGAACTCAAGCAGGTCAAGAAGCAGGAGCTGATGCAGAGACCATGGAGGGATGTTCCTTACTGGTTTGCTTCCCCTGGCTTGCTCAGCCTGCTCTCTTATAGAACCCAAGAATACCAGCCCAGAGATGGCACCGCCCACAAGGGGCCCTCCTTCACTTGATCACTAATTGAGAAAATGCCCCACAGCTGGATCTCATAGAGGCACTTCCCCAAGTGAAGCTCCTTTTCCTATGATAACTCCAGCCTGTGTCAAGTTGACACACCAAACTAGCCAGTACAATTGACCCCTTGTCAACTTGACACACCAACATATCACTATTAAGCCTCAACCCTTACTTTCTTATTCATCCCCAAGATCTCAATAATGTAAAAAGTCCCACAGTCTTTACATATTAAAAGTTCAATCCCTTTAAAATGTCCAATATCTTAAAATTCAAAGTCTTTTAAAAATTCAAGTCTCTGAACTGTGGGCTCCACTAAAATACCTTCTTTCAAGAGGGAAAAATATCAGGGCACAGTCACAATCAAAGGCAAAACTCAAACTCCAAAGTCTGGGATCCAACTCACGATCTTCTGGGCTCCTCCAAGGGCTTGGGTCACTTCTCCAGTTCTTCCCGTTGTAGCACACACCTTGTCTTCTAGGCTCCAGCTGCTTGTACTCCACTGCTGCTGCTTTCCTTGGTGGTCATCGCATAGTACTGGCATCTCCAAGCCTCAACTCTTTTGCATGACCCCTTCAGTCCTGGGCCATCAATTACAACTGAGGGTACACTTTCACCAATGGCCTTCCATGGTCTCTCAGCGTACCAAGCCTCAGCTGTTCTTCATGATGCCTTCATGCCTTCAAAAGCAGTACCACCTGGGTGACTCTTACACAGTACCAAGTCCTGCTACAGCATGAGGCACAACCTTGGCTATCTGGAACACACTCTCTGTGCTCTCAGAAAACACATCCCAGAAGATTTCACCTCAGTGATGCTGGTCTCTTCTTACTCACCGCTAATTTCTTAGCTCCAGCTAACCAGCATCAATAGTCCCAGTAACACAACGGCTCACTTTAGTGGTTCTGGTATCTTGTTACTCACAGCTGATTCTTCAGCCCCAGCTAACCAGAACCACAGAGTCTTCATGGCCCTGATAAGAGTCTTTAATTTTCCCTCTGAAATTTCACAAGCCAGGCCTCCATCTTCTGCACTGTTCTCAACATAATCTTCCAAGCTCCTCCACATCTCACAGAGGTCTCATCACTGAATGGACCATCTAGCCCAAAGTTCCAAAGTCCTTCCACAGTCCTCCCCAAAACATGGTCAGGTTGTCACAGGAATACCCCACTACGCTGGTACCAATTTGTCTTAGTCAGGGTTTCTATTCCTGCACAAACATCATGACCAAGAAGCAAGTTGGGGAGGAAAGGGTTTATTCAGCTTACACTTCCACACAGCTGTTCATTACCAAAGGAAGTCAGGACTGGAACTCAAGCAGGTCAAGAAGCCGGAGCTGATGCAGAGACCATGGAGGGATGTTCCTTACTGGTTTGCTTCCCCTGGCTTGCTCAGCCTGCTCTCTTATAGAACCCAAGAATACCAGCCCAGAGATGGCACCGCCCACAAGGGGCCCTCCTTCACTTGATCACTAATTGAGAAAATGCCCCACAGCTGGATCTCATAGAGGCACTTCCCCAAGTGAAGCTCCTTTTCCTATGATAACTCCAGCCTGTGTCAAGTTGACACACCAAACTAGCCAGTACAAAGCCCTTAAAGGGAACTGTGGGACCATGGGCTTTTCTTCAAGTCTCCTTTATTTCCCACCCATGAAAAAGGTGGCATTGTTCCACCATAAATCCTATCATGAAGACTGCCACAACTAGGCAGCACTGAAACCTTGAGAACCATGAGACAGCATAATCCTTTTCCTCTCTATAAGTTAATTATCTCCGTGTATTTGTGAGAGGCACAGAAAGCCAGATAATACAGAAATATTTTTGTTGTTGTTTTTGGATTTGGTTTTTTCGAGACAGGGTTTCTCTATATAGCCCTGGCTGTCCTGGAACTCACTCTGTAGACCAGGCTGGCCTCGAACTCAGAAATCCTCCTGCCTCTGCCTCCCAGAGTGCTGGGATTACAGGCATGTGCCACCACCGCCCGGCCACAGAAATATTTGAGTAGGAAAAAAATACTTTTTCTCTACATTACAGATGAAATGTCCTGTCTAGCTTCTAAGATATGATGCTTAATTCTGTAATTCAGACTTCAAATACTCAGAAAGGGAATATTTTCAACCCATTTCTATCCATGCATTATCTCTTACTTCAACTCCTCTGGGAGAAAATCTATAAAGAACTGAATTTCCATATAATCATATTTGAAATATGTATCATGCTGTTTTAAATGCTTATGAATATGACAGTAAGTTCTTTTTAAAAGAACATTTGCTATTTGGAATTAGCGTAAAGTAATTCTAAGTGAGATGTACTTAGTAAAGTGGGCAATTAGGCTACATAATGTTTTGGTAAAAAGGTAATAATGAATGTGATCATGGATCGGTCTATCCACTCATCTAACAAACATTTCTCCTCTGCCTGGCATGTGCCAGGCTCCAGTGGAGGTTCTGGGGGCGCAGCTCAGGGCAAAACAAAGGCCTGCACTCTCAGAATTCACACTCCAAATAAGTAAGCACAATAAAACATCAGTTCAGTGGAGAAAATGGAGCAATGAGCAAAAGGTAGAAAGGCGGGCCGTGCTAAGGAAATGCTGGACCAAAAAAAAAAAAAAAAAAAAAAAAAAAAGTCCACTCTCACCAGGCAGCAGGAAGTCTCAGTAGAGAAAAATCACCATGTTTCCTGCTTATCCATCATCAAGCCCAGACATTCAAGACACTGTGTACCAATTGCTCTGTGAGAGAGTCCTTACTATCCCAACGTCTCTGGATAAGTCAGAACTACACAGAAACACTGCCATGTCCCTACAGAGAACAACACATTGATAAGCAGATATCTCTACCACGTCTAAAGCCAAGGGGCAACAGTCTGATACGCCTTACCTCATCCACACAGCCTGAGGAGCTTGGGTCAGGCAGTCTCGGGGTGGGTCTAAATCACATTAGGAGCTGATGTTCTTGTATTTCATAGTTTTGTTTTTAAAATTTTTAAATTAAATTTAAGATTCTCGATTCTTTTGAGTTTTCTCAAAGGGTTACCAGAGAAAATGAAAATATAATCTAACTTCTAAAGAGTATCTCATTCATTTCCTAGATCTTCTTGACCCAACTGAAAGATTTTTTTTTTCTTTTGGTCAATTACTTCAGGCTAACCATTTATTCAATTCTCTGGAAGAGACTTCACCCTTCTGCTTATCCTTGTCCTTCTCACAAGTACAGACATAACTAGTAACAGATACTCGGGTCAAGTGAAGCCCTATTATTTTGAGTTTTCTAAAGCATACACTTTTGCCTATACTCCTCAAACAACCAATTACTTGAGAATAACTCCACTCTACAGCTCTCCTTTGTTCAAAGCCTAAGAATCTGCCAGTTTTACTAGAGACTCGATTAGTACCAGAAATGTTTTACCTATTGAAAATTGCATTAGGCAGAAATCTGGCTCTGGAGTTTTCAGAGCAGATGCAAGCTTCTCACAACATTTTAAGATGTGTTAACTATCCTCTGATGGGCGACCACATGCATTTACACATTCCAAAGTCTCTGAAAGCCAGAGCAAGTGTCTTGACCACCAGTATTGAAATCCTCTGATGTTCCTGAAAATATTTGTAACTCTGGTGATCAGGAAAAGAAAGGGAGCAGGCTGAAAAAGTATTCCTTATTCCGTTTCTAAGGTCCAGTATGAAGGAAACCAAACCAAAAATCCTCCCTTCCATTCAGGATTCCCTCTGCCATCCTCCTAGAGTCTCCGTTCTAAAGATCAGTTCTTTTAAGAAGTGATCTCCTGTCACCAATGCAGTCTCTTCTGTTTTCCTTCTTAATTTAACCCTGTTCACTCTGCAGTCATCCCTGTCCTACTCACTCTTGGGAAGAAGAAACAAGAGCTGACCAAGAGGAGCAGGAAGAAGGTCCAGATCTGTTTCACAGACAGGTAATGTCGAAGGGAAATGCCTAGTCAGAGCTTTCTAATCGTTATTTCAAGCAATCTTTGTTTCAACAGCCCTACTCAAAAGGAATGGCTCTAAAGTATCCACTTAGAAACCTTTTTGTGGCTTTGTTTTTTATTGTTTGACTCTGTTTGTATCCTTCTTTTAATACATATAAATATAAGAACAGCAGAAGATCGCAAAATATTAGACGCATAGAGTATGCTGATTTCAGTATTTTTAAGATTGTGTTCCAAACAAAAATAAATCTCTTTTATATCCCATTCTCTTCTCCATCAAGATATAAACTTCATGCCAAAAAAAAAAAAAGGATTACTTTCTGGGGCTGGGAAGATGGTACAGTCAGGAAAGTACCCCCAACACAAACATGAGGACCTAGAGTTTAGATTCCTGGCATCTATGTAAACATTGGTATGGCATGTAGCTCAATGACTTGGTAACATTTCTGGCAATGACTGAATCACTAGAAGCTGGGTAGAGGCAGGTAGATCTTGAATTTCTTTGGCCAGCTAGCTTAGGGGCATTGATGAACTCCAGAAACACTGTCACAAAAATATAAGGTGAAAGTGCAGATCTAGAGGATCTATCTCCACTAGCTTGCTTTCATAGGACTGGAAGGTGCTATGCTCAGATTAATTTTCTCCATCTGAGGAGAAAATTAGTCGTCAGTCATGATCAGCTAAGAACTCTGTGCTGCAGTGACTGTCCTGGAAAGCTCTGTCCACTGGTGCTGTAGTAGCATGAATAGCACAGTGGTAATCAGCCACTTTCAGATTAGGCTTAAGTCCCATTGCACAAGACGAACCAATACCTAGCACCATTATCACAACAAGAACCTATGGATAGATAGGTCATAAGCCTTAGAATAGAACCTAATACTGCTATTTTTCTACACTAACATAGTATTAAACTGACTCCTGATGACTTGTTATACACATAGATCAACGTATTTTCCAACCATCATCTAAAAATCATCTATTTCTAGTACATGGTGAGTGTCTTAGTTAGGGTTTCATTGCTGTGAAGAGACACCATGTCCAAGACAACTCTTATAAGGGACAACATTTCATTGGGGCTGGCTTACAGGTTCAGAGGGTCAGTCCATCCATTATCATCAAGGTGGGAACATGGCAGTCACGAGGAGGAGCTAAGAGTTCTACATCTTGTTCTGAAGGCAAACAGGAGAAGACTGGCTCCTCAAGCAGCTAGGAGGAGGGTCTCAAAGCACACCAACAAGGGGGAGGAGGAGATAATGATGCCACTGGGCCAAGCACATTAAAACCACCACAGTGATTGACACAGAGACCAAGGTGCAGAGAGTAAGAGATTGCAGAATGCTCATCCCTAAACAGACTATACACATAACAACCTCTTACCCCAGCTAAGCCTCATTGATGATTTTGGTAAAGAAATCACAATCAGCATAAGAACCAGAGGTGGTAGATGACTACAGGGAAGCAGCTCCTAAGCATAACAGGACATCTGTACACTCAAACTCACAGCAACTGTGACGGCGTTTAAGAAACCTGCTTAAATCCAAGCCTGATCAAATCCCAGCAAGTTCAGGCACACAATCCTACTAGCCATGGAGCAAGAGGCAATTGGTAAGTGACAGGCAAAGAAGGGTCCATGTTCTCTCTAAGTAAGGCAACCAGTAAGGTTGCCCAGTAAGGCAACCACGCTCAAGTTGAAGACCCTACAACCAAGAATATCGTAGATCTTGATGGTGGGAGCCGGGGCAGACACACAAAGATAGACGTCTAGGGACGAGGAATGGATCTAGGAAGAATTTGGGGGTCGGAATTATAAAAACACATTGTACAAAACTTGAAGCTCTCAAGCCGGGCGTGGTGGCGCACGCCTGTAATCCCAGCACTTGGGAGGCAGAGGCAGGCGGATTTCTGAGTTCGAGGCCAGCCTGGTCTACAGAGTGAGTTCCAGGACAGCCAGGGCTACACAGAGAAACCCTGTCTCGAAAAATCAAAAAAAAAAAAAAAAAAAACAAAAAACTTGAAGCTCTCAAAGAATGAATAAAGTAGAGAGTAATTGAGAGAGGTGCCTGATGTCAACCTCTGGCTGCCACACGTACACATGTGCGTGTAGGTGCACATGTATACACATCCATACAAAGATGCATATGCTACACACACACACACACACACACACACACACTCTTTCCATGAGAAATTCTGTAAAGGAAACTCTAATCCTAGAGGAAGCTATGTAAAGCAAGCAGCACTGGGTAACAGAGCAGGATGAACAACTAATTATTGCCACATGCACTTCAATCCATCCCATCCTGCAAAGCTGGAAATGGCTTTGCCCCTCACTTGAAACCCCAGGGCAGGTATCTCTGGATGCATCTCTGGATGTCAAACCACTGTCTGACAAGCAACTGATGCCATCTGAAAATGAAGCTGGGCTTAAGACTTGGACATCAGCTTCCCTGCATTAGCAGGGCAGGAGGAATGCACCTGTACCAGGTGGGTGCCCACCATGACGTATCGTTTGATATAGTTCAGCATGTCATGTCCAGTCATCATATTTGCTTCTTCCCGAAAACAATTAGCAATGTCCTCGGATCAGTGTTTCCTGCTGGAGTGAACATGGATGGTAGATCAGTGAATTTCCTCTATCATGTAACTAACTGTGAAGAAGAACTTGCTATAGGGGAGAGCAAAGGGTCCAACAAGAGATCAGTTGTTCAAGTTACTCTGAACCTCTCAACAGACTCCATTGCTAAGCACTCTCTACACCTCAGGGCACGAGCAGCTTCTCAGTTTGGGTCAAGGATGTGAGTTATTCATTTGGCGATGAGGCCCGAAATGCAACTTTAAGTCCTACACCCTGTTCCTTAGACAGTGTTTGGATGCCACCCATAGCCTGAAAGATGGATGAGATGCATTCATGATAATACAGCTTTTAACCTTTCCTCTCTTCTGCCATGGCTGGAAGAATTACTGTAAGTGATGGTCACCTTGTCTGCCGTGTGGACAATTGATTTGACCTGACTGCTTCTGAAGCTCTAATGGACGCTGTGGCCAAATCCTCTGAGAGTAAAAAAAAAAAAAAAAAAAAAATGTCAAAGCAAATTGGTATAGGTTAAAGAGCAAACCTGCTTATGATGGCTCTGGCGAAAACACGACTCCTAGTTGTTCAGAGCAAATGATTAAGAATTATCAATACTCAATCATGTTTAGAGTGTTTCCCTCAGTCAAACCATGTTTGTTTTGCTGTTCCCTGTCAAGCCTGGTTTTACAAAGCTTGAGAAGACTCCTTCTTTAAAGCCAAAACTGCACGCATGGCTTTCTCTTCAGTTTGCTCCTTTACTCTGTCCTCAGTAATTCAGCATACTGAGGGCGTAGGCTGAACAAATTTTTCTTTGGACTTAAGTAGTAAATTTCCAGTTCATGGAGTTTATGCTGAAGTTTCTATTTGCAGAAGTAGACACATACCTTTAATGTCACCACTTGAGTAGTGAGGCAAGAGGATAGTTTGTGTGTGTGTGTGTGTGTGTGTGTGTGTGTGTGTTTCAGTTTGAGGCTACCCACCCTGGTCTATATAGCAAAGTCCAGGTCAGCTAGGGCTGCATAAGTCCCTGTCTCAATAAACAAATAAATAACAAACAAACAAATGAGGAAAAAACATTTAGTATGTCTCTCCTCCCACCTTTCTGTGGACCCTGAGCTCCAAGCAGGTTTTTACAGCTGAGTCATCTCATCAGCCACTGGGCCTGAGGCGCATTGCTTTAAAGGTAGCTCATACAAGATGCAGACTGTTTTGGTGAAGGAAGTTTCCCAAATCTCTACATTGGAAACAAAGTAGAAAGTGAGTTTTGTGTCATAAACCCCTAAGAGTCAAGCTTCTTCAAAATACAGAACCAAATCATCTGTGTTCATTCAACAAATTCTGGGTCGCTTTGCAGAGCAAACACTGCTAACTGATTTGGAGGGAAAAGTGAGGCCAAAGACACCTAATCCTGCTCCTTGGAATGCTAAGGATCCAACTAGGAAATGAAGGAAGTTGTAGCAAGCAGGAGCCCAAGCTCAGGAGCACAGCACCAAGAGTGCATAAAAAATCACATTTGGGCAGAACAGAGAAATGTTCCCAAGGCAGAGTGAAGAAAGTGTTATGAAATTGGTCATATTTGAGCCAGACGTGCAGGCAATTTGCAGCCAAAACAAGTTCAAAGCCTCAAATATTTTCAGAAGCTATTTTTTTTTAAAATGGGAATCTATTTTCATAGGTCTACTTTCCTATAGTGTAATTATGCTGCTTTTAAGTAGCCTAACATGGGCCAGGCACAGTTTTCTGCAAAGAGCCAGGTAGCAAATATTTCAGGCACTGTGGCCCAGACACACTTCCCATTCTGCCAAAGGTAATTTACAAACAAATGCACATGCCTCTGTCCCAGTGAAATCTTACTATGGACAACAGAATTTTAAACTTACATAATTTTCACATGCGACATAAATAATTTTCCAATTATTTAAAAATGTTAAAGCCATTCCTATTTCACAGCTACAGAAAAAAATATATGCTGGTGGACTAGACTCAGCCTTCAGGTCATAGGTAAAAGTATTAAGTATTAATATTTCATCCTAGTCAAGCATGTCTTTGTGATTATCATTGTATTCTATCTTCCTCAAATTTTATCTTTCTAAATAAGGTGTGTTTGTGTATGTGTGTGTGTGTGTGAGTATGTGTATGAGTGTGTGTGAGAGTGTGTGTGTGAGTGTGAGTGTGTGTGAGTGTATGTGTGAGAATGAGTATGTGTGTGTGAGAGAGTGTGTGTGAGAATGTGTGTATGTGTGTCAGAGAGTGTGTGTGTGTGTGTGTGTGTGTGTGTGTGTGTGTGTGAAGGAGGGAGGGTGTGTGTGTGGTGTGATAAGTGTGTTTTTGCATGTGTATACAGATGCACTTACCCATGGGGTTGCATGCGGAGATGAGAGGCTCAAATCCCTCCCCCGGCCCACATCTTCCTCTGTCACTCTCTATCTTATGTTTTGAGGCAAAGGCTCTCACTGTACCTGGAGCTTGCTGTTTTAGATACCCTGGCTGGCCAGCAAGTGAGCTTCTAGAACTCGCCTTTCTCACTCTGCCTTCTACTGTTGAGGCTAGACATCTGTGGGGCTGCAACTGGCCTTTATATAGCTGTTAGGTGCTTTTGCATGCACAACCAATAATTTACCCACCATCCATCTATCTCCCCAGCACCCCAAACAATCTATAAATGCATTTCATGGACACACAAACACTCCCTATATATTTCTTGTTAGACCTCTTTGAAACAATTCATGACTTGGCTAATTTTTCTGGAAAGAGTCAACAAGTATGCACATGCTGTGTGTTATACCATATTCAAGTTTCCTAAAAGAGCAAAGACACCACCCTTCTGGTTAACAACATTGTATAGGTGTCTTTAGCAATAATGTCAGAGTGAAAGATGACGTACGTTTATTACATTGACGAGTTCACTAGAAGCACAGGATCAGATGAAGCACCAAGAATACATTTGACCTTAGGGGGGAATCTGAAAGTGTTTTCTGACGTGAACACTCATCCTTCAAGCATATTATGACCTTCAAGAAATAACAATCACAGAACTCGTTCCGGGAATCCTGGCTCTGTGAACTCGCTTGATTTCATCCCATTTCCACTTTAACCCTGTGAGACGCAGGGTAGATTGTTTCTATTACTTAAAGTATTAGGGGATTTGGTAACTCACCCTAGTCTGATTCTGTGTGTCATCTGCAGTCATTTGCTTAGTGTATTTTTTGTAGCAAAGATATTAAATTACCAACCGAACAGAGCAAAGGAACATTTAAATGCAAATTCAGGTAGGAGGAAGAAGTGGGGGGTGAATCCGATGCTTCCAGTACTTCCTACTATGTAACTATAAGTAACTTGACCTCTAACACCTCAGTAGTAACATAAAATATAGGCAAAAGTAATAACTATCTCTATAAGAGTATCACACATTGAATTAAGAATAAATATAAAGTTGTTGACACACTGCCACTTCTTTAATAAGCAGATGACAAATGGTTATGTCAGCGATGGCTAGTCTGCATGACACAGGCAGTTGTGGCTCCTGTCCTGACCTTTGAGGAACTCATCTTATACAAACTCTATTTGTATAAGGAAACCACCTGATTTCCTCAATCGTTTTTAAATAAAATCAAGGCAATCTTTAACCTCAGACAAATAATTTTCTATAATCTGGTTTACGGCATAAGATTGTGGTATACAAATCTCCTCAAAGGAAGCACTCTTTGTCTGTGTTTCTCAAAATCTACCCTCTAAGGCCCATGTCAGATACCATCATGACCTCTTCATGTAAGCGTCTGATTCCTTTCACATCCCAGACCTGCAGCCTGACTGAAGCCCGGGACTTCTGTCTGTCTGAAGCAAGAGATGCTTGTGAGTGACCACAGTGTGCCTGCCAAAGGTGATCTCCTTAAGCAGAGAAAGGTCCTATTCCTAGCAACTAATCCAACAGTATTGTCTACGTGCAGTGAGGATAAGGAGTCAGATGTGCAAACATTGTACCATAAGGTCTTTGTAGTTATAATAATAATAATTAATAATAACAGGAATAACAATGTTATCAAGTAACGATATATGAGTTTAAAGGTTACTTTTTATTTCATTTTGTATCACCCTCTCAAATACAAGTACTATAATATCATTTTACAACCAGAAAACACTTGACTACCACTTAATAAAACACGGCAAAATGCTAAGTGCTTTCTACAACATTCATGCTACTCACTGATGGAGGTAGCTTTGCTGTCCCTGTTTTCCAATGAGGAAACTAAGGCAAACTGGTTAAGCAGAAGGTCACTAAGGTCATAAAATATATCAGCAAGGATCTCCCTAATGTAGAGCGCCATGCCCCCCGAGGTCAGGTTTAAGAGCACCCACCTCTCACCCAGAGGACCTGAGATCAGTTTCCAGCCCCCACATAGATGTTACTAGCAGCCTAGAGTTCATGTCAGATTCAGAGCATCTGACACCCTCTTCTGACCTTTGTGGACACTACATACAAGTGGGTACGCAGACATACATGGGGGCAAAGCACATCTACACATAAAATAAAAATACATAAAATCTCAAAAAAAATAAATCTTAGATAAAACAACTTTAAACTGTAAAACAAATGTCTTTAGCAAAAAAACTTTGTTTTCAAAAATCAAAGACCCTAGACCACAGGAAGAACAGGCTGCTTTCATTATCAGTAACGTTGAGCTTTTCAAAACTGTGACCTCTAGGAATTGTGGGTGTAGCTCAGTGCCAACATGCTTGTCTAGCATGCATGAGGTCCTGGTTTTGATCTCCAGCCCCCATGGGTGGGGACTGGGAACTGGGGAGTGGCTTTTTCAATGACCATAATCTCCTCCCATGTTCTTCAACACATGCTTACTTGAACTTTGCACTGCATTATACTATCTTAAGAGGCTAGATTATTGAGCTGTTATTTCAAATGATTTATCAATTCACTGTCCCTCAGAAGAAATAGTTTTTGCTTAATTTTTGCACTCATCTTAATTGAAATACTACCTATATAGGCCACTTCATGTTTCTTGGCAATGTGAGGATGATGCATTGTTATCTTTTATGCAAGCATTACAGTGATATATGCTAAATAGTCTCAGTAAATCCTTTACAGTAGTATTTCAAACGTTTTTTTCATTTTGTTTAAAACGGTATTTTCCTAAATTATTCTTATACTTAAGAGGGAAAAATTCCCCTAAGGTGAAATTAATATCTAGAAAAATTTTAAACGTTTAGAAAGGATACTTTAAAGATTATATAATTCCATTGTTCTGTTCTTTCAGTGGGATGAACTCATTCTTCATAAGACATATGTGCTCTAGTGTATGGGTCATACAATCCAACAATGACCTCTCAGCATCTCTGTTCTTGCATCTGTAGAGAGAGATTGCTGGCTTCCGAGCCCCCTAAAGGCCAAAGTTGAGCACACCTTTATTATCTGAGAAGACAACACCTTATTCTCATCCGCCAACAATTCTAAACCCCCACAGCCCCCTCTCAGTGTCTCCATGAACACAGACGCCATTTTAATAGGGGGAGAACTGAAGTGTCAAGAAAGTGACCTGTGGGTGAACCCAAGAGCAGGTGAGGGCTGTCAGTTTTTAATTTGAAACTGGTGTCAGGACTGAGAAATGGCTGTTATAATCACATCTGTGGCTGAACTCCTATAAACGCTACAAGCAGTCATGAGACGGCCGTCATGGGCAATATGAAATTAACAATTCCCATGCAGGTCTCAGGGCACCTGGTTAAATTGACTGGATCTTTGAAAACTGTATAAACACCTCTAGGTCATGTGATGAAACAGCAGAATTGAGACTCACAGACAGTGCTCTGAGGAGATCTGCTGTCGACTTCAAACTACAGAGACAGAACATCTTTTTTATCATTTATTTGTTTGTTTGTTTGTTTATTTATTTATTTAACACTCCAGATTTTATTCCCCTCCTGGTCCACCTTCCAACTGTTCCACATCCCATATCTCCTCCCTACCCCACTGTCTCCACAAGGATGTCCCTACCACACCACCCACCACCCACCCCACCTGACCTCTAAACTCCCTGGGGCCTCCAGTCTCTTGAGGGTTAGGTGCATCTTCTCTGACTGAACCCAGACCTGGCAGTCCTCTGCTGTATATGTGTTGGGGGCCTCATATATCAGCTGGTATATGCTGCCTGGTTGGTGATCCAGTGTTTGAGAAATCTCAGTGGTGCAGGTTAATTGAGACTGCTGGTCCTCCTCAGCCTCCTCCAGCCTTCTCCCAATTCAACCACAGGACTCAGGAGCTTCTGTTCATTGGTTGGGTGTAAACATCTACATCTGACTCTTTCAGCTGCTTGCTGGTTCCTTCAGAGGGCAGTCATAATAGGCCTCTTTTGTGATATCTCCATAGCTTCAGTGATAGTTTCAAGCCTTAGGAACTCCCCTAGAGCTGGATCCCACGTTGGGCCTGTCACTGGACTCTCCTTTCCTCACACTTCTTTCCATTTCCATCCCTGCAGACAGGAACAATTATGGGTCAGTTGTAGGATGGCAACCCCCTCCCTCACTTGATGCCCTGTCTTTCTTCTGCTGGAGGTGGGCTCTGGTAGCTACACCAGTAGGATTTGCTGAAGGAGGCAGAAGCAAGAGGATCACAAGTTCAAGGCCAGCCTGGGTTACATATTTTAAGGGGCCTGGAGAGATGGCTCAGAGGTTAAGAGCACTGGCTATTCTTCCAGAGGTCCTGAGCTCAATTCCCAGCAATCACATGATGCCTCATAACTGAGTTATAATGAGATCTGGTATCCTCTTCTGGTGTGTAGGCATACATGCAAGCAGAATACTATCACAAATAAATACGAACTTAAGGATAGTGCCTTGATGGAGGGCGAGCCCCACAGAGTCTTCTTTCTCTACCTCCAGACAGAACATCTTTTAAAGGAAGCTCTGTGTCAAAGAATACATTTATTTTTATTAGTTCTTTGAGAATTTTGTGCATTTTGTTGTTGTTGTTTTGGAGTTAGTGGGTGTTGTTGTTGTTGGTTTTGTTATTGTTTTTGAGACAGGTTTTCTCTGTGTAGTACTAGGTGTCCTGGAATTCTCACTATAGACCAGGCTAGCTGTAAAGTCAGAGATCCACCTGCCTCTGCTTCCCTAGTCCTGGGATTAAAGGTGTGTGCCACCACCTCACATCTGGACAATGAATTATGACTGTATTCACTCCCTGCTTCCCATGTACCCAGCTTTGTGTCCTTTGTTTTTAAAACCTATCAAGTCCAGTAAGTGCTGCTCATATATACTCTTGGTATGTGTGGCCAATCCACTGGAGTGTGCTCAACCTACCAAGGGAAAGGACTCTTCCTTTCCCCAGGTCATCAGTTGCCAATAGCTACTCAGCTAGGAGTGAGATTTCATTGAGCCTCTTCAAGGAATAAATAGAAGTTATCATGTAATCCAAGAAGAGAACGTTATGTCAGTAAAGACAGGTATGGCGCCCTCTACCTGCACTCCCAGCACAAGGGAGGTAGGAGGATACTTTGTGTTACACAGTGAGAGCTACAGACTGAGACCTTCTCTTTAAAAAAGGGAGGGGGGAAGAAAAGAAAGAAAAGATATTTAGAAACTATACTTTAGACATGGGGCTAATATCCAGAATTTACAAAGAATTGCAGAAATAAAATACCAAGGAATTAAAACTGCCAACCACCAAATGGGCAAATGAACTAAACACACAGTTTGTTTGTTTGTTTGTTTGTTTGTTTGATTGATTGTTTTAAGTACAAATAGCCAATAACCATTTTTTAAAAAAATGTTCAGTATCCTTAGCTATTTGGAAAAATGTAAATGAAGACTGCATTGAGCTACTCCCCACCCCGGTCAGAAGGCCTATCATCAACAAGTCTGACAAAAATGCTACAGAAGATGATGGGGGAGGGAGGAAGCCATATTCACTGTTGTGGGAGGTGGAGGGTGAATTAATGCAGCCATTGTGGAAACAAGTTTAAAGAGTCCGCAAAACTTTAGGAACACAACTACCAGTGGCCAGCAACTACATCCCGGGGCAGACTCCCAGGGAGCTTTCCATCCCCCACCAAGATAACTGCATCCTGTGCTTACTGCTGCTCGATTCACTAAAAGAATTAGAACCAACCTCTCTGTCCATCAACAAATGAATGGACAGTGAAATTATACATGTATACATGCTACATACTGCTACATCTCAGAAGAAAAAGGAAGTTAAAATTTTACAGGCAAATGGAAAGACTCAATGTGTAACGTTAAGCAAGGTCATACGATCTCGGAAAGAAATAAACTACATGTTCTGTTTCTTATGTGGAATCTAGCCCATAGTATATGCATAAGTGCAAACAATTATGGATGTGGGTATAGTATAGTGTGAAGGAAAGAAAACCAAAAATGGGTAAAGATAGGTGGACAGTGGAGGCCTGTGTGCAGGGACAGACGTGGATTGTAAAGGAGGTGTCCGTAACGGATCATTGTCTCTCTGGTTCTGATTATGTCAGGAAGATTAGGATTTGTTGGTAGACAGATGCATAAGATACATTCAACACTAAAAGTATAAATTTAATCTGAAGTTCCATGATTTCTGCTCTGAATGCCTATTCTAACTATGTAGACACTGGCTCTCATTAATTTTGGTGTATGGTGGGGTTTGTTTGTAAGCTTTTTACAATAAGGTTTATTTTTTAAAAGAGAAGGTGTATAAATTCACCATTACTGTGACATAACATTCATCAAAGGCTGTACGCTGCAGCACACAACACAGAGTGTTTCTGCTTGGACTGCCTTCTACTCAGTCCTCAAGACATTAAAAATAACAAATGTACCTTAGACACAATCTTTAAACATTTTCTATGGAAAAAATAGTATCCTGGAACTTGCCTAAAACATATAATTCAAATGTCCTATGAGGTTGCCGTAGTATCTTCTTTAAAAGGTCAATCATGATAAGCCCTGAAAACATCCATATGACTAATTTCACACATACTATACAGGTTATATTTAGGAATATATATATGTATACATATGTATACATATGTACATATATGTATATGTACATATACATATATATGTGTATATATATATATATATGCCATTACAATAAGTAAAATAAAATAAAATAGTCCATGAATTTGAAAAGATAATGGTATCTGGGAGGGTTTGGGGGGAAGGAAGGGAAGGGAAAATACTGTAATTATATTATAATCTCAAAAATAAAAGGAATAATTTTTTAAAAGTTCTCCCATCTATTCGTGCTAGTTTCATTTCCTTTTGCAGAAATAAAGAACTACCCTGACAGAAACAGCCTAGGGGAGGAAGGGTTGGCTTGTCTCACAACTGCAGGCTAAGATCATCAAAAACAGCAAAGGAGCTGGGGAGGCGACTCAGTGAGTAAGGGCACACGCTGGGCAGGCATGAGGTCCTGAGTTCGAATCCCCAGCACCTACATAAAAAGCGAGCAAGGTGTGGCCAATGTGCCTGGAACCCCAGCATTGGAAGGCAGGCGGAGGCAGGCAGCTTCCAAGAGTCTAGCCAGTGAGCTAGACTGAAACAGTAAGCTTCCATGTCCATAGGAGACCCTGTCTCAAGACACCAAAGCAACAGTGATAGAGGAAGACAACAGCCATCCCCCTCTGGCATCAGCATAACACATGTGAGCACACATGTAGATGAATAAAATAGCTAGCAACACCGAGTGATGCTGGGGTGATAGTATTGGTGTACAATAGATCTACTGTTTGTCTTCCACAGATTTAGGACAAGAAAAAAACAACTCAAATTACTTACTGGTGCTATAGTCCTAGACTGGCACGCACTCATGCACGTGTGTGTGTGTGTGTGTGTGTGTGTGTGTGTGTGTATGCATGTGTTTGTGAAGATACATATGTGTGTGCACATATGAAGGTCACAGGTCAATATTGAGTGCCTTCTTCTATCATTCTCCAACTTACTTTATGAGCCAAGGACCCTCACTAAACCTGGAGGTAAGCCACTGAACAGGCTGGTTAGCAAGTGAGTTCCTGGAATTGGCCTGTCTCTGTGCACGCAGCTGTCTTTTTTACATGGTGCTGGGGATCTGAACTCCGGCCCACTTGCCTACCCAGTTTACAGGCCAACCTATCTCAACAGTCCTGTTGGGCATGGTTTTAGACCCCTCACATGGATTGACTCCTAGAGTCTTTATCTTCATGCCTTGGTATCATTCATCCTCTCTGGATCTTACAACCTTTTGGTATAAACATCCCATTTAGGACTGAATGTTTCAAAATCTCTCCCTTTCTGCACATTTATCCAGTTGTGGGTCTCTATGTCAGTTCTTATCTCCTGCAGGGTGGTAAAATGTAGGTTGCTAGATAAGGTAAAGGATCACTGAAAAAGATATGCATTTTAGCAGAGGTGATAGATTGATTTTTTTTTAAGTCGAAAAGAAACACATTCATTATTTTTCTAGTTTATTAACAAGATCATTCATCAGTTGACTAAACGTCATCCATTACTAGTGGAAATACCGATTAGTACAGCCCCTATAGAAATTAGTGTAGAGACTCTACAGACACTGGAGAGATCCACCTCAAGATACAGCTATACCACTCTTGAACAAAAACCCAAAGGACTATGCATTTTGCTACAGAGATATTTGCAGATGCATGTTCATTGCTGATCTATTCATATTTGCCAGAAATCAAAAAAAGCCTAGATATCCATCAATTGATGGAAATCTAACATTTATACAATGGAATGTTATTTAGATGTTAAAGAGACAAAATTATATGATTCACAGATAAGTGGATGGAGCTAAATAAAAAATACCCTAAGTGAGATAACCTAGACCCCTCGAAAGAAATATGTTTTCTCTTATATATGGATTTTGGCTTTTAAGCATTTGATAAGCATATTATAATCCATATAACCACAGAAGTTATGTATCAAGTAAGGGATCAGGAAGGAAGAAAGGATCTCCAGAGGAAGGGGAAATAAAATATGTAGTTATAAAGACAGAAGAAAGACAAGAGTGGGAGGATTATATGGAGATGGGGTTGGGGGAGGAGTAAGGAGATGCATGGAGGGGCAGCTACTAATGGCCATTTGAGGGGTCCCGTGGAAAGCTACCATTGTAGAAGCTTCCTAAAATATATGCACAAATGAAAGAAGTCTAAATGGGGAAGACCCTTGAGGACATGGGCACAGGGGAAAATTTCCTCAACAGAACACCAATAGCTTATGCTCTAAGATCAAGAATTGACAAATGGGACCTCATGAAATCACAAAGTTTCTGTAAGGCAAAGGACATTGTCAAAAGGACAAAACAGCAACCAACAAATTGGGAAAAGATCTTTACCAACAGTACATCCGACAGAGGGCTTATATCCAAGATATACAAAGAACTCAAGAAGGTAGACTCCAGAGAGCCAAATAACCCTCCTAAAAATGGGGTACAGAGCTAAACAAAGAATTTTCACCTGAGGAATATCGAATGGCTGAGAAGCACCTAAAAAAATGTTCAACATCCTTAGTCATCAGGGAAATGCAAATCAAAACAACCCTGGGATTTCACCTCACACCAGTCAGAATGGCTAAGATCAAAAATTCAGGAGAAAACAGGTGCTGGATAGGATGTGGAGAACAAGGAACACTCCTCCACTGCTGGTGGGGTTGCAAGCTGGTACTACCACTCTGGAAATCAGTCTGGCGGTTCTTCAGAAAACTGGGAATGATACTTCCAGAGGACCCCGCTATACCACTCCTGGGCATATACTCAGAGGATTCCCCAGAATGTAATAAGGATACATGCTCCACTATGTTCATAGCAGCCCTATTTATAATAGCCAGAAGCTGGAAAGAACCCAGATATCCCTCAACGGAGGAATGGATACAGAAAATGTGGTATGTATACACAATGGAGTACTATTCAGCCATTAGAAACAATGAATTCATGAAATTCTTAGAGAAATGGATAGAGCTGGAGAACATCATCCTAAGTGAGATAACCCAGTCTCAAAAGAACACTCATGGTATATACTCACTGATAAGCAGATATTAGCCTAGAAGCTTTGGAATACCCAAGACACAATTCATATATCAAATGATGTCCAAGAAGAAGGAAGGAGTGGCCCCTGGTTCTGGAAAGGCTCAGTGTAGCAGGGTAGGGAAATACCAGAACAGGGAAGTAGGAAGGGGTGGATTGGGGGAACAGGGGGAGGGAAGAGGGCTTAAGGGGACTTTGGGGGAGGGAGGATCCAGGAAAGGGGAAATAATTTGAAATATAAATAAAGAATATATCAAATAAAAATGTTAAAAAATAATAAAGTCAATAAATAAATAAATGAAGTTGTAAAAAATTTTCAAAGAAAAACTGGTTGAAATGAAAACAAAGAAAGAAGATCAACATTATAGATTACTGAAGCCCCTGAGAAAGTGGGCGTGATGAAACATTAGTGTTAAAACTACAACCAAGGAAAACAGTATAGAAATAAAAGAAGCTGACATTGCATATGGAAGATGCAGTGCAGAGCTGGGCGAAGGCTCAGAAAAAAAATGGACTCCAGGACAGACCTTAGTGAAAACATTCAAAGTTTACAGATGAAGTAAAAATCCTCAGGTCCTCATATAAACAGAAACTCTATTTAATGACTCCAAAAGCAAGAGCATTGTCAGAAGCCACAAAGCAACTAAAAAGTTATGCTTCTAAACCCTTAGGGAAATCATAAGCCGAAGAGTTTATATCCACCAAAATGTGGATCAAGTATCAGCAGTGTCAGTACAGCTCAAAAAATAGAAGAATTACTGAAGGGTTGGATATATGCTTCTTTCCTGGGTGATATCCTAAAGAATAATGGTGTCAAACCAAACGTGCCTGGGGTGTCTCTGGCAGAAGGACGGATGTCCACAGCTGGGATATTTATCTCTGCAGAGGTAAGTCTATAATAATGAGCCCCGAACACTGCGTAGTATTTGGCAGGACTTGTTTTCATAGAAGTAGAACATAGGTTAAAAAAAAATTCTTAGCTTTCTGACATATATGGTTCAATGTGAGTCAGAAAATAATATTTAAAGAAGACAGACTGCATAATAATAAAAAGCAGATCCAACATTAATTGGCACAAGAGTACTAAATCCTAAGTTCCTGGGAAAGTTTCAGCTAGTAGAAAGATGTAACGAGGACAAGAACACTAAATGTAACGTAATATACATGGTAATTGCATCACAACAAAACCAGAGACCAAATACAGCAGCTGCAATGTCAAATGTTAAGCTGATTCACTTAATAATAAAGCTGTTTTTAAATTGGCTCATAAAGTACAAACGCAATTGTACATACAATATTAAAATATATTTGTATAGATGTGCCTATCGACACTTTGTATGCTTTTTTAAAGCGCTGAAAGGGGGGGAGAAACTAAGTCAAAATTCAAACAAACTATTCAATGCAACTGAATTGCATTTCAAAGACTTCTGTAATCACACGTAAACAAAACTAACTCCAGGAAACTTCTGAATACCACGGAGTCACACACTTGGGATAGGGATACTGCTACAAAGTAGATCTAGTATGTTGATGTGATTGTAACATTCTGAAACTATTTGACATGTTTGTAGTATCAACTGAAGGAGCAACCCAGGTCAGTAACCTTGATATTTCAAGGACAGCACACTTGTTGAGGAAGGAAAACTGGGCACGTCCAATATCACCCAATAATAAAGTCACCCAATAATTAAAAGGTGACATGCATGACACAAGTCACAAGACAGCACAGATACACATTGAAAATGCCACTGAGGAACTGCATATGAGGAGGACATACTGTGGGATTATGTTCCTATCAAACTCTAGATCAGACAAAATAATAAAAGGAAAGATCAAGAGATGGGGATGTGTAAGGATTCGAGTAAATAAAGTAGGAGAAAAAAATATTGTTTATACATGGCATAGGTTGCGGTACTCAACTCACTCGTTAAATCAGTGCTGCCTTTCAACTACGTGCAAATTATACCTCAATTAATTTATTTTTAAAAAAAGAAGAGCCAAGCATAATTTACATATCACATAATAATTGGCTTTGTTACTTCATTGCCAAGGAAACTGGTCTAGTTAACAGCGCTCACATGCAAAAGACATAGCAAACTTAGAGCCTCTCCTCTCCCCACCAAGAAGAAATTGTCTGTAAAATTCTTTTGGCTTTGACTTGATGACCAAAGGTCAGCCATGGCCAAGCTCCCTGTCACCATTCCCAGGAGACAGAGGGGACTAAAGGCGCAGGAGTGAGGGTCATGTGATAGGTGACAGTTGGAGGAGTGAATCCACATCAACGTGGCTTTCCTTCCGTGCAGTACTATAAGACAATTTACAGCCAGCCAGATGCTCAGCGAGGTGGGGCTTTGGTTTTTGCTCGAAGTTTCTCGGCTTTTCAAAGAGGAGATGGAATAGGGAGGGAAGTAATTTTCTTCTGAAGAAAACGTCTATCAGAAAACACACTGTTAAACAAACAAAATCTACAAATTGAATGCCAATGTCTTCTACCTACCAATTAAAACTTAACTGACCGGCTGGAAAGATTGGTCTGAGGTTATGAGCATTTACTGCTCTTGCAAGGGACACAGGTTTATTCCCAGCCCCTCATGGTCACTCACAACTAGGGGATCTAGCACCCTTTTCTGACCTCCTCAGAACTAGGCAGTCTCAGAATATATTTACATCCAAGCAAACACAACACTCATACATGTATCTTAATCAGGGTTTCTATTCCTGCACAAAAATCATGACCAAAAAGCAAGTTGGGGAGGAAAGGGTTTATTCAGATTACACTTTCACATTGCTGTTCATCACCAAAGGAAGTCAGGACTGGAACTCAAGCAGGTCAGGAAGCAGGAGCTGATGCAGAGGCCATGGAGGGACATTTCTTACTGGCTTGCTTCCCCTGGCTTGCTCAGTCTGCTTTCTTATAGAACCCAAGACTACCAGCCCAGAGATGGCACCACCCACAATGGGCCCTCTCTCCCTTGATCACTAGCTGAGAAAATGCCCCACAGCTGGATCTCATGGAAGCATTTTCTCAACTGAAACTACTTTCTCTGTGATAACTACAGCCTGTGTCAAGTTCATACACAAAGCCAGCCAGTACATACATGTAAAATAAAAATCAATGAATCTCTCTTTTAAAATGTTAACTTTGACAGGGCCCAGAGAAATGGCTCAGTAGTTAAGAGCACTGGATTCTCTTCCAGGGAACACAGGTTTAATTCTCAGCACCTACATGGTGGCTCACAACTGCCTATAACTCTAGTTCGAGAGAACCCAATGCCCTCTTCTGGCCTCCACAAGTACTGTATGCACATAGTGCACAGACACACATGCTGGCAAAATAGTCATATCATATGTGTAAAATAAAAACAAACTATAAATCATCATTAAAGTTAACTGAAAAAATGGAAATATAAAAAAATAAACCACTATACCACGTTGTTCAATCATCCATATTTTAAAATCAGATTTTACATTTCTAAAGACATCCATAGTCTAATACCTATATAAGCATGTATTTCTAAAATATTTCATGCATAAATTTTTCTGGTCTCTGTGGACACCTACACACACACACACACACACACACACGCAAAACTTTTGAAAGATAAGTCCTTTTTGATGTATCCCTACTTAAATAAAGTAAATAAATCTGTTTTTAAAAAGTCTTCTTGGTGTAATCAGCTCTTTTTCATACCATTAATAATAACAGATAAAGTTTTGCATCAGGCAAAAGACAAAAATAATTTAAAATTTATCCCGAGATGTATAGGTATTTGAGTCTAAGAACAGTACAATTTTAACAATAATAATACATATAGTAGTCATATCAGAATCATATCAGAACCATAGCTTCAATCTTTTGCAGTGTGTTTATAAAGCAGTAAGCTAATGCAAAGTGAATAAATTAAAAATAATAAATGCTGACATTCTCTTTGGGCGTTGTGCTGTATGCTCTCCAATAAACAAAGTAAATCTATAATTTCTTGGAGGGGTTTCATTCCTACTCCAAGATATTGTGCCTTCTTACAAGTCTCTACAAAGGAGATAGTCCTCATTGGTAGAAGAGTCCATCCCCACCAGTTTTCCTTATATTGGTATAACTCTGTACTTCCATTTTCTTACATACGCATAAAGATTGCTGAGTCTAAGAAAGCTGGTTGGAAGGGCGGAAAGGAATTAGCTGGGAGGAGAAACTGGTCCAAACAGCACCACTGGCTTTTATCCACTAGATGTCAGTCATGCAGTTAGCATCAATTTACATCCTTAATCCCAATGACACAATCGGAAAGCATAGACCTACTCCCGGCCCTGGGTGGATGCAGGGTACCACAAAGAGGCGTGGAGCTTCACAGTGCTGCCTGGTTTGGTGACCAGAAACCCTGTCTTGCTCTAAAAAGGGCTAATGTCATTAAGAAAACACAGACTTTCCCCAAGTGTCATGGTTAGTTAAAGAAAACTGTGTGAGGGGACTTTGAGGAGATTGCAGTTCGTTTGATGAGAAAGAATAGGTTACTGTTTCAGAGAGCAAGGTTCAAAAGGCTAAATTTGGGAAACAGAACTTGGAGAACAGAATATGCCTTACGTGGAATATTTTAAAGAGCGCACACTAAAACAATGAATTCATTTTGGGAAAGTTAAGAATCAACTAAGCATCTTGGTTGTTGTCACCAAAATTATGAATGAATTGTACTCTACAAACACCTGATGTGCTTTTCTCGGAGAGGGCGGGGGGTGGGGGAGGTAATCGTGTGTGCAATCTGTAATGATATCCTTAAGGATTCTCACTGAAGTGTCATGTAAGGTGCGTGTTGCTTATGAGAAGGGGGAAAATGCTGTTCGCCCATTTGTCAGGTAGATTACTTCTGTCTGTTCACCCAAGTTCTTAGCTGGATTAAGTCTTGTTCAATGTGTTCGCTGCCACCTTGGCTGGTGTGTGAACTCCTTGCCATATGACTACTCTCACTATAGTTCACTAATGTAGGAGTGAGACCCACGAACACTCTGGGGAGAGTCTTGGTTCCGTCAATAGTAAAATGGAGAAACCACATTTAAATGTCCTCAAATTTTTCTTCTACCTCCTTTAGTTTTGTGATTTCATAATGTAACAAAAATTTCCTTAAAATAATAAAACAATCGTTTTGCTGACTAACTGGAGTTTGTTAGTTCTTGGAGAATGTGTGGACTTAGCATGTCTCACCCATAACTCTGTCCCCTGTTTCTCCACATGGTCCTGATGCCCACGAACGGCAAGGATGTCTTCTCTTTGTGTTGTCTCTGCTGCGATTCTTCAGCCCCAATTCTTCGTTCTCTCTCCCCCTAGACTCCCACCATGTACCAGAACCTCTTCAGGGAGAGGGGGGGTTGAGAGAGAGAGAGAGAGAGAGAGAGAGAGAGAGAGAGAGAGAGAGAGAGAGAGAGAGACTGGAGAATGAATTAGTTCTCCTGCCTATATTCTGCTGCAGATAAACTCACAACCAAGGGAGTGCTCGCATTTATGGTGTGTCCTCCTGTGATGGGAACTCTCTCTCCCCTTCAGTGAGGTCATTCTGCTGTGTTGATGAAGTCCCCAACACGGGATGCCACCACTGGGGATCAGAGAAGCAAACAATCCGCCTATCACTCATGTTGGGAGGAACAAGAAAGGAACTTGACATTCTAAGATGCATCCACGCAAGGCCGCCCTCCATCTGATAAGGACCAGCTTCTACCCACATCGCTCTGCTCGGCACCTGACTACCAGCCCTGAAACGAGCTCAGTGATGAAATGAGCCCCTGAAGCAGGCAGAGGAAGCCTGGTCTCAAAGAACGGAAAGTCTTGTAGGAAACGGGGAGGCATGAAAGCCTGGAAGATTCTAATAGGAAATGAGTGAGAAGCGGGCAGCAGCATCGGAGAGCACATTGCTGCAGACCACGTGATTACTGTTGAAATCACGTGATGATTTCCCGGTGAAAGACCGTGCTGGGCAGAGCGAACCTGTAGGTTCTCCAGGGAACCGATTCTAACATGAGGAAGAGTTCTGTGAAACCACAGAGATGGGGCTCCAGAGGGTCCTGCGCACAGACAGAAGGTGCTGGAGACTCCTTTTCCAGAGGACCTGACAGAGCCTGAAGAGCGCATTGCCCACAGAGTATACTCACAGCCACTGCTCCTGACCTTAGCTTTGGTTTTAGTCTCTCAAAGGCCTTGTCAAAGTGTGTTGCTAATTGAAGAATAAATAAATAAAAAGCAGAGTCCTGAAAGAAAAGCCAGACTCTCGGACCTCGGGATTGTTGCTGCGAGGCTCCCCAGGGAAAATCTTAAGTGGAAAAATCAGGGAGACCTCAAAAGTGATATTTGTAAAGGCCAAAATAGTTAATAGACTGTCAGAGGGAGGAGTTTATTAAGCCAAGCAATTAGCTCTTTACTTTAAAGGCCTGCGGTAAGACTAAATGAAAAAAGAAGAAGAAAAAAAACCCACCACACAAGGTAATTGAGGCTTTTGGTAAAAAGAATGAAGTATCCAGGGCTATAGGAATAAGGTACAGACTTAATGAGGGTCTGTGGAGCACTTTGTGCCTTTAAAGTGGCTTTCATGTGTTTTTCTTATCAGCTCACAATAGACAGAGCAGATATGGGTCTCTCTGTGCTAGCCCATGTCCAGATGGAAGCCACAGAGAAGCACTGAGACCTGAGGGTGTCGAGCAGCAGGCTTCTTATGGGTCCGGCCAGTCAGATGACACCACACCACAGCGCTGGCAGCCATGAACGAGGCCAGCATGAACAGGAGGGGCCACGTCTACACCACTGTAATCCCTGGTGGACTCAGTATGGCTCAAACAAGCCAAGTAAAGCATTACCACTCAGATTCCCAGCTAGACTGCACTCCAGACCACGGACCCTCACAGAGGGGTCCTCAGGGTACCATAGTTTTGGTCAACATGCTGTAAAAACAGAAGGAGAGCCTAGAATAGCCACGAAGAAAAGGGCCAGCATTGAGCAGAGATTTCATTCGGTTCTCACTACAACCCTGCAAGCCATTTGGATGGTTTCTGTTTTACAGATGAAGAACCCATGACTCTGGACAAGTGCCGTGCAGAGTCTTCTGGCCACAAGAAGTTAGCAAACCTGGATTGGAATACAAGTTTGTCACGCTCGCTCAAAAATTCAGGATTATTTTGAAACTGCTAATATTTCATCCCACTATAACATTTATAATCTGCGGTGCCTTGTCTACTTTTCTGTGACTTACTATGCATTCTCTGAATCAAAACCATGTTGCCTAGATCTCGAGATATATGGGGTTGCTTCCTTCCTGGTCATCTGAAAAGACATTGGGAAAAATATTACAATCTGTAATTCAAAACGCAGAGGCACACAAGGGCACAGACATTACACGGACAGAATTGAGCGAGTAACTAACCAAAAACTGAGCAACTGGATAACTAGAACTTTTAATTACCTAAAGATAATTCATGTTTTAAAAAAATTAATTAAATATCTGGGTAGTGAGTTGATCACACTCCTCAACTGATTTGATTAACATTCTAAGGAAATATGAAGTCGCAGTGACAATATTAGAAAAATTTGTATGCATAATATAAAAAGCATAAGAAAAATATCACAGCAGTGGGGATTGCCATAGAAAAAGTATATGATGCCAATTTTTCAAAAAGCAAATCATATTTTCAGTTGAAATGAAGAACTATTAAATCTCTTTAGCAGTGTAAATTTTTCTTAGAAAATGAGGTGACTATGTTACCCCTCAGCCCATCTTGCCTTCCCTTGTGTTCGAGTGAACTCGGAGATTGGCAGCGTCTTAGCATGAAACACAATTAGCGTTCACAGATAAAAGAGATTATGACCCGAGCCCTTTCATACTCCAAACGCTCTATCCCAAAACAAGCAACCTAAAGCTTAGCCCCTGTCCAGAAAACTGCTCATCACTAGCCCCTCCCATTTCCTCAATATTCTGACCTTCCCCCAGCTGGTCAGCCAGCCCCACAATCCATTAGACGCCACGGCAAAAAAATCAAATGTATCCACGCTGGAGCTGTAATTCAATTCATCTTCTCCTTGGGTTTCCTCTGCTCTGTGCCAGGGTCATTTGTAAAGCCATCACTCACTCCAAACTGTTGCACCTGTGCTGCTATAGAAACACCCCTTCCTCTGCCAGCCCTCCCTCCCTCGCCCTCCTCCCAGGCACCCCGGGGGGGGGGGCAATCCGCCCTTTTCCCAGGCACAAAAGCTTTCCTCTGCGAGGGAGGAATGCTAGAATTCCCCCAAGCATTGGCAAGGAAATATTTAAATGTGATCAGAGGTTCTTCCTTTGTTTTATTTTTTTTCCTAGGGAAATTAATCTCTCTGAGGTATTCAATGGATTCTTTTGCTCTTCCGAGAGGCAACACCATCCTGCCGTGCGTTAAGTGCTCACAGCTTGCAAAAGCTAAACATTTTCTTCTTTCTCTGCTTGCCGACACAGATGATACGTGCCTGGTTTCCTCAACCATCTCTAATTGAATACTTTACTTCGTTGAAATTGCTTTAAATTTGGCTGTGAGAAAAGTAGGGATGGACACCCAACCCTCTCTGACTGACTGGCGTGCGAGGCAGATTGGCTGGTGGCTGTGGCTCTCTGAGAGGCTGTTCCCTCCCGACCCCACAGTCCCTTGCCTGCTAACAAGCTTGAGAACTAAACTCCCCCATGCCATCACTGGCAGCCTGCTGCTCCTTGACTATCTCCTTTAGCTCCTAGAATGGGTGGGGTTCGGGGTGGGGAACCCAAGCACTGTTATTTACTTAAGGTCCTAAGTCTGAAAGGACTTTCAAAGTCAAACTAGTCTTAAGCTCTACACTGTGTGAGTTCAGACCACTCACTCACCCTCGCTGACTCCACCTTCATTATCTGCACACTGTTCAGATAATGCGACCCCGTAGGGCTGCCTTTACTTCTAGCACAATACCTGGCATGCCCATGGATTGACCAGGTTTGTTTTTTTTCTTTTCCGTCTATAAACATCTTTAAAAGTTGTTGATGAGAGACAAGCTGTCCCTCGTAGGCCTAGCCATCTTTTAGAGCTAACAAAGGCTGGTGGCATATCAGCCAACCCCAGCCTGTAGCCTCAGCCAGCTTCCATTAAACTCCTGCACACCATGCTTGGATTTCTCCTGCTTCAAATCACTCCAGCGGCGTGTGTGTGAAGGACCTAGAGGCTGCCCTATGCCCCAGAACCCTTCGAAGATGCTCATGCTTAGTCTATCCTGAGCTATTTCCCTCCTCTGGCCTCACTGTTCCCAGAGAAACCCCATTAAAGAACCCCCAGGAAAGCCTAGGCTTTCCTGGCTCCGCCCTTTCCTTCTGACCTGCCCTGGTACTGCCCCGCGCCCCGCCCTTGCCCCGCCCCTTCCTGGGGTCCTGGGGTGGCCACAAGCTTTCCTGTCACTACTGTTGACCTCTGTGTGAGCTCCCTCAGTCACAACTCAAGAGATTAAATGAGGACAATATTTAATTAATGTAAATGTCTCTCCTTCCCAAGCTATCATTTAAGTTAGTGAATGACCACAAATCATGATTAGACTCAGCGGGCGAAGACACAAGCCGGTCTGTGGCTATCAGAAGAAAGGCAATCGAAAACCTGAGGGTGGGGATGCTACTGCGCATGACCTTTCGCCAGCACCTGCTCTGGTGCCAGATCCAGGGTGCCGGGACCCCCCTGAGAATGAGCATTCCCAGATGCTGCTGACGCTGGCTCCCTGGACGGTATTTTGAGAATTGTAGTTCTAGAGCATGTGAAAATGGGCAGTCAGGGAAAACAACTGGTCTATTGGGATAAACAAGTCTCAAGATGAATAAAACCAAAGTTTGGGGGCAGTATCAACAAGGCCACCATCACAGAAAGGAGGTTATCTGGTTGGCTCTGACCTTGGTCTCTGGAGTATGAGCACCCTCCTGGTCTCTGAGGAAAGACGGCCCAGTGTCATCTAGGGTGTTGTGGTTTGTTTGTATGTTTTAGATGAGGGTTACTTGTCCCTCTTGTCCATACGTTTTTGGATCACGTGGCATGGCCGATGTTAGCGCTGACAGTATATCCACTGCAGTAGACTCTGTACCCTGCTTTAGAAATAGCAGACAGTGGTGACTTGAGCGTCATCTGACAATAGGACAGCGGATATGGGACTCACCAGGCCACAGGCATCAGCAAGGTACCTCAATACTTAGAAAGTGTCCCTGTAGGCTACTCCTCCGAGGGACCCTCCGAGGTGGTAAGCAAAGGTTCTAGCCCATTTCCTGCAGTCTCTAAAGAGTGCAGCCTGGGTTCCTTCGGCCAAAACCCTAGACTTTCCTTCTACTCTGGCCCTTCCAGTCTCTTTGCTGTAAAATGAAACTAAGCGTGCATCTTTAATTCTCTCTAGTTGGTTTATCTGTGATTTACCAGGTTTCCTCGTCTAAATGCAAAATGAATTTTTCCTTTTATTTGTAAATAGCCACATTCATAAGACCACTCATGGGCTGAAGAGATGGCGCAGGAGAGTGAACTGTTCTTTCAGAAGACAAGAGTTGAGTTCCTACGTCAGGCGGCTCACAGCCGTCTCTGACTCCGACATCTTCTAGACTCACTGGGTACTGTACACGTGTGCACATTCACATGAAAAGAAAAAGGAAGATTTTAACAAAAGATGGGGCCACTCTCAGCACATGTCAAGATAGCATAGTTCAGAAACACAGATGATTCCCACATCAGCCTGTGTCCAGCCTGGCTTCAGCCTGTGTCGCCAGCAGGTCTGTCATTTCCATATGGTTGCTGAGGGTGAATAGCAGAACCAGCTCATCTGTGAGGTACCAAGACTCAGGGAGTAAGGCAGAGTGAGCGGAGCTAGCCGACCCAGGACAAGACCACAGTTATTTTGAATTTCAGGTACATTTATCCCCAAAGCTCGGGATACACTTACAATGAAAATATAAAATCAAATGCAATGTCTTGTTTAGTTGAGATTCCAATTATCAAAGAACTTCTATGTCCCTATTCTAGAAGATCCCTCAAAGATCTCCCATGGGCACTATACTATCGTGGGTATCAGAAGCGGGACTGGGGGTGGGGTGTGTGTGGCGGGGGAGGGGGGAGGGGGGTAATGATGCAGAAGCTCAGAAGCTGAATCCTGCAGGAGACAGGACCGGGCAAGCCTGGGAAACCCCTTCCCTCTGCCGTGAGCAGCTGCTGCTGTTCCACACTGCGGTCAGGAAGGCTTGTTAACTACAGCCCAACACCACTTTATAAATCATTACCCACTTCCTGTGCATTAACATTACCAAACAGCAAGGGACAACTTGTAAGCTATTATCCCCGCAGCCCAGCCCTGCATCAAGAACATTAGCTCGCAGTGCATTTGTGCATTTCAAAATAGGGTGGCTCCTCCTGAGGTCAAATTCTAAACCTCTTCATGATCGACACCTTTTAAAATGACCTTCCCCTGCCTGTCCTGATTTAGCCTTCTTTTTTTCCTTACATCAGTATTATGCAATCGCTTTCCAGATTTCCTCCATTATTTCTCAGTAGAACAAAGACGTTAATAAACGGTGCGAAGTGCTGAGGAAAACAAGAACGAGACGTCTATTTATGGACCCTTTTCCAGTGTTTAGGAATAGGTCTGCCAAGATAGCTCAGTGGGTAAGAACACTTACTGCTCTTATAGACAACCTGGGTTCGATTATCAGCACCCACAAGGCAGTTTATAACCATCTGAAACTACAGTTCTATAATCTCTGACGCCCTCTTCTGGCCTCTGTAGGCACTCTATGTAGGCAATACAATTTAAGTACATGCAGGCAAAACAGAAACACATAAAATAAAAACAATAAATAAAATAAAATGTTTTGAGAGTTTTATAGTGTTTTAGTTAGGGTTACTCCTGCTATGGTGAAATACGGTGACCAAAAGCAAGTTAAGAAGAAAAAGATTTATTTGGCTTACACATCTATACCACTGTTCATTATCAAAGGAACTCAGGACAGGAACTCAAACAGAGCAGGAACCTGGAGGTAGGTGCTGATGCAGGGGTCATAGAGGGGTACTGTTTACTGATTGCTTAGACTAGCTTGTTCAGCCTGCTTATAGAACCCAGGACCGCCAGCCCAGGGATGGCACCACCCACAATGGACTGGGCTCTCTCCTATCAATCACTAAAGAAGATAATGCTCTACAATCAGACCTTATGGAGGTGTTTTCTCAACTGAGGCTCACTTCTTTCAGATAACTCTAGCTTGTATTGAGTTGACATGATCCAGCACATTTAGATAACTTGGAAAACCTTCCTCAGTCTAGAACCGGAAGCATAATGCCAATCAAATGCACAATGATGCTTTCCTTGGTGTCACCTCCATCCCCAGAAAAAACAGACTGTGACAGCTATTCCTGGTTGTCAACTTGACTGCATCTGGAATGAACTACAATCCAGAACTGGAGGGCACACCTGTGGTCCAGATCCTGAGGCTGGACGACACAGGCTTCTGACCCAGAACTTAACATGAGATGACACACACCTTTGATCCAGATCTTGAGGCATAGGAACCATGAAAAGCTTAGGCCCAAGCAAAGTAGCACAAGCATTTGATCCCAGGAGACTGAGAAGCAGATCTCTGAGTCCATGGCCAGCCTGGGACAGAGCAAGTTCCAAACCCAGGCGTGGTGGTACACACCTTTAATCTGGGCCATACCTTCTACTGGAGGCCTTCATAAAGACACTGAAAGAAGGAGGACTCACTCTTCTCTGCCTGCTTGCACTTGCTTGCCAGCACATCTGTTGGAACCCACTTCTTCAGGATTCCAGCTTACACAGAAGACCCGCTGAAACACTTAGCCTAGTGGGACTGCGTAACTACTAGATTCTTGGACTTCCCATTCAGAGCTGTCCGCTGTTGGGTTAGTTGGACTGAAGACTGCAAGTCGTCACGATAAATTCCCTTAATACACAGAGGCATTTCTTAAGTTCTGTGACCCTAGAGAACCCTGACTAGTACACAGACGCTGCCTAACAATGACTTGCATGGTTGGTTGTTTCCCCACTCCCCTGGCCACCAAAGATGGAGCTTGGACACATACCTGAAGATGGTGCTGGTTCTATTTTAGCTCCTTGGAATTTGAGGGGGAGACTGAGAAACTGCAGCGTCTGAGTGTGAAGGGAATTTCACTGTGGAGCCTGAAGGGCTGGCTCTACGCTAGACGTGCAGACGCAGAAACAGATCCCTGAGAAGGAAAAGCAGACGGGAGAATAAGGCAGCAGCTTAATTCATCTATTCGCTCACGATACGTGACTGAAGAGTCTGCCCTGTACGTCTCAAACACGAGTCAGCACCAGAACCAGAGAAATGAAGAAAGTCTTCCCTGAGGCTCACGGTAAATACAGTCTGTGCAACAACCAACAAGCAAATACGACATGTCAGCTAAATGCCAAAAGTAAATGGAAAGACGAGGCAGAAACAAAGACTCTAGAAAGGTGTAAAAGCATCTTGGATGAAGTTCTCAAGGAGACAACCCTGAGAATAAGACTTCAGACAAGCCCTGAGGTAGGTGAGGGAGTGAAGCCCTTGAGAGGGAATTTGAGGGAGTCGGCTCCATGAGCAGCTCAAGGGGGCTATCTGGTGCTTTGGGGTAAAGGCTGACTCAACAGACAGCTGACTTTACAATGTGTGACCTCAGGCACAGTCGTGGAACGCTGATGGAATGTTCGCCCCTGGCAAGCAGCCATCAAGCACCCATTGCCTGTCTTCTGTGGAGATCGGCAGCAACGAGAAGAATTTGACCATGGTGGTCGCACATGGCTGTACTCCAAAGACTCAGGAAGATGAGGGAGGAGGACCTCGAGGAGGCCACCCTTGGCTACTGCCTTAGTCAGGGTTTCTATTCCCACACAAAACATCATGACCAAGAAGCAAGTTGGGGAGGAAAGGGTTTATTGAGCTTATACTTCCACCCAGCTGTTCATCACTAAAGGAAGTCAGGACTGGAACTCAAGCAGGTCAGGAAGCAGGAGCTGATGCAGAGGCCATGGAGGGGTGTTCCTTACTGGCTTGCTTCCCCTGGCTTACTCAGCCTGCTCTCTTATAGAACCCAAGACTACCAGCCCAGAGATGGCACCACCCACAAGGGGCCCTCCCCGCTTGATCACTAATTGAGAAAATGCCCCACAGCTGGATCTCATGGAGGCACTTCCCCAATTGAAGCTCCTTTCTCTGTGATAATTCCAGCCTGTGTCAAGTTGACACACAAAACCAGCCAGTACAGCTACTTAGTGAGAAATTAGGAGAGAAAGGATGTCAACTGGCCAGGGAGAAGACTTAAAGTCTGCAGCATTTCAGACAAGGGCATAGGCCTCACTCTTGACACAAAGCAATTTTAGTTTTGCTTCCATGTCCAAGTCCAGAGCAATGCAAGGCATGAGAAAAGCATGCAACCACCAACCAAGCTTGACATCAGTCCAGAAAGAGGGCACCCTGGGAGACATGTCAGTAGTTAAAACATAGCAGTGGTAAATTAGGATGTTTGCCAGAAAAAGGCTGCCATGTATAAAGATATCGTCCTGTAAGCTGATAACGGTTCAAGCAGGAATTACATTTTTGCTAAGTAAAATGTATTTGAAGGAGAGGTGTGACGTGGAGCTGGAATCAGACTATATGTGAGCAGTGTATGTATACATATGTATAAATGTATGTATATATAGTGATGTCATTTATAATAATTTATAATAATATAATTAATATAAGTGCCAACTGAATTTACACTGTGTAAAAGAATAAATTTACAACAACCCTGAGTTAACAGAAACGGGGCACATGCCCATCTCAGCAGCAGATACACTAAAACTGCAATAACACAGAGAAGATTGGCATGGCTTCTGCTGCACAAGATGACACACAAATTTATGAAGTGTTCCATGTTTAGAAGGGAAAAAAAGGAAAAGGAAGGAAGGAGGGAGGCCGTGAGCAAGTTAGAGGAATGCAGATAATAAGAAATGTAATAATCATTCAGACAGAGAAGAGGGGAGGGGTTGTGGGGCCCTAAAACTGTGGCACCAGAGCAAAGGCCAGCTGTTGGATGGCTACCTGATGACCAGGCTATGCTGAAGACTAGAAGAGTTCCCTTTGCCCTGAGCGCCTGCTAGCTCTAAGGCCTTCCACTGAAGGGCATAACCACAGAGCATGTGCTGGGTATGTCAAATGCCTCAGGCTTCAGTGGGTTACAGTTTAGCCCGCACCATGTTAGCCATGCTTGAGGGGAGTTGCACTATTGGGTTTGCTGGTTGTTGGTTTCGAGGCACCAGGATCACCCCCAGAGGCCTCTCTGAGTGTGTTGCTGCTGAGTTGTATCCTCGGGTCCCTATGCGTTCCTTTCTAACGGTTAGCTTGTAGAAGTTTTATTTCCCATGCCTCTTTTGAATGTACCAGTGAGCAAGGGTCAGAAGATCTCTCCTTGACCAGAGCATCAAACCCAACACTTTGGGTCCAACTATTATCATGTTGATTCCAAGGTCAATGTGAACCACGGATACGGTTTCTCAAATCATGATTTAGCTTTAAATCATCTCAAGGTTATAGTTACATGTCTGTGGGCAGTTACAAGAAGAAAAAAAAAAAAAAAAACAGTCCACTGGAGGAAACCCAACCCGGGCATTACAGGCTGTAGAATGTGGAAGAAAACAGATGTGCCAACCACTATGGAAGCACAGACTTGAGTCCAGCATGGCATCTGCCAGGGCTGCTGTACCAGCTCATGCTCCCTGCTCCCCAAGCTCTCAGAGTGAGCCCCCTGCAGATGCCCCACGCTTAGGATTTCCCAGCATTCCCAGTTCCAGTTGCTCTTCTGCCCTTCCTCCCTTCTGTGTCCTCTTCAGTTGTAAACCCCACCTTTCAAGATGTGGCTCAGTAGACTCTCATCTAGAAATGTCAATATAATATTTACAATACAAATATATGTAGCCTATGCCGGTTGCAGCACGGTTCATTGGTTGTAAATCAAAATTCCACGAGTGTCCCATAAATAGTGGATTTATCCCTCAGACAGAGTTTCATCCATACACTAGAATATAATTCCCTATGAAGAAGATTGGTGTAAATATATACTGATACATGACAAGAGGACCTGTGTAAAGTGAAATAAGAAGTATATTATTATCCATACATGATTTTAATTATACACATGTATGTATGAATGGGAAGAAAATATATTTAATTTTTTTCTGCCTTGAAAATGATATACACAAAATACTTAGATATGAATTTTTGGAGGCAATATAATAGGAAATATCTCTTAAATATTTTGGTAAATTTCTAAAATTATTTTAAGTTTTAAACTGCACTGATGTTAGGTCAGATAATAAAAATATAGAAACAGCATCTTGATGACGTCTGAGTATTTATGTTGATCAAACAGACTAGCACGTGTGAACTTTGAATCCTTGAGTGAGAAGACAGAATAGTGACCAGAAAAAAAATACCCTAAGAAAACAATAACTAGGAATTTTCTTCAGTTAATGGCAGGCAGTAAGACACAGATACAAAAGCAAAACCCGGTGTAAGTACAAAATGCTACCCCTTCCACAGAGCATGTGCAATAGCTGAAAGCCAAGAGGAGGGAACTGTCTTCAGAGCTGCTTGGAGGAGGGAGATAAGCATTCAAAATATGTGGACAGAGATTGTCTATACAGGGAAGGAAAGAGAGTAACTGCACAAATCTCAGAAATAGTGCAAGTCAGAAATGTTTTTAAAGCACAGGAGTAAAACCTGTGATAAGGCCTGAAATCCCTGCAGAGCCAAAATATTTTTTCAGCGATCAAGTGGAAATATAAGCTGTTTGGCTTAGTGTGGTGGTGCACACCTGTAGGCCTAGCCCCTGGGAGGCTGAGACCCAGCAATTGTTGATGGAGTTCAAGGCCAGCATGGATACACATCGAGACACTGTCCCGAAGGGAAAAAATGGGGGAGGGGTAATTCCCTCAAACAAGTGAAAACTGAGTTTATCGCCAGGGACACACACTGCGGGGAAAGCATTAGAAATTCCTTCAGATGATAGGACCACAATACCAGACAGATACACAAGGAATGATAGATACAGGTAAAGAGAAATAAAAGCATTTTATTTTTAATTTCTTAAAATACAACTACCTACAAGAATGAATGTATAGTCATATTTTGTGACTAAAAACATGCACATTCATAAAATGTATAGGCATGACACAGAAGAGGAGAGAGGGATCTGCAAGGCACTCAATACCAACCTTAGGCTATCCGTCAGGCAGTCTGTCCTTATGTCAAGATAGACTCGGATGCCTCAAGTTGCATATACTGAGACAGCAAGAAGGCTCTGGCAGTCAGTACTTGCTACCAAGCCTGATGACCTGAACCCATGACAGAATCCACAAGGGGAGAGAGCTGACTTCTAACAATTTGTCCTCTGACCTCCCCAGGTGCTGGCATACAGATACTACACTACACACTACACACACACACACACACACACACACACACACACACACACATGCTTAAATAAGTAAATGATGCAACGAATATTTTTAAAGAAATGAAGATTGTGTTGTATCACCAAAATAAGAAAGGAAGGGAAGGAGGGAGGGAGGAAAGGAGGGAGGGAAGGAAAGAGGGAAGAAGGAAGGAAGGAAGGAAGGAAGGAAGGAAGGAAGGAAGGAAGGAAGGAAGGAAGAGCAGACATTCTGAAAGCAGACTGACAATCAAGACAAACCCACTCTCCTGTAATCGCATGGCCTTCAGGAATTGGCACTAATCTACTCTGTGTGTTGGCTCCTCCATCTGCCTCCCAGGAAGAAAGCAGTACCAATATTACAGAGTTCTCCTGAATATGTGATACTCAGGACAACCCCACTTCATGCTGTATTATCTGCTAGCTACTGTCAACAACGATTCCTATTTCGAAATGATATCTCAATTTCATGAGAATTTGTTACATATACAATTTGAAGCGAACTATTTATAAATAGGATTATTCACGTACTACTCACAGGCCACACACTACCATATTGGCCCATGTTTCACATATACAAGTACATATAAACTCGAGTAGGTAAACCAGTTAGTGGCAATGACTTTGCATTTTGTATCTCTGGACTTTCTGGGTTTATTTTATTTTTGAAATAGCTTTATTATAATGAACTCGCAAATGAAAATATCCCATAGCTAAATCAAGGAAGCCTCTTGAGTGCACACTGGCCCAGTCTGACATTCTCTGCATCTCAGATCTTCTCCCTAGTGAGAATGCCCATTCTGGGAACTTCCCCTCAGGTTTTATACTCTCTCTGTCCATTACATTTTTATGCTTATCTATCATAAAGGATATGGTAGAATTTAAACTAGAAAGCCAGTTAACTTTATATTCTCTTTTATGATTTATGCATCCCTTACCTGCAATCCTAATATTACCTAGTATTACCTTCCTTTGTCTCCTTCTGAACATTACACCATGCCAATACATATGGCTGTTCATACACACTCATGTACACACCATTAGTTAGTACCACATATGAGGAAGAATGTGGGCTTTTTTCTTAGATTTTTAGAGTGACCTCATTTAATATTATATGTTCTAAGTTCACCCATTCTACATATCTAATTTTATTTTAGATACTATTGTGCTAATGGTGATTTTTACTAAATCAATGTATAATATATAGAGAAGTTACTATGGAAATATATAAGCACCTATAGACTGTAAGCTTTTAGCAACACTTTTTTAAAAAGAAGTTTTTAAAATTTGTTTATTTATTTATTTATTTTATGTGTATTTATGTGCATTTATGTCCATGCACCATTATGTGTGCACCACCCACAAAGGACAGAAGATAGTGTCAGATCTCCCAGGAACTGGAGTTCTAGATGGTTGTGAACCACCGTGTGGGTGCTGGGAATCAAACTGGGTCCTCTGCAAGATCAACTAATGCTCTTAATTGCATTGGGCCATCTCTCCAGCCAGCCCCACAACACTACTTTTTGCAAGCATTCTACATTAGTAAGTTTTCTTTGAAATAAAAATTAAAAGACTCCAGTCTGAGTCTTTACTTGGTCTGATTAAATGCTCACCAGCTTTCTCCACTGGGGCAGGCATCCTATTGACCCACAAGCTTGTTCCAAACAAAGTTTGTCTGAGTATATGATTTCCTATGATTTCGTTTTAAGAATAAATGAAGTATTTCCATTTCAAACGAATTGGAACAAAAGTCATATTGAGAGAGATAAATCAGAAGAGTAGTCAAGACCTTGGGAAGTCTGAGAGTTTCCTAAAATTGGGCTTTTTCTAATGACATGAGTGACATGCTTTGGCATGGCTTCTCTCTGTGTCTTCTCAAAGGGCTTTTTGCCTATTGCATTAAAGAACAGAGGACACACTCCACTTTGAACGTCACATGACGTTTTTTACAATCCAGCTTTGAGCACCAGTGGGGTCTCAGGGTCCTGAGAAATGCACAGAACTCTTAGTGTGTCTGAAAGAGTCCCTTTGAGACAAGACAAGCGAATGATTCACATCTTATACTCTACCTAACTGCACTTACAGAATCACTGCAAGTCCCTGGTTCCAGCCTCCCATCAACACTCACGATAGTTTGATAGTGCAACTGGAAACTCTATGGCTGTTAAAATTACTCTAATGAGCAGCGCAGTGTACAAACACCCCAGGTTGTTGTCCTTCTGACCTTTCTTGTTTTCAGTTCTTGAGAGTGAATCCTAAATGATCCTGAGCTGGCCTTGAGCTCCTGGATCCAAGAGGTCCTCTCTCTCCAGCCACCCAAATGCCGAGCACTCCCAAGTATGCTAGTGCTCCTGACACGCGACGTTTCAATGAAGTCAAGACTTCCGGCCTCTCGCTGCTACATCTGTTCTTGTAGCCATAGATGAGGTCTTCCGTTTGCTCGTATTCATAAAATAAACTCCAGTCATTTAGTGCTAAGAAAGATTTTACTATAAATTTAACTCTAATTGTATTCAACTCAAGATTCAGTTTGGTGCCACATCCTTCATTGTTGGCTTGACTTCCGCCTACACCAGGGCCTCTGCTCCCCGCTGGAGTATGTTCCACGGTCTTTCACCACAAAATGGCCCAGACAACATCATCACCACTTTTTTTGTGAGTGAGCTAATTCATGCCACGAAGGTCTACACATTCTCAAATGCTTAACTGTTTATTTGAAATAAATGAGCATTATTTGCTTATCAGAAAGCTTTTGAAGCCATTGATATATTTTCAGAAAAAAAAAATTAAAGATAGTTCTAAGAACCCAAGGAGCTGAAGAGGTTTGTAGCCCCCATAGGAGGAACAACAATATGAACCAACCAGTAACCCCAGAGCTCCCAGGGACTAAACCACCAACCAAAGAGTACACATGGAGGGACCCATGACTCCAGCTACATATGTAGCAGAGGATGGCCTTTACAGACATCAATGAGAGGAGAGGCCATTGGTCCTGTGAAGGCTCGATGTCCCAGTGTAGGGGAATGCCAGGTCAGGAAAGTAGGAGGGGGGCTTGGTAAGAAGGGAGAAGGGGGATGGGTTGGGGGGGTCCAAGGGATAATGAGGAAAGGGGATAACATTTGAAATTTAAATAAAGCAAATATCTACTTTTTTAAAAAGTAAAAAAAAAAAAAAAAGATATTTCTAATACAGGAAATGGCTTTTCACCTGGTCTGTAGCTGTCCTGTAACTTTAGGTCTCAGCTCAGATATATCAGCCTTTAAAATCATCTCCAAACTTAGAGACAGCATCAATTTAACAACCAAGTCTGGTTCTTGCCTCCACATTTTCTAATCAGATCCTAAAGCACTTTGCAGAGATATAATGGGACAAACAATTTGCTGTTTTGAGAGCAATCCCATTCAGCAAAACTGCAGGCCTACAACACCCCATAGAGAGCCATAGATAGGCTTTTAGCGTGTAGAGAACCTGGCCTTCCACGGTTGCAGGGGGGGGGTGGGTGTGAGATCCAATAATCCCTTGCTTTCCAACAGAATCTTAAGGGACATTATTATTTAGGAAATAAAAGCAAACTAAGAGAATCGGGCCAGATGTACAGAGACCTTGGAAAGAGGTGAGGGTCAGCCCTTGGAGAGAGAGATGGCACTCACTAGCATGTAGACACTGTGTTCCTGCGAGATTTTTAAAACTATCCTTGTCTTAGCTGAACTTGAATTGTCTACTCTTAATACAATAGCAAAGTCGGGAGTCAGCAGGCCTGCAGCTTAGGCTCGGGATCACGCTGGGAGCATATTTACAGCCGTGTCTTCCCTCTGCTCCCCTTTATCTCTCCGACTCGGGCTTCCATCAGTCAGTCAGCTAAGGTCAGACTCACCTCAATGGCGCAGCACACCAGTCTCGTCTCCATTACACTTGGAGGTAGAAAATCTGAATCTTCCCCAGTGCTGACCTTATTGCTTTCCAAGCTATTGATTATGGCTATCAAGTTCCAACAGTTCGCTGGGGTCAGACTCTGGGAGGAGAGAACGGCAGAGAGCGGAGCCACATTCCTCTCCCTCTCCGACTGCACTGACTTCCCCATTAGTTGGATTTGGGTGTAATTAGAATGAATCACTGCAGGGTACGGCTCCTGTCTATTCTAGACTGGCACTCTTGATTCACCTAGATTTTTGGCCATTCATCAGAGTACGCATCTGGTATGTAATGAGGAATGAACGGAGTGGAAAGAGGAGGTCAGCGAGACACAAATGGACCCCGGATAGGAATGATTATGGAGTCACTGACACGCAAATAAATGGCACGTATCACAATCCACAACTCTCGGGGAGTGTAAATCTCACACTTGACATACCCTTTGGCAAGAGATAGACTTTATGAATCTTTTTTCCATCACTAGAGCAGTTTTGTACAAGGATACCCTGTCCTGACATAATTCTCAGCATCGGATGCTCTCTTATCTAGCAGAAATATGTTTTTTGCTGTAATTTTTAGTCCTTCAATTCGGTACTCATTAAATCGCAACCTTTTTTGCATTGTGGGTATTTTTCTTCCTCCCCTGGACTACTTTCTTTGTTATCTTGGGACTCCTTTTATAATATTTTTTAATTCTTCACTGTTGCTCATAGTGCTCTTATTATTATTCATTGTCGTTAGGCACTATGGGTGATTTGCATAACAATCTCATCAACACCTCAACAATGTTGAGAACAGAGATGTTGCCTCCATTCCTAGAGACGGCTGAGACAAACTAAGATGGAGAGATCTGCCTCCTACCAGGTGACAGAAATCATACCTGAACCCAGTTGTCTCTGGGCTGTCTGCTGGGTAACCATACCAGCCAAGGGGTGCAGAATCCCCAACTTCCTACAAGCCAGTTCTGTGTCTGAGCATACTCTCTTACTCTTCTATTTTTTGAAGTAAATTAGATGATAATAGGGTATACATAGTTTCAAGACAATGATATAACTATGATAAAATACCTGATACTGATTATTCATCATGGGCCAGATGCTATTTGAAATACTCTGCCTACCTTACATAATACAAACCTCAGAACTCAGCAAGAACACCTCGCCATCCGCTCTCAAATGCTAAGAAAAGGCGACCATGGGAAATGGCAGCTACCTGGACAGAGCCTGCCAGCTAGGACAAAACACTTCTGAGATGCAAGTCAAGGTAAAAAGTGCCACATGTCGGCATGCAGTGAAGTATTGTCTGCATCTAGTAAGATGGATCATACAGGTACCTGTATCCTTCGAGCTGAGAACTCGAAGAACTTCCTGACACAGGTGGTACTTGATCTAGACCTTGGAGTCTAAGAAGTTAGTAGAACAGGCAAGGGTAGGAAAAACACAGGTAAAAATATCAAAGAGTTTGAAGGCAACCGATTAGTCACACAATTAGTTAATAAAGGCTATGCTATGCAGACATCTGTGTTTGAGGTAGTCTTGAGTTGCTACTTGTACGTAGCATGGTTGCCAATGCACGAGATTTTAACTTGCAATTCACCTATGACGACAGAGACAAACGTGTTTCTACAAAAACAGTTCCAATGCATTTTCCACACTAGACGCTGCCTCTGATAGACATGGTGCTGGGGGGGTGGGGTGGGGTGGGGGGTGCCAATCCAGTATCTTCTGGTCCTTGTCGGGCAGAGCAGGCTCAATTGTTATCACGTATTGTATCGTTGAGTCTCAGTAAGAAACTAACTGCATGGTTAGAAAGAGAACGGTTTGGGTGGGTTCTTCCACAGAAGCTATGGTAGGGTGTGGAACTGTATGGAAATAATATCTAGTGATGGTGCAGCCATGAAAACCTGAGGAGGCGGGGAGATAAAGAACCCCAAATGTGGCACAGCCTGTGGGAAAGTGACCTTGAAGGCAACACTGTTCTGCCTTCAGTTTTGAGAAAACCTTAAAAGGAACCCAGGGAATGAGATAAAGTCTCATTTATCTCCCACCCTTTCGGGGTGAGTCTGGGGGGACTTGACTAAGTAAAAGCCAGAGCACATGAGCAGCACGGCTGTGTAGGCCAGCAAGCGGGCCGGGTGTCAGGGACTCCAGCAAGATAGAGGCCACCAGGGCATGCATGAAAATGTTCACTGTAGATGTGCAATCATTGCCGAATTTTCAAGAATAATGGAAAATTATCAAAATATGCTTCTGTCTTATATTGACTCTTGATTGCAATGTAGGATTGCTTGCATTTAGTTTTAAAAAAAAAAACACATAGCAAATTACCTCTTACGCTTTCAGACTAAATCTATCTGCCAGGTACTAGGATATTCAAGTAATTATGTTGCAAGTCCTTATTCAGACAAAAGAAACTGCAAGAAAAAAAAAGCATTTAATATTTACTGTAAGTGTTTTCTGACTAGATGTGAGTTTTGCATAATCTTCACCATGTATTATTGCTTCAAGCAGCCTTAACTAGAGTCACTACTCTTTGAAACGAACTCCAGCGAGCAAGGAGACCTGTGGCTGCTCAAGGCGCTGAAAATAAGTGACGGTTGCGTGTCCATCCCTAAACCGCCTTGGGGAAGAGGGGTCAAAAGCGTGCAAAGCCAACAGATGGAGAAGGGTTACAAAATGCAGTCTTCCAAGCATGGCACGGCCAATGCTATGCTAAGCTAGTTTGCCCGCACTGGCTTGTCATCAGTCATGATTGTCAGTGAGAGACCCATAGGACTTTTCTCACCTCACTGAACTCCTGGCTACTGGATTCTGGGGGGAGTCAGCTACTGTCTTCACTTACAGCCCCACAGGTGAGCGTAGCAGGCTCCGACAGACAGTTCAAAGCCCATGGTTATATGCATAGCCCTGGTTACGTTCAGTGGGTGACAAAGTGAAACACCAAACATGAATGTGAGAGGGTGACTTGTAAGGGGGTGTGGACAGGGGGAGGGGCATAAGAAGGGGGGTGAAAGTAACCAGAAAGTATTATATACAGACATGAAATAGTCAAGGGAGAAAATTAATAAAAATGACCTTTAAATCCCATTTATAAGGTTGAGTTCATATAGAAACCACCCAGAAAGCTTGAACAAGCTCACCCAGAAATGTCTGCTCAATCTGATTCAAATCACAATCTCTGTCAGGGTTTGATAATACAATCAAAACTGGGGGGACACTGATTTAGTCTACAGCCATGAAACCCTTTTATTAGATTTTTACAATATACTGTTCCCGTTAACTCAAACTGACATTAGTTCTCTTCAAAATCTAGTAAAGACAGTTGACTACAGAGCAAAACAATGATGGTTAACAATAATGGCCCAACTGAACCACGATGTGTGTGTGTGTGTGTGTGTGTGTGTGTGTGTGTGTGTGTGTTACAGTTTTTATACAGTTCCATATAAAGAAAATGTGTGTGTGTGTATATATACATATATATATATATATATATATATATATATATATATATATATATATTTGCACCAAAAAAATCCCAAAATGATATTGTAGATATTAAAGACTAGTTCCATAATTTGGGTTTTTTTAGAAAATAGATGCAAGTGGATCTATCTCATGGAAGATATTGACTATGGTGACATTCCACAGGCACAAGATAGTCCTCTCTGGCATATTTCCTCTCTCCTGGAAGATGTTCCACACATGAGAAAAAGGGTGTGAGTTAGGAGTGAGGCTCAGCAGTGAGACTCTGAGTTTGAGTTGGAGCATTCCCTCCTCAGAGCTCTGGGGCAGTTGTCATCAGTACAGGGCTGAAATTGTAATAGCCAGCAGAGGCTAATTAAGAGGATTTCCTGCATTAATATGGATGAAAGCACTTCAAACAGCACCTAGCCCATCGGAAAGGTTACAAGGGTTTGCTGATATTATGAACTGTGAAACTTAGCAAGAATCATGCGCTGCGCGAAGAAGTGTTTTTCTCTGATGGTACTTTTTTTTCTCAATGATGCATCAGTTTACCAACTAGGGTTTAGTTAATATGCAAAGGTCATTCATACAGTTAATTCTTGGCTTTAGGAAGCACATGAAAAAAATCAATAAATATGCAATTAAAAAGAAAAGGAATTAGAGTTTTCGTAGTTATGTTGCCATCTCTCTTTGGACCTTTCTTGATACAGGCTCATTGGTACTACAATCAATGAAAGACAGGATTTGAAGATCACTCCTCCCAAGAACTGGGCAGCAAGTGGGGGAAAGGTCATTTAAGTTTTCTACAACACAGAAGACTAAAGTTGAAGACTAGTGAAATATTTAGTTGCATAAAGGTGATTCTAAATTGCCTTGATTATAACAAGATGAAGGTTTTTCTCTTTGGCATGGGACACGTTCTCATTACATTTGCACTCATGTGGTTTATATTGTCCTTACCTAATGGGATAGAGAATACCTCCTAAACATTGACACATCTGAGGTGTGCTTCACCCAGCATGAAGGTCTGAGACATCAAGGGTACCTTGAGCATCGCGGCTTCCAACAGCCTGTCAGGCAAATTAGCACCTTCTCAACCAAGGGTAAAATTGAGCTGCACATTTCTCCCTGGCGAGGGAAAAAGAGTGGAGATGAAAATCACTCTAGTTAGCACGTCCTTTGTTAAGACAAATATGAAAAGCCATATCATCACCGGGCGGCTCTCCCTGACCTCCTGGTTTTTAAGTCATTGATTCTAAATGACCCTTGACAGTCAAGATCTTTGTCAACACCTATGTGCTTACAGCCGAAGACAGACATTGGCTTTTATGAGCCAAGCCCGTTCCTCTTTGTGTGTGCTTGGCCAGCTAGAAAAATTCACAACATACTAATTGAAGATGAAAATCAATAATAATCTATAAATCAGATCGCTTCTTATATTGTGCAGGGTAAAGTTTTTAAAAGTCATTTCAACGTTTTGAAAAATTGGTTGAGCCCGGTTTGGGGGCTGAGCTACCCCACTTGAGAAGAGAGCCTGTGGGCAGCTTTAAAACTCATCCAGAAGAGATGCCGCCTTATGATTCTTTGGGAAATTTCACACCCGTGGTGCCTTTCATCTTGCTCCATATTAATTCTGTAAGGTAAAATAAAATACATGAAAAAATATTCTGAAAAATTGTCTGCTGCAGTCAGCGTCGAGAGGAGCAGACTCTGTCCTTTTAGAGCTGGATCTCACAGAACTATCTCTGTCCACCAGTCCTTCATGAGCATGCCCCACTCCCAGCCCTCAAGCAGCCCTCTGGGACTAACCCAGCCCTAAGTCCCTGGCTTCACAGCCACATCGGGGTGATGTCAGAATATTTAAAATTCTGAAAAGAGACATTCGGCGTCAGTTCTTAAGAAAACTCAGCCTCCTCGGTGAAAGCATAAGCCGCCAAAGCCGGACGAGAGAAGAATCCTAAGATCGGAAAGCCAGGCGAAGTCTGTGCAGGCGTCTGTTCTCCCCCTGCCCCTGGGCTGACACAAGCTACAGTCACCCAGGAGGGGAAAACCTCAATTGACAAGATGTCCCGGAAGATGGGGCTCTAAGTAGACAAGCCTGTGAGGCATTTTCTTAATTAGTGATTGATGGCGTGGGACCCAGCCCTTTTTGGGTGGTGCCAGCCCTGGGCTGGTGGTCCTAGGTTTTATGAGAAAGCAGGCTGGGCAAGCTGGGGGGGGGCAAGCCAGTAAGCAGCACCCCTCCATGGCCTCTGCATTGACTCCTGCTTTCCAGGTTTCTCCCCAATTCCTGCTTTCTCTTCGCAATCTTAACAAGTACTTTAAAGACACAGGACACATTTACAGCTGCTTCCACACCCAGCACCTGTGATGTTTATTTTGTTGTTGTTGTTGTGTTTATATCTTCTTGCCCTCTTTATGAACTCTTTATTTGTTCATCCGAGAAACCCAAACCAAGTCTGATTCAGAAAACAAGATATCAGAGATCACCTGGGCAATTGAACACACTCTATAGATTCTATAAATGACCAATCATGATATTCTTAAAACAAAATACTTAAACAGAGGACAAAAAAAAATGGTCCTTTTAAACTTGTAATTCAGATGAAGCCAGCGTTTCCTTAACAGCCACCTTCTACCAGCAGCCGCGCTGAGGGTCTTTTCACTTAGAAGATTGTCTTATGGGGCTGGAGAGATGGTCCAGCATTTAAGAGCACTGGCTGCTCTTTCAGAAGGCCATGGCTTAATTCCCAGAGCCCACGTCTGGTGGCTCACACCTTCATATAACTCCAGCTGCATGGGATCTAATACTCCCTCCTGGCCTCTACCAGCACCTGCACTCATGTACACATACACGCACACACACATGCACACCCATACACATGCATAACAATAAAAGAAAACATAAATATAAACAATGCTTCAGTTCATCACAGTAACACTGTGACTCAGTCTTCTTATCATTCAGAAGGGGAAACCAAAGTCTGATCAAATCCAAGAAGACATCAAAACTCACACACATAGATAGAGCAAATTAGCGAGTTGCGGTCCCTTCATTGTCCCACTAAGGTCAGACCTTCTCCACAGTGTTCTACACAGAAGTGGGTAGGACAGTCAAGAGTCCACTAACTGTGAAAAAAAGACCATCCAGAATCCAAATCCCAGTTTGAAACTCACGGACCACCAGAGCACAAGTGAGACCTAACTCAGGATGCCTGTGTCCTCTTCCCCAGCATTGAGAACAACCATCGGCGGGACCAAGGACAGCACTCTAACCGTAGGGCCCAATGCGTGCCAGACACATGAAATCACAAAGCCACTGCACCTAAAGCATCGCCATCATCCTATGCTAAGGAGGTATTTGTGGAATAAATGAGCATGAAATTACCTGGCTTAGGCTAGGAGTTCAAGATTCGTGGCAATCACTGTTATGGAAAAGATTGATTTTGTTTTTATGTGTGTCATGTCTTCAAAATTATCATGTCCCATTAATGAATAACTTAGAGATTTTTCAATGGCTGTTTTCTCTAGGAAAGAGCCTTAAGTAGAAATAAATTCTCATTCTCAACACTGAAAAAGTAGAAAGTGTCCAGCCTCACAGTGAGGAGGTGATGAGGGAGCTACTTTGGAATAGGTTGGTCCAAATTGTAGTCAAAATGCTGCTGACAAGAGAAGATTTCTACACAAACTGATTCCTAGACACTGGAAAATAAGTGGGGAAGTAGCTTAAGCCACCAGCTCTCTGAGCCATTTAACAGAGGGATTCAGGCTGATCATGAACAAAAACGCTCATGATTCATTCATCATCCTGACCTTCCATGACCTGGTGACCACCTGAGAATACAGTAGGAAGATGCAGACCCCTTTCCCACTTATCCAAGAGTCCGGAAGAGAAGCAAGAATTCAGCACACCACAGCTGGCCCAAGGATATAGGAAGGAATCCTACAGCAAGCAGTGTCCACACTGAATTGCTTAAGTAAATCACATCAAAGAAGCAAGCCAGAAGTGGGCTTGCTGACAAACAGAATTAGAGAAGTTAGCCTGTGCATGCAATCACACACACACATACGCACATACACACACACACACACACACACACACACAGAGAGAGAGAGAGAGAGAGAGAGACAGAGAGAGAGACAGAGAGAGAGAGAGAGAGACAGAGAGAGAGAGACAGAGACAGAGACAGAGACAGAGACAAAGAGAGATACAAACAGACACAAACACATATATACACATATGAATACAGACACACAACACAGGCACACACAGAGATACACATACATAGACATACCCAGACACACACACATACACACACACACACACACACACACACACCTTTTGTTAGCTTGTTCTCTCTTTCCATTGTACAGAAGTATAAAAAATGTCAAATGCCAAATAATAAAAGCATTAAAAAAATAAAAGTTTAACAATAATGTATTTTTGCTTGTATTTTGTATTTATGTTTCAGACATAAATTGTCTATCTTCTCATCCTGTGGCTCACGTCACACTCATCATATTTAAATCCTGCAAAATTCTAATCCTAGCATTAGCTTAAAGTTCCCAAGTAGCGCTGCACCATAGAGGGAACAAGAGATTATTTGTCTGCTAGATGAAGAAACTCTCTTAATCTGAGGTCCCATCCCTGTTCTCCTGTGACAGGCTTCCACCTGGTGGTTGACTGAGCTGGCTGGTGATCAATCCTAAATAAAATCTTCACAGGAAGACTTCTCAAGTCAGAATCTTGTGTCATCTGCTCCAGGACGTCTGAGACTGAGGGACGACTGAGGACGGCTGCATTTTGAAAAAGGAAAGAAAAAAAACTATAAAGATCATTTTTGCAAGGTTGTGTAACATGCAGGGTGTCCCACGGGGCTCCATGGGTCTCAATGAGATAAGGATATTTACAAAGGGCCAGAGACATCAATCCTTTGCACACAACTATATTCATTTGTACCTAACTGAAGACAGTAAGACTGCCCAACCAAGCCATAAATTAAGGAGGCGTGCCTTAGAGGGCTCTGGCTTACTCTTCTCTGCCCGTGCGGCCAGAATGTCACTCTGCCTTCCCTTGGAGAAATGTAAGCATTTCTGCTGTCAGAGAGCCTTGCCCATCTCCAGAGGCAGGGAGGATCCCCTATCTGACCTACCCAAAGTGCTGTATACAAGGAATCCTGGCAGGTGATAGCTTCTGATTCTGCAAGAGCAAAGATTTTCACTTTCTTTTAAATGTGAGTGTGTGTGTGTGTGTGTGTGTGTGTGTGTGTGTATGGTGTGTGTGTGTGTGTGTGTGTGTGAGAGAGAGAGAGAGAGAGAGAGAGAGAGAGAGAGAGAGATCCAGAAAGAAGGAATTTTTTTTTCTGAGTCCACACATTTTTAAGGAACTAAAGGAATGGAATGATAGAAGAAGCCCCCTGAGTCCTTTCCTTGAACAAGCTTTCTTTCTTCCCCTTACCTTAGCCCATTTTTCCAGTTGGTTAGAGAGGTTAACTCATCAGAAACATCCCCCAAAAGTACATGAGTGTGAAAAGAGAAGAATAAGAGAATCCAAGACCAACTCTACAGCTTCCGCTCTGGGCAGAGGATCCGGGGCGAGGGGCTATTGGACGGAACACAGACAGGTTTATAGCACAATCTGTGCTTGCCCTCATTATACCTCCACAGGGGGAGAGGGAACACCATGAAGCCTTTGAAGGAGCGGGTGTGCACACACCTGGTGGTAGTGACGACAGAAAGGACAATGACATGGGCTATCTATGGAACCTCGTTGTCAGTAAAAAGAATGTATAAATGTGACTAGAAATTTCATGGTTCTAGTATTTTACTTTGAAAGAATAGCTGACTGTATTTCATCCACTTGTCTATCCTAAAGAGAAAAACTATTGTGGGCAGACTCCCTGAGTCTTTGAAGAAAGGGAAAGGGTAAAGCTTTTGCTACTTTGTTCTGGGATGGAAGTTAGTGACCAAGAAAGACTTTGTTGTCAATACGCATATGTAACCAACACTTGTGTTAAGAAAACCATTGCTAAACACAAAAGACTCCAGCACCAGTTTTCCCCCAAAAGTAACCACTGTCCTGAAGCCTCATTCTCATTTTTTCCTGAATTTGAATTTCATATGCATAAAATAATACACAACGTGCTCTTTGTGAGCTTACTATGATCAACGAAATGTTTACATAATTTCTTTGCTGCTACATGCAGCTATAATTTGTGTTTTACTGTTGTTCTCATTGCTATACAGTATAGCAATTGGCTGGAAGATACAATGTATCTGTTTTACTGAAAATGGAAACTTTTATCTCCAGGTTTTTCTTAATAAAAACATTGAAAGTGAAAGAAAGAAAGAAAGAAAGAAAGAAAGAAAGAAAGAAAGAAAGAAAGAAAGAAAGAAGGAAGGAAGGAAGGAAGGAAGGAAGGAAAGAAAGAAAGAAAGAAAGAAAGAAAGAAAGAAAGAAAGAAAGAAAAAGAAAGCAAGCCTTTGTTTTGAAAAATGCCAAACCAAGAAATCCAGCACTACTTTAATCCAGCCAGCTCTGCTATTTGGAGACTGGATAGATAAAAAATTCGGCCAACATTTACATATAAAGGACAACAGCCATGCCTGGAAAATTCCTGAGGTATTTGCTAGAACTTATGCAAATTTGAGGTCAATATAAGAAACAAAAACTCTTCACAGTTTAGGGTTTGTTATTTTGAGCATGGTTATCTGCTCATGGAGAAAAATTCACAACCAAAATGAAGTAAATCCTACCCTGTGGATAATTCTATCTAATTGACAAATGTTAATGACTGTGTGTCCAGATCAATAACTACATTTGTATTTTTAGGAAGCAGCTTCTGTAAGACGGAGTTTTCTTCTAGTGCCTTGAGACCCACATCGAGTCTCTCCTCTCCTGTGTTCCCTTTCAGCAAACAAGCCACAGATCATCCAAACAAAAGTCCACAGTCAACCCATCTTGGTCACTGTTCTATTGCTGTGGAAAGACACCATGACCACAGAAACTCTTATAAAAGAAAGCATTTAGTTGTGGCTTGTAGTTTCAGGGGTTTAGTCCATTATCCTCATGGCAGGGAGCATGGCAGGCAGGCATGGTGCTGGAGAGGGAGCTGAGAATTCTACATCTGGATTCACAGAAGAGAGAGCAACACTGAGCCTGGCTTTTGAAACCTCAGAGCCCACTTCTTCCAACAAGGCCACACCTCCTAATCCTTCTCAAGCAGTGACAGACTCTGATGACTAAGCATTTGGATACATGGGCCTAGGGGGGACATTCTTATTCAAACCACCACACAGCCTGAGCATAGGTATATGCTATCCTCTAGTGAAGAGTACATTGCTACAAAGTGCTCTGAGAGCTGAAGATACAAAAGCCTCTAGGGCTAACATTTGTACAGGACACTAGCTGGTCCACTCACAAATAGCCTCCCTGGTTCTAAGTAAGAAAAGTGTAATGGGTAATAATTACAAATGAGTACCACACCACCAGGCCTCTGCACCACTCCTTCCAAGTATCTGGTAAAGCATGACTCTTAAACTTGAATAATTAACCAAATATCTTTATATATATATATATATATATATATATATATATAAAACTCCCAATTACATAATGCCAATTTACAATAATAAATTCTTATCCCAATTATCTAACCTCTCCAAAACACCAGAAATAAGTCTGAAGCCATGTGGATGTCCACTCCTCCTTGTCCAGTCTCCTAGTCTGGTCCACCAAGGCCTTTCCCTCTCTCTCTTTCTCTCTCTCTCCCACCTCCCCACCCCCCACCCCCACCCCCCACCCCTGACTTCCCTTAGCTCCTCCTCCTCTCTCCCCTCCAATCACTGGCCTCTCACTGCCTCAATGTGAATGGATAGGAAATAACTTGCAACAGAAAAGGTAAATAAGTCTGAAGATTTATTCAGAACTAATCAATACATTTTTGATTAAATACGAACAGAATATTGTCTTAGCCTCAGGCCAACTTGTTTCATACTATTTTGAAATGGTCACATGACTAATTTATAATCGTCATCTGTAAAAGGCCTCAAGCCAAGTTCCCACCTATAGTCTAGTCCCCTGCTAGGGTGGAATGGAAGGCAGGCGAAGGCGGAAGTGTTCTGCTGACACAGTTGACCTTTGGTCCCTGTAGAGACCTGTGGATCTGTTCCCACCAAGCTAGGTAAATTGTGGCATAACAAAGTATAAGAAATGTTGGTGCACGTATAAGTTTAAAGCTAAATTGAGTCTGTAGAGAACAAATATGCTTCCTTGGATTTAGATCATTTAGAAATAGCCCGCTGCCTTCTCTACCTAGTCTGTTTTCTTGCAATCCAACCCAGGTTAACTCCAATTGGGAAGTAGCATGTGTCCTTTCACAGAGCTGCTAATGAACAACTTACTCCAAATACAATGGGAGACTCACAGAAGTCCACCTTATTTGGTCAGCAAGTCTCCCTTGTCAATGAATAATCAGATAAGAAGAGCAGATAGCAAGCCAGACCGTTAGACATTAACCCAGCATTCTGCCAACTCAGCACAGCCAGTGTGGTTTTGAAAGGGATAAATTGCTTTTCCAAGCTCTCTCACACGGGGAGAATTGGTCTTCGCAACTTCCTTCTCTCTACCCTAAGCCAATCTTCCTCTCATTTTCCCTTGTCTTCACTGCCCTGAGGCTTCATGCACCCATTATCCAGCCCTGCCCCTGTATAATAGTCAGTATGGAGCAAGGAGCACCGCTTTGTGGGAGACCACACTGGAAAACATATGGGTATATTTGGGAGAGCACCACGCTTCCTAGTTTGATAGATTGTCCCATAATTTATTTCACCTGCAGAGTGAGAAAATATATGCCTTTACAAGTACCCCATTTCTGTGACTTCTATGAATGAAAATATGTCTTGTTAAGTTAGGGCTAAAGAGTCTACTTTCAAGTGAACTAACACACTGTTTGTTCTACTGATGTGTGGGGAACAGGACAGAACAATATGCTTACAGCTGAATAACAGTTTACAGCATCGGGTAGAACCAGGAACTCTTACGCTCTTTGCTTAGATAACCCCTCTAAAACCATAATCACATCATTCAAGTGCCATAAAAGGTAAGCACCATCCTTCGGAGAACCTCCGAGACTGAAATGTGTTCCCAGCCTTGGCTCCAATTTGGAAACAATGTGGCCCTCCTCAGGGAGGGTATGGGACACTTGTGAGTGACAATGTAAGCTGAGGAGTAAAGGAAATCTTCCCTGGGCAATGCTGGTCACAGTGTGAAAAGTTAGTGGGTGTCAAGGTAAAATACAGCAGATTCCCAGACATAGAAGCAAAATTACGCAAGTTCGGGAGAGAACATGGTTGTATTCTCTGAGTCTGAGAGGACACCGCAGCTAAGAGAACGAGATACAAAGTTTCAAGAAAACACTAGAGACCCAAGAATTGATGAGTGTCCAGCTCATAAGACACACCTGCTCCTGGGAGGCGGGGCACACTTGCCTCCACACTGTGTCTCTTAGTGTTACTATTCTATGCATTCCTACCCCAGATGGATGTCTTCATTAAGCCTGCTCCAATGGTCAAAGACTGAAACACCATAGTTTGCTTTAGTTGCCAACACACCTGTGGGAGCCGGAAGCCATGGCTGGGCACCCATCTCCAGAGGAGCTGCTGGGGGAGGGGCCTTATCTCTGGCCTCTAGCTCCAAGACTCGACGCCCAAGAAGGGGTTAAGATCTCTGATGCATTTATTCCTCTGGTTTCCCCAACCTTTTCCTCATTTCTGTCTCTACTGTGAGAGAGAGCACAGAAAAGAAAACCTAAATACATCCTTCTTTAGGAACTAGCATTTGGACAATTGAATTCAATTTTAAATAAGTGAGAACAACTTAAAAATCAGTTCCATAGACTCCATGGGTTCAGCCGTTACAAGTGGTGACAACTTGACTATACTGGATGGCTCACGGATGTGACGTCTCCAAGATGACGCAAGCCACATCAGAAGGTGCTAGACTAGAACAAGTCAAAATGCCAGTGACGGACAGAAGTGAAACTCAGACTTTCTCCCATAATCCATCAGCGTCTATGTTGACAGGGGTGGCAGGAAAGGGCTATCTGTGTGCCTTCTTCCCTCCATGGTCTTTTTTTTTAATTTAATTTTATTTTTTTAATTTATTTATTGGATATATTCTATATTTACATTTTATTTCCCTTTTTCTGGTTCCCCATCCCCCAAAGGTCTCACATGCCCTTTTCCCTCCCCCGTTCCCCCATCCACCCCTTCCCACTTCCTTGTTCTGGTATTCCCCTACACTGATGTTTTGATCCTTTCCAGCACCAGTGTCCACTCCTTCCTTATTGTCAGACATCATTTGATATGTAGATTGTGTCTTTGGTGTCCCAAGAATCTAGGCTAATACCACTTATCAGTGAATGCATACCATGGGTATTCTTTTGAGACTGGGTTACCTCACTTAGTATGATGTTCTCCAGCTCCATCCATTTCTCTAAGAATTTCATGAATTCATTGTTTCTAATGGCTGAATAGTACTCCATTGTGTATATATACCACATTTTTTGTATCCATTCTTATGTTGAGGGACATCTGGGTTCTTTCCAGCTTCTGGCTATTATAAATAAGGCTGCTATGAACATAATGGAGCATGTATCCTTATTGCATGCTGGGGAATCTTCTGGGCCCTCCATGGTCTTAAGGCAACAAAAATGACGGACTGAAATGTAAATTCTACCAGTACTGAAGCTCTATGATGCTGCGAACCCCAAATGAGGAAAGTCTCGGCAGGAGACCAGCAGAGGCGTGTGAAGATACCAAAGGAGCACAACCGAAACTAGACTCCAGAAAACTACACACAGGCTTGTTCTCAAACTACAGGTTCAAAGCTGAGGAGGGAGTCCTTCAAGGCCTGGGTTTAAGCTTAGGGATCCAGAGGGTCTAATGGCGCAAACTGCCTAGGATCGCTTTTGCAAAGTGGAGAATCAGAATGTGAAAGTGAAAGAGGGACAGAGCCCAGAGTTGTGCAAGCTTGGCCCAGAGACGTCTCCCCGCACACAGCGGTGGGGCGGGCACTGCAGACACAGGGCCTCTGTCACTGTTCCTCTACCTCACCGTGGGGAAAGAGGGTCACAAGAACTCCCTTGACTCCGATACTTCTGTCATAAGGACATTTCCTAAAAACCAAGGAGTGCAGCGGCAGCCTAGAACCCCCTACTCATCCTGAGGATGCTCCCCACAAAGCCGAGAAGACATGGCCCAGAGAGATCTTTTCTCATTTAAATATTTATTAATATTAATAGAACAAGCACAGAGCTGCCTAGAGATGCTACAGAAAAGGAAACACACAAGAAAACAAATGGTACTAAAATAAAATTCGCAAGAACATGTGACCAATGAAAGCGGAGACATGGTGCCCTTCTCTACAAGTAACATGAGGGGCCAGGGCAGGCATCTCAGAGTGCTGACTGTTCTCTTATATGAGCTCCAGCTGGCTCACAACCTCCTGTGACTCTAGCTGAAGGATCCGGTGCCCTCCAGGGGCACCGACCCACTTGTAGCATGGGCTTCCAGAGCGACACGGGCAAGCACACACTCATAATTAAAACTATTCAAATCTTTAACATACAAACTAAAACCAGGGTAAAACAAAAGCGGTTTTTATAGTAAGGATTAAAGTAGGGGACAAAGAAGATGAAACAAGGGGGGTTAGAGCCGGAAGGGGGTGGGGAGTGGGCGGGGAAATCAGACAGATGGAAGTCCTGATTGAAGTAAGCAAAACGTGCCTCATATAAAACAGGCATTAAAATTGTTCTTGATTCCCATCGTAACTTAAAGGGAAGTTTACACAATGTCCGGAGCCCTCGACGTCCTGCAGATGAAGGCGGAGGATGTCCTCAAATTCCTTGCTGCAGGAACCCACTTAGGTGGCACCAACCTCGACTTCCAGATGGAGCAGTACATCTACAAAAGGAAAAGTGATGATATCTACATCAGAAACCTGAAGAGGACCTGGGAGAAGCTGTTGCTGGCGGCTCGAGCTATTGTTGCCATTGAGAACCCTGCTGACGTGAGCGTCATTTCCTCCAGGAACACTGGCCAGCGAGCTGTGTTGAAGTTTGCTGCTGCCACTGGAGCCACTCCAATCGCTGGCCGTTTCACACCCGGGACCTTCACTAACCAGATCCAAGCAGCCTTCAGGGAGCCACGGCTTCTAGTGGTGACAGATCCCAGGGCTGACCACCAGCCGCTCACAGAGGCCTCTTACGTCAACCTGCCCACCATTGCTCTGTGTAACACAGATTCCCCCCTGCGCTATGTGGACATTGCCATCCCCTGCAACAACAAGGGAGCTCACTCGGTGGGGCTGATGTGGTGGATGCTGGCCCGGGAAGTACTCCGCATGCGAGGTACTATCTCCCGTGAGCACCCATGGGAGGTGATGCCTGATCTTTACTTCTACCGAGACTCAGAGGAGATTGAGAAGGAGGAGCAGGCTGCTGCCGAGAAGGCTGTGACCAAGGAGGAATTCCAGGGAAAATGGACCGCACCAGCTCCTGAGTTCACCGCCGCCCAGCCTGAGGTGGCCGACTGGTCTGAGGGCGTGCAGGTGCCCTCGGTGCCCATCCAGCAGTTCCCCACGGAAGACTGGAGTGCGCAGCCAGCCACTGAGGACTGGTCAGCGGCTCCCACAGCGCAGGCCACCGAGTGGGTTGGAGCCACCACTGAGTGGTCCTGAGCTGCTCTGCGGACAGCTGAGCAAAGGAAAAAAAGGTGGAAGGAAAATAAAGTTACTCAAAGCTCCTCTGTGGTCTTTACTCCAGACTAGGCTGCATTGGTGTTTGGCTATAAAATAGGCGTGAGCGTGGCGGGGAGGGGTGTTTCTCCCCAGGTCCTGTTCATGTTTTGTGTTGAATAATTAAGCATGTCAACAAAAAAAGAAAAAAAAGAAAGAAAGAAAAAAAAAGAAGAAGACAGAGGCACAGAAAGCTCAGCTGCGGGCCACCGGGCCGCCTCGGGGCACAGCTCGGAACTCTAGCAGCTGGAGTCAGGGGCCTGGACTCAGAGCGAGCATAGTCCAGCACAGTCAACGCAGCCAGAAGGGAGCAGCAGAGCCGGGTACCAGCAGCTCAGCCAAGGCCACGCGGTGCTTTCAGCTGGGGCAGCCATCTTGCCCCAGACCCCCGCGCGCAAACAGCGGGCACATTGGACGCAGTAAGCGGCTGGAATCAGGTGCGTGGCCAGAGTTATAGCTTAGCTTAGCTCTGCAGGAGATCCGGGCACAGAAAGCTCAGCTGCGGGTGCAGACTACCAGCCGGGACCAGCTCTCAGAGCGGACTAGCAGCGAGGGGCCACCGGGCCGCCTCGGGGCACAGCTCGGAACTCTAGCAGCTGGAGTCAGGGGCCTGGACTCAGAGCAAGCATAGTCCAGCACAGACAAGCTGCCAGAAGGGATCTGTCTCCTGGGGACAGGCGTGCTGTGCTTTCAGCAGGGCGCCATCTACAATAAGACCAACTAACGCCAGAGATAAAGAGATGGCAAAAGGCAAACGTAGGAACGTTATTAACAGAAATCAAGGCAATATGGCACCATCTGAACCCAATTCGCCAACCACAGCAAGTCCAGGATACCCCAGCACACCAGAAAAACAAGAGTTAGATATAAAAGCACAGGTCATGATGCTCCTAGAGGAACACAAAAAAGACATAAACAAATCTCTTAAAGAAATGCAGGGGAACATCAATAGGGTAGAAGCTCTTACAATCCAAACACAAAAAACACTTAAAGAACTCCAGGAGAATATGGGCCATAAGACAGAAACCAATAAAGAGGAAATGAGAAAATCAGTTAAAGAAATGCAGGAGAACTTGAAACAACAGGCAGAAGTCATGAAAGAGGGAGCACAAAAATATATTAAAGAATTACATGAAAACACAAACAAACAAATGATGGAACTGAGCAAAACCATCCAAGATCTGAACACAGAGGTAGAAACAACTAAGAAATCACAAAAGGAGGCAACCTTGGAGATAGAAAACCTTGGGAAGAAATCAGGGGTCGTAGATGCAAACATAAACAACAGAATACAAGAGATAGAAATAAGAATCTCTGATGCTGAAGATAACATAGTAACCATTGACTCCACAGTCAAAGAAAACGCAAAATCCAAAAGGCTTGTAACCCAAAACATCCAGGAAATCCAGGACACAATGAGAAGACCAAACCTAAGGATTATAGGGATAGATGAGAGTGAAGATCTACAACTTAAAGGGCCAGCAAATATCTTTAACAAAATTATGGAAGAAAACTTTCCTAACTTAAAGAGAGAGATGCCCATGAATATACAAGAAGCCTACAGAACTCCAAACAGACTGGACCAGAACAGAAACACCTCCCGTCACATAATAATCAAAACCCCAAATGTACTAAACAAAGAAAGAATATTAAAGGCAGTAAGAGAAAAGGGCCAAGTAACATATAAAGGAAGACCTATCAGAATCACACCAGACTTCTCTCCAGAAACCATGAAAGCTAGAAGATCCTGGGCAGACCTCATGCAGACCCTAAGAGAAAACAAATGTCAGCCAAGACTACTATACCCAGCAAAACTCTCAATCAACATAGATGGAGAAATCAAAATATTCCATGACAGGACCAAATTTACACAATATCTTTCCACTAACCCAGCTCTACAAAGGATAATAGGAGGAAAACTCCAACACAAGGAAGGAAATGGCACCCAAGAAAAAGCAAGACAGTAAACTTCTTCCATCAAACTCAAAGGAAGATAACTACTCAAAAACAAAAATAACATCAAAAATGTCAGGAAGTAATAATCTCTATTCCTTAATATCTCTTAACATCAATGGACTCAACTCCCCAATAAAAAGACATAGACTAACAGACTGGATACGGAAACAGGACCCTACATTTTGCTGCTTACAGGAAACACACCTCAGAGTCAAAGACAAACACTACCTTAGAGTAAAAGGATGGAAGACAATTTTGCAAGCAAATGGTCACAGGAAGCAAGCTGGAGTAGCCATTTTAATATCAGATAAAATTGACTTTCAACCCAAAGTCATCAAAAGAGACACAGAAGGTCACTTCCTGCTAGTCAAAGGAAGAATCCACCAAGAGGAACTCACAATTCTAAACATCTACGCTCCAAATGTAAGGGCACCCTCATTTGTAAAAGAAACCTTACTAAAGCTCAAAGCACACATTGCACCTAACACAATGATTGTGGGGGACCTCAATACTCCACTATCTACAGTGGACCGACCAGGAAAACAAAAACTAAACAGAGACACGGAGAAACTCATCGAAACTTTGGAGCAATTGGATTTAACAGATATATATAGAACATTTCACCCTAAAGCAAAAGACTATACCTTTTTCTCAGCCCCTCATGGTACCTTCTCCAAAATCGACCATATAATTGGACACAAGACAGATCTCAACAAATATAAAAAGATCGAACTAATCCCATGCCTCTTATCAGATCACCATGGAGTAAGAGTGTTCTTCAATAGCAACAAAACAACAGAAAATCCCCATACGCTTGGAGGCTGAACAATATTCTACTCAATGATACCTTAGTCCAGGAAGAAATAAAGAAAGAAATCAAAGAATTCTTAGAACTTAATGAAAATGAAGGCACAACATACCCAAATCTATGGGACACAATGAAAGCAGTGCTTAGAGGAAAACTCATAGCCCTGAGTGTCTCCAAAAAGAAACAGGAGAGAGCATATACTAGCAACTTAATGGCGCACTTGAAAGCTCTGGAACAAAAAGAAGCAATTTCACCCAGGAGGAGTAGAAGACAGGAAATCATCAAACTCAGGGCTAAAATCAATCAAGTTGAAATAAAGAGAACCATACAAAGAATCAACAAAACCAGGAGCTGGTTCTTTGAGAAGATCAACAAGATAGATAAACCCCTAGCCAGACTTACTAAAGGGCACAGAGACAGTATTCAAATTAACAAAATTAGAAATGAAAAGGGAGATATAACAACAGAAACTGAGGAAATTCAAAAAATCATCAGATCCTACTACAAAAACCTATACTCAACACAACTGGAGAATCTGGAGGAAATGGACAATTTCCTCGACAGTTACCAAATACCAAAATTAAACCAGGATCAAATAGATCGTCTAAACAGACCCATAACCCCCAAAGAAATAGAAGGGGTCATAGACAGTCTTCCAACCAAAAAGAGCACAGGACGAGACGGTTTTAGTGCAGAATTCTATCAGACCTTCAAAGAAGTCCTGATACCGATACTCTTCAAATTATTCCACAAAATAGAAACAGAAGGAACACTACCCAACTCATTCTATGAAGCCACAATTACCCTGATACCAAAACCACACAAAGATCCAACTAAGAAAGAGAACTACAGGCCAATTTCTCTTATGAATATCGATGCAAAAATACTAAACAAAATATTTGCCAACCGAATCCAAGAACACATCAAAACGATCATTCACCATGATCAAGTTGGCTTCATCCCAGGGATGCAGGGATGGTTCAATATACGGAAATCCATCAACGTAATCCACTACATAAACAAACTCAAAGAAAAAAACCACATGGTCATCTCATTGGATGCTGAAAAAGCATTTGACAAAATTCAGCATCCTTTCATGCTAAAGGTCCTAGAAAGAACAGGAATTCAAGGCCCATATCTAAACACAGTAAAAGCAATATACAGCAGACCAGTAGCCAACATCAAGGTAAACGGAGAAAAACTCGAAGCAATCCCTCTAAAATCAGGGACTAGACAAGGCTGTCCCCTCTCGCCATATCTCTTCAATATAGTACTTGAGGTACTAGCTAGAGCAATTCGACAACAGAGGGAAGTCAAAGGGATACAAATCGGAAAGGAAGAAGTCAAACTATCACTATTTGCAGATGATATGATAGTTTACTTAAGTGACCCAAAAACCTCCACCAGAGAACTCCTGCAACTGATAAACAACTTCAGCAAAGTGGCTGACTATAAAATCAACTCAAGTAAATCAGTAGCCTTCCTATACGCGAAGGATAAGCAGGCCGAGAAAGAAATTAGGGAAATGACACCCTTCACAATAGCCACAAATGATATAAAGTATCTTGGAGTGACGCTAACCAAACATGTGAAAGATTTATACGACAAAAACTTCAGGTCTCTGAAGAGGGAAATTGAAGAAGACATCAGAAAATGGGAAAATCTTCCATGCTCATCGGTTGGCAGGACTAATATAGTCAAAATGGCAATCTTGCCCAAAGCAATATACAGATTCAATGCAATCCCCATCAAAATCCCAACTCAGTTCTTCATAGAGCTAGAAAGAGCAATTCTCAAATTCATCTGGAATAACAAAAAACCCAGGATAGCTAAAACTATCATCAACAGCAAAAGAACTTCTGGGGGAATCAATATCCCGGACCTCAAGCAATATTACAGAGCAGTGGTATTAAAAACTGCATGGTATTGGTTCAGTGACAGGGAAGCGGATCAATGGAATAGGATCGAAGACCCAGAATTGAACCCACACATCTATGGCCAATTGATCTTCGACAAAGGAGCTGAAAACATCCAGTGGAAAAAAGATAGCCTTTTCAACAGATGGTGCTGGCTCAACTGGAAGTCAACATGCAGAAGAATGAGAATTGATCCACTCTTATCTCCTTGCACTAAACTCAACTCCAAGTGGATCAAGGATCTCCACATAAAACCAGACACACTAAAACTAATAGAAAAGAAACTGGGGAAGACCCTTGAAGACATCGGCTCAGGGGGAAAATTCCTGAACAAAACACCAATTGCTTATACTCTAAGAACAAGAATAGACAAATGGGACCTCATAAAACTACAAAGTTTCTGTAAGGCAAAAGACACTGTCAAAAGGATAAATCGGCAACCAACAAATTGGGAAAAAATCTTCACCAACCCCATATCCGACAGAGGGCTAATCTCCAATGTATACAAAGAACTCAAGAGGTTAGACCCCAGAAAACCAAATAACCCTATCCAAAAATGGGGTACAGAGCTAAACAGAGACTTTTCACCTGAAGAAATTCGGATGGCTGAGAAACACCTTAAAAAATGTTCAACATCACTAGTCATTAGGGAAATGCAAATTAAAACAACCCTGAGATTTCACCTCACACCAGTCAGAATGGCTAAGATTAAAAACTCAGAAGACATCAGGTGTTGGCGAGGATGTGGAGAAAGAGGAACACTCCTCCACTGCTGGTGGGAATGCAAGCTGGTACAACCACTCTGGAAATCAGTATGGCGGTTCCTCAGAAAACTGGGCGTGATACTTCCGGAGGACCCAGCCATACCACTCCTGGGAATATACCCAGAAGATTCACCAGCATGCAATAAGGATACATGCTCCACTATGTTCATAGCAGCCTTATATATAATAGCCAGAAGCTGGAAAGAACCCAGATGTCCCTCAACAGAGGAATGGATACAAAAAATGTGGTATATATACACAATGGAGTACTATTCAGCCATTAGAAACAATGAATTCATGAAATTCTTAGAGAAATGGATGGAGCTGGAGAATGTCATACTAAGTGAGGTGACCCAGTCTCAAAAGAATACCCATGGTATACAGTCACTGATAAGTGGATATTAGCCTAGAAGCTTGGAACACCAAAGACACAAATCACATATCAAGTGATGTCTCACAAGAAGAAAGGAGTGGACACTGGTGCTAGAATGGACCAAAACATCATTGTGGGAGAGTACAAGAACAGTAAAGTAGGAGGGGGTGGATGTGGGAGCAGGGGGAGGGAAAAGGACATGTGGGACCTTTGGGGGTGGGGAACCAGAAAAAGGGAAATGAATTATAAATATAGAATATATACAAAAAAAAATCAAAAAAAAAAGACAGAATCGTTCTAAAATATTTTTTGTTTTTTCTTATGTAAGTACATTTTCCTGCCCTATATATGTATATATTATATGTGTGTATACATATACATCATATATATCATATACATCATAGGCATCATACACATATACATATACACATGCCATGTGTGTACCTGGGTGCCTGGGTAGATAAGAGGATGGTATGGACCCCTGAAACTGGAGTTAAAGACAGTTGTGAGATGCCCATGTGGGTGCTAGGAAATGAACCTGGGTCCTGTGGAAAAGCAAGATGGTTGACCCATCTCACCAGCCTGGACCAAAGACAGGATATTTTTAACTGAAAAAAAAAAAAAAAGATGATCTAGAGTAACTCTGTGCTAGAACACATGCTTAGTATACACAAGATCCATGTTTCCATTTGCTCTGTGTGTGTGTGTGTGTGTGTGTGTGTGTGTATGTGTGTGTGTGTGTGTGTGTGTGTGTGTGTGTGTGTGAAAGCTTACATGAGGGACTATTGCACAGCCACATACAAAGCATGTTAGGCTGAGAGCATTGCCTGGGTTTAGTCCCCAGCAACGGTGCTACTAGCAAGCCGTGAGAGTGCAACACACTGGAGGTGAGTGGTGGAAAGACACCAGAAAATATAAAAATAAAAGATGAAAAAAGGATACGTTATGATTTCTAACCAACACCAAACAGGAGAGTAAGACAAACAGGAAAAGTAAAGTGAAGAATTCAAGCAAAACTTGTCTTATGTGTAAAGAAAACTATTTCTTAACAACATCATTGTTTTATTAACAAAACCCACGGCAGCAAGTGACTTTTCAGCCATGTCCGAGGAGCAGACCCTGGTTGCTGCTCATTCCCAGGGTCCTTTTGTATAGACTGACTAACTTCTAGTGGCCAACCTCTGTCATGTTGTCTCCGTGCCTGAGGGCATTGCTTCTAATACCACGGGCTTTACTTGTATTAAAGCAGGTCAAAATACCAAAAGACAATGTTCATTATTGTGAATGTATCTTATTATTGTAAGGGAAAGTACTCCTATGTCAAATGAGCTTTAATGTGATTAATGTAAGAACCAGGGATCAAGCACACAAGCGATACAAGGTTATACCAGCACTGTTAACGATTCCAATAAGCTAACTGAGTCTAGATCCATTGCTGCTCACCTATAAGAACCTTCCAGGGAGGATCTTTGAGCAAGGCTATGGCTAGTCACAAGGCTATAGCCACAAAGCTATGGCTTCCCACATCATTCAACAAAATTACTCACAGGTGTGCTCAGCTACCTGCGTTTTAGTTGATTCCAGTGTAGTCAAGTTGACAACCAAGATTAGCCATCACAATATACCATAAACACACACACACACACACACACACACACACAACATCTAACTATTTTAAAAATAATCTTTTCATAAAATGTTCTGTGTAATAAGTTACACAAGTTGTAGGTTTTGTCATTCTTAGCCTATCACGTTCAGATAATTATTGGAAGTTTTAAAGTAACTTACTTTGGGAAATAGTCATGACAATACATGACAGAACCTTTTTTTAAAAAAAAATAGAAATTAAATTTAAAAAAAAATAATAATCGTTTCAAAAACCAGAAATAGTGGGGCTGGAAGATGGCTCCAGAGATTTAAAATCAGCTACTTCTCTTCTAGAGGAACCAAGTTCAGTTCCCAGGGCCAACTCCAGCGCCAGGCGATCCAGCACAGCCGGTCTCTTTAGGCACCGGCACTCACATGCACATAACAGACACACATGTGCCTGCAAGCACACACACACACACACACACACACACACACACACACACACGCACACACCCATACATATAATTTGAAACACACACAAAAAAACATATATTTAAAAAAGGAGCCTTCATTTTAATTGGAGCAAGGGCAGACTCACAAAGCATGAAGAGAAATCAGAAAGAACAACAGCTACATAAAGATGCCTGGGTTCACTATAAAATCAGCGTTACAGCGAGGCATGGAGAGAAAGTGTCTCTGACCCCTGACCCCTGAAGCTGGGTCAATCATTCATTCACACACAAAACAATTAAAAGCGGACAGAACAACTAACTATGTTTTAAACTGTGATTTCAAGTAGATCGTAAATGCTCATTTGAAGGAAAAACCCTATGAAGGATTTAAAATAAAATATAGATTTTTAGAGCAGAAAATTTTAAAAAAGAAAAACTAGAGCACAGGCCTTCTAGTTGTTTTCTCAGAGAAATTTGGTAAACAAAACAACGGAGTAGAAAGCATCTATCCGTTCTTCCAAAACTGTCCTTCAAAGTATAAAATCTGATCCGAAAATGTGGAGAGATATTTACAAACGCAAACAGCTTCACAGGTCTGTATCCAGAATACGTAAATAAAAGTTTAGAATCTGGAAGAAAGGGGCTTGAGAGATGGTTCAGTGGCTAGAGCAGTTGCCCTACAGGATAGAAAACAGAAATCAGAGCACAAGAATCCCTCTGAGAGCCAGGTAGGCTGACAGCCATCAGCGGTCTCCACTCAGGATACACAGATGGGATGTCTAAGCAAGCTGACCAGCCAGACCAGCGGGAACCAGAGAGCTCTCCGGCTGCTAGAGAGACCATACCTCAATAAATAATGCACAGGGTTATCAAGGGAGAGACTTGATGGCAAAGCATGCTCACACAGGTCCACAACCCCCACATACTCAGGTGCCCACATACAAGTGAACACTTATACATACATACATGGACACTACACACACACACACACACACACACACACACACACACACACATACACACCCCTAAAACTAAATCATTAATAACAGAGACTCTTATAGAAAAATCAATACAACAAAGAGAAACTAGAACAGGCACCTCTCTCTCTCTCTCTCTCTCTCTCTCTCTCTCTCTCTCTCTCTCCTCTCTGAATATATATAATAAATATTATGAATACATCCAATTTCATTCACAGGAAAGCATCATCACTGGCCAGAGAACTGGGGCTTAAACACAAAATCAGATCCCGATACAAGTCTCGCAGAATAGTTAGAATTTCTAACAAGAAAATACAAAAATATCAAGATGACAGCCAAGGATTGCTTTCACACATTGCTTGTGGGAATCTAAATTAGTGCAAATACTTTATGGGCTGTTTTGGTTTGATTTACCTCACTGCCAAGATTCCATTTTTAAGACATGTCTAAAATAAGAGTCCACAAACTAAGCCTCTTGGGCCAAGGGCCATCTACAATCTAATTTTTGTCAATAGGTGTGTTGAAATTCATCCACTCCCACCATGTGAAGGTATTTTCTCACAGATTTGAGAAGTTGTGGCAAAGACTATGTGATCGACAAAGTCCGAAATATGAGACTATCTTCTCGGATTGATATAATTATCAAAGGTGATATTTTGTGTGTTTAAAGCAAAAAGCATCTTTCTTCAGGCTATAAAAATAGAAGTGCTCAAATGCAGGTTGTGGTAGTTGGATGAGAATGGCCCCTCTAAACTCATATGTTTGAATATATAATCTTCAGTTGGTGAAACTTTTTGGGAAGGATTAGCAGGCATGGCCTTGTTTAATGGAGCGTGTCACTGGGAGGGGGAGGGACAGGGCTTTGAGGTTTCAAAAGACTTCTGCCATTCACAGTGTGCCCTCTGCCTCCTGCTTTCAGTTTGAGATGTGAACTTTCAGTTGTTCCTGCCACCATGCCTTTGCCCAACTATCACAGACTCTAACCCTCTGGAACCATAAATCCAAATTTTGCTTGTTTAAATAGGTTGCCTTGGTCATGATTGTTAGGATTCTGTCTAAGCTCTACCCCACAATTACCTCAGCATCTACACAGCTTCCAAATATGCTTTCCACATCCTCCTGTCCCGTGCCACTATCTGGAAGAAGCATGGGTTACTTACCACAAAAGGAGGATCAGTAACTAAAACAAACCACATTATGGCCATGCTAAAGGCCTCCCATCTCCCCAAGGCTATCGGGATTGTCCACTGCAGATCCCACCAGATGATGACTCTATTGCCTCCAAGGGAAACAACCGAGCTGATGAAGCTGCTAGAGCTGTGGCCCTCAGGGGCCTGGACTCATCTCACCTTCCCCAGGACATCCTTACACTGCAACCCACATCTCTACCTTCACCCCCTGGCACTCGCCAAACTGCCCTATCTTCACCAACTCTTTCATCCTAACAGCCAAGCATTGTCTTTTGTTAAGACCCACCTACGGCCTACTCCTGAGGACTTAAGTTTCTTAAAATCTATCACTGCTTCTTGTAAAATCTGTCAGATGTCAGACTCCAACTCAAGATATCGCAGCACCCCTTTTCCTACCCATCAGGCTAGAGGTTCCCTTCCTGGAACTGACTGGCAACTTGACTTTACCCACATGCCCACTGTCAAACATGCCAAGTACCTCCTGGTCTTGGTGGACACCTTCTCTGGGTGGGTGGAGGCATTTCCCACAACTAACAAAAGGGCTCAGACAGTCTCTGATCTCCTCCTCCGAGAGATTGTCTCCTGATTTGGTGTCCCAGCCTCCCTCCAGTCAGACAATGGTCCTGAATTTACTTCCCAGATTTCTCAGCATCTATCTAAGGCCCTAGACATCCCCTGGCATTTTCACATTCCCCACCACTCTCAATCTTCAGGTAAGGTAGAAAGAACCAACCACTCTTTAAAAACCACCCTTGTTAAGCTGTCACAGGAACTTTACCTCAATTGGGTAAATCTCCTACTTCTGGCTCTTTTCAGGCTCTCAGCTCTCCCCAAGTGACCTCTTCTCATCTCACCCTTTGAACTCATGTATGGACATCCAGTCTTAACTCCTGGTCTTTCACCTAAATGCTCTCCTCTCCCAGACCATCTACTCACCCCATTACTTTGCCACCTCCGTTCTCTCCTATGGGACTTTGCTGACCACCCTCTACCACAGCCACACACTGTCTCCTGTCCACTGCCTGTCAATACTGAAGAGCAAGTCTTCTATCCCCTCCAGATCATCAGCCCTCACCCCTCTCTCCAAAATGGCAGGGCCCATTTAAGGTAATTCTCGTGACCCCTACAGCTGCTAAACTCAAGGAGTCTCTCATTGGGTCCACCTGTCTCACCTCAAACCATTCATCCCTTCACCTAAAAATGACTCTTCTTCATACATGTCGATCATAACAGGACCATGCTCTGTTAAACTCCAGAGGACACTGAGACCACCCACCTTGTCCCCAATCCCAGAAAATGAGATTCCACTCCGTCAGTCTAGCTTGACCTCACTGAACTAGACCTGGGTTTCTCATCCTCTCCCTGCTGTTTATTCCCATCCAGGGAAGTCCTTACATCTGGAGATTTGAGGTTCAAGAAACCCCCACAGATAGCAAATGGTCTTTTCAAATAGGGTCAGGAAATTGCTCCACAGCCGGATGCCAGGAACCGGTCCACATCGCTATCATCCCTGTATCTGTTATCCCATCTAACTATTATGACCTCTATACTTACTTGCTCTTTGACCAGACAAAAGATTATTATAGAAAATGGCCAGACAAATATGGGGGCTGCCCATATTGGTCTTGTCAGATACATATGCTAGGATCACGAATCAATCATTTCTTCTATCAACACCGCGAGACACTTTTCTTCTACATACAAGACCCGTGGGATTCCAGGTGGGAGACAGGAGTTGTTGGTAAGCTCTACCATAAAAGTCAGCCCAGTTCCCCAGTAAATACGTATTCAGAGAAAAATATGCCTCAATTGCCCAACCCCTAGATATTGGAAAAGTAGGGGAGATAATCAAACACCCCTCCGTGGTCCTTACCTCTTTGACAGGACCCCTCATAAAGGGCACTAACTTGTCATTTTGCCTTTTGCTTCAGACCTTGACCTCGGCGTACCAACTCCTTAATGTCACCAGGCCTGGTTGATTTAGAGATTGCTGGTAATGTGTACCCGCTGGAATTGACTCACAACTGTCACTCACAGCCTCTCCAGTGAAACTGCCAAGTAACCTTACCTCACCTTCTGTCAGCTGCCCTGACTCCAATGACACCATGACTTACCTCTATCCCTCTCTTTGGCATGACAAACTATTTTTTGTTGCTAAGACAACGGCCACCATATTCCCAGAATCCATTTGGGCTCTCTCTCTCTCTCTCTCTCTCTCTCTCTCTCTCTCTCTCTCTCCCTCTTCTTTTTCCATACCTGTGCACCCTTCCCCTCATGTGGAACTGTTTGGCCTGGTGTGGTCTTTCTGGAGCTGCCGCTGCCCTACAATCCCAACAATGATGTTTTATCACACCAATAGAAAAGTAACTAATACACAGGTTACATCACACACACACACACACACACACACACACACACACACACATCCTTATACCCATTTCCAACCACCAGAGATTATATAAATTCAATCGAGGGCAGATCATAATTCAGATATGGATTATTGAGACTAGGAACTTACTCTAAGTGTGGAATACTCTTAGCCTGTGACAAGAAAATACAATTGATTACAGGAACCCTGAGGATATTTGGGAAATAAAAAGCAAACACACATTTGTAAACAGTTGTGGGTCTGGGGAGATACTGTCATTTGACTAATACAGCGTCAGGAAGCATTAATAGAATGTGGTCTACTGTCTGCCTTGGGAGATTTGCAGAGAAAGATCACAGCTCCCTGTTAATTAGGACCACCTACAGGGTTGGAAACCTTTTTGAATGATCAAAGACAAGGAATTCTTGAGTCTGGGTGTTGACAAGCTTTGGGCTTGTTAGCATCAAATAACTTCCTACCAATCACTTGACATACAGACTCCTCTGTGCTCCTTCAAGGTTGGGTTTAATGGTTTGCCAAGTGCCATGCCTTACATATACAATAGAAGTGGCATGGTAATTTGATTTGTGCCTGTATCATTTAATATAAAATTACTTCTGCAATATTTCTTTCTGTTGCAGGAGTTGGAATTGAAGATTCAAACATTACTAGTTTCTAACCGGCAGTAGAGCCTGTGTAGACTTCGCAGAAAGTCATTTTCCCTTGCCCATGTCATAAACAACTCAAATCATGGCCCCCACCATTAAACTCTAGAGAACTGAGAAATAATGTGCTGTGGGGATGATGACTCATATTGGTGACTTCCTAGGCTGGGAGAGGGGGATCTAGATTCTATAAACCAATGGACTCCATAGCACATCGGAAGAGCAAATCCTTTAGATCAGACAAACTGGGCTCAACTCCTCAGAGAACAGCTTGGTGCATCATGCACCTTGGGAGTTATTACTCCATCCATCAGGGTACAAAATAAGGGTCTGATGTCATCCAGAGGCATGAGGAAGAAAGTGATCATAGGCTATGAAGTGCCCACCACATTTGAGCCCTTACTAATTTATAGTTATTACTACTGAGTAACTACCCTTAAAAATGAGAATTATGTTTTCAATAAAACCAAATATTCAATTCTATATTGCACAAGGTACTGACATTCTGAGAGAGAGAGAGAGAGAGAGAGAGAGAGAGAGAGAGAGAGAGAGAGAACTGACTCAAGGTAAATATAAAATGGTAATATCAAAATAACAATATTTCCTTCAGCCTATTAAATATTAAGATCTATGGGTCAACTAAATTGACTTCAGTAAACATCTACAGAGCACTAACGTGCCAAATTCAGCATCATGAGGTCCTATCAATATGCCTTATAGACAAGGGGGAATACCCTCTCTCTGGCTCAAGGACTGTCGAGATGACAGCCACATGACAGATGTCCTGCCTCTGCCAGCACATGGTTGGTAATTGTCCTTCCACACATGACAAAAATTTACTATGAGAAGGCAGTGATGGTATGCGTTCCGTTTGTCTTTCATTGTGTTAAGAGGCCCTTGGGCAGCTGTCTCTTTGTAATGGAGAAACTAGAGAATGGGCAAAATAAAAGATGTGTAAGAAAAATGGACAGCGAAACTTCACATCATGCTGGGTGTGAAAAAGTAAGCGCTGACTCTGTCTACAGCCAGCCTTTCGATTCAGCGACTCGGGGTTAGGTCAGGGGAGGAATCTCATGAGTGAGGCGGGCAGGGCTAGCAAGCCTCCTCTAGGCTACAGAGCCAGCCAAGCCATGTGATCAGACCAGCTTTTAGGATGACAGCCCTCTATTAGAGAAACTGGCGTGGGATAAGAAGTTAAGGAAACCATTTGAGAAGTTTTTGTTTTACTAATTTTTTATACATAATAACTAATATTAAATCTACAGGGACAAGAATATCTGAAAAAGTCAAAAGGAATCCCATTATTATTTATCTACCTAAAATTATCTACCTAAGTATATCTAGATAGATACCTAAGTCTGTGTATACATATATAATTTTAATGTACTTTCCCCCATTTGGGCTAACAATACCCCCCTACAAGAGTCATATGTTAACAAAACCTCCAGCACCAGTCATGAAAAGACCCCTTTTGAGCTGTTGGTCAGGGTTTTTGAAGAGACTCCCCACATATTATGAACTATTGCTGTTACCTGTGGCTACCTCCTAAAGAGAAGGTAAGTCCCTGTTGCTGAAGACACCACACACTCCAGACATAGGGCCTGAAGGATCCAAGCTATATCTGACCTGAAGGCTTCCTCCTTGAGAACTAGCTTTCATAGTATAAGAGGGTCATGCAAGCTTCTAAGGGAGAGAAGCAACCAAAATCCTACCCAGATAATGACATTTATGAACTAAAACAACAAGCAGCATAGTATGATATCCCTTAAGGGTGCACGGTGGGCGTGCATGCCTTAGCGGACACCAACGGGTCTCTAATAGGGCGTAAGACCCACTCAAGAGGATAGAGATCATGCCCGGGGCTGGACACATAGTCAACTACCCGGAGCCAGTGAGGTCATAAATCTCTGGGGAGAACCTGCAACCGCCACTTTATAAAATCAGCACAATGTCCATCTGTATTCTAAATACTGATCCTTATACCCACAGACGAGTGTAGTCTTGCCCTCACCAAAGAAATGTCTTCTTGCAATAGGCGGGAACCATCACAGAAAACTATAACTGGACAAAAAGCTGAGAACAGGTGAGAGTGTAATGGCCAGCTCCAGCTGAGACACCTTCAGCACAATCCTGCACCTAAAGCCCAGGGGTGGGAGCACAGGGGGGTGGGAACAGCCGAAAGACCTGGAAGTTTGCTGTCAGGTTTCATCTCACAGAAATGTCAGAGAAGTTATACCCGTGAAGTCTCATCATCACGGCTGCCTAAACAAGACCTGGACAAGGATGACATCAATAGACATGCTAACATGTAAGGGGAAAGTCTCATGGGGCCTCAAGCCTAGACAAAGAACTGCAGAGCTAAGGAGTTCTGAGAGCATGAGAATAGGAGGCCCCCACACTAGTTGTCCAATACCAAATGGTCAGTGCAAGATCATACACATGTATGTAACAACATATGGACTGAGCAAGGTATGTATGTCTGTGTGTTTGTGTGTGTGTGTTTGTGTGTGTGTGTTTGTGTGTGTGTTTGTGTGTATGTGTATCTGTTTGTGTGTGTGTCTCTGTGTGCGTGTGTGTATGTCTATGTATGTGTGTTTGTGTGTGCGTGTGTGTTTATGTGTGTCTCTGTGTATGTTTGTGTGTGTGTATCTGCGTATGTTTGTGTGTGTCTCTGTGTGTTTATGTGTGTGTGTCTCTGTGTGTTTGTGTGTGTGTCTGTTGTGTTTGTATGTGTCTGTGTGTCTGTGTGTGTATGTGTCTGTGTGTGCATTTGTGTGTGGGGGCGTGTATGTGTGTATGTGTGTGGAAGGTGGGGAGTGGGAGTGTGGGTATGGATGTGTGTCTGTATATGTGTGTGTGTGTGTGTGTGTGTGTGTGTGTGTATCTGTGTGTGTCTGTGTATGTGTCTGTGAATGTCTCTATGTGTGTTTGTGTATGTGTCTGTTGTGTCTGTGTGTATGTCTGTGTGTGTTTGTGTGTGTGTCTATGTGTGTGTTTGTGTGTGTTTATATGTGTGTGTCTGTATGTATATGTTTGTGTGTAAGTGATTAAAGAAATAGAGGCCATGAATTTAGGAAATAGCAAGGTAGAATACATAAGAAAGGCTTGATGGAGGAAACAAAAAGAAGAAATGATAGAATTATACTTTAATTTTTTTAAAAAGTTAAAAATCTCCACTGATCACAGAGTGCTTTGCTGTGTGCCTGTTTGCCTGTTTGCCTGCCTGCCCTCCCGCCCGCCTGCCTGCCTGCCTGCCTGCCTGTCTGTCTTCAGGATCTCACTATGTAGCCAAAGCTGGTTCTGAATTTGAACTCCTCCTATCTTAGCTTCCAGAGCCTTGAGAATCCACGTTTGCACCACCACATTCAGCACAGTGCTGTGATTTGTAATGTTTCTTTGGTATCCAACTTCTTACCACTCTTCCAAGCATCAGTGTTATGTGTTTGAATACTATTCTCATAGAAAGTAAAATTTTGGTCAAATTTTAAATCAAACTCTTTATCACAATTCCAACTCTTCCAAAACAAAATGAACCATAAAGTCTGCACTGCATGACGGCTGGCCGTGTGTGTCCTAGAACTGCAATTCTGAATACAGAGGCTGTGAAAATGTGAGTTTCTTTTGTTCCATGGTGAGTCTAAATGCCAACATAAAACTTTAAAAGTTTAGATTGTCTAGGGGTCCTCATGGATGGCTCCATAATACGTTTAGATATATGTGTGCACTAGATGAACTCACACCATCTAACACAAAACTACTAGGAAACCGCTCTCAAGTTGCACATTGGAAATGCACTCTTTTTAGAAGTTGTAAACTATTCATAAGAACTGAAAAAAATGTGCTGAAATTTGCATTGATGGATGTTTTCTTCTCCTCCGCCAGGAAACGATGTACTTGAAGCTCATTATAGATCTTCATAGGAGCTGGCCTGAGCGTGCCTTGGGCTTTGGCCTCATCGGCACACACCGAGTTCACTGCATAATTCATATCTCTTGTGTCACATTTAATGTATAACATGTACTTCCTGTTAATTATGAAAATAAAAACGCATCATGTATTCTAAGAGCATAATTACAAAATGCTGCAAAACTTAGAAGTTTGAAGCTGATTAGCTGGTTTCTCTTTAACGCACATAGAGCAAGCACTCTGGTCCCTGGCTTTCTACAGATCGGTTTAGCAATGCTTCCCTTTCCTTCCACCTGACTCTGCAGAATGATATAGAGACTCCGTACTATAGGAAACAGGAAATAATAGAGACAGAGGAGTTACCAGCTTTATCATCGCGAGGCATTTAGACAAATAAATAAGATGAACTGGGGCTCTCCAGGATACAACTGAGATCGCTCGCTGGATAGGAAGACCAAAGGAATTTCTGATTAATGGTGATTTTTCTCTTTGAGAGATGTAATGTTTTAAATGTTCATACTTCACGGGAAGAAAAACAAAACTCCATGAAGTCCCCGATCTTCCTCAGCCTCCGGCAGTCAGAATTCGCTCAGATAACATCTCCCTTTATAAAGAGGAAATATATCATGTGATTAAAGTTGTAAGCACTTAATAATCATAATTTGGCTGGAGAGGACCTTGTAAGTATCCTGAAAGACTCATAAATCTCGAACCACAAGTGAAGCGACAAATCCTGTTGCCACCACACATACAGAACTCGGAGGCTCGGGCCAAGGGACGCTCGGGCTATAGGAGCCACCCCTACTCACTGATTCCTAAAGGAATGTTTAAAATTAATTAGATTCACAGTAAATATTGTATATTTGTTGTGGAGAGATGCTGTACATATTTTCCCCTGATTCTCAAGAGAGAAATTTGGGACCTCTCAACTGAGGCAGGCAGATTTGATTCCCAGCTTCAGTCAATGAGCTGGACTTTTAGATTAGGCATCCCCAAATGCTAACTTTTCTACACAGAAGCCGGAGAGATGGGGTTGGATTTGTTACTATCACTATTTTGCCACCAAAAACGTCATGAAAATCATGTACTTTGTGAATATACAGTAGCAACCATAAATTTATATCATAAATTATCTAAAATGCCATTGAAAACTAGGTTAAAGGGGCTGCCGTGATGGCTCAATAGGTAAGATTGCTTGTCACCTAAACATTGGGGACCTTTGTCGAAATTCTTAGCGCCTGCGTAAATAAAAAAGATGGACAGTTGCGTGTACCTGAGATCCTAGCACTGGCAGGCAGAGGGGCACATCCCGAGAGCTTGCTGGTGGGTCGGCCAACCTTGCTCTGTCCTTCAAAACAATAGTGTGAAAAGCAATTGAGGAAGACTCAAGACATTCTGCTCTGGCCTCTGAGCGCACGCGCGTGCGTGCGTCTGGTTGGCGGCATCTGCTAGGCTAGAATTCGGCATCTACCACCACACATATGAACTCAGCAAGAACTACTAATGACAATTGCTGTCAATAGCTATAAGTTCCCAGGGGTTTGGAATGGGGACAGAACAGCAGTCTGCTTCAGAAGGTATTCTGAAGATTTTAATAACGACTTACAAATCCACTTACGGGTTCAGGCTTCCCTAATTAATGGTATGCTTGAGTGTTTGTAAGACAAAGATTCATGTATGTTTCCATGTGTCGAGGATAGTAAAAAAAAAAAAATGTTTAAGGTATTTTAGATAAAATTAGTTTCCCAGTCTGAATGAATTGTTTTAGATCCCCTGAGGTTTGATTCTGTTAGCCAAAAACGAGTTTTCCCTCAGGGATTTAATAAAGGTAAAGTGAGATGAAGTAGGTGTGCCCCATCAGTGCTGGTTGGATGCGAATGTGCTCTTTTTAGAGCATCTTGTAACAGAATCACGCTCTCTGTACAAGACACCACGAATGTGCTGAAGTCATACAGGCACATTCTCAAGCTTAAGTGCACTTGTATCACGTGCTTACTGCTTCTAAGAATTTATGACTGAGCAACACGATAAACAAAAGATCGCCAAGCCAAGCTACAGGACAAAAGAAAGTGATGCTCACAGTGCCATCCAGGTGGCAAGTGGCCTGGCCACAGTCTATAGAGGAAGACTTTGTGAGGAAGGGAAAATATCAACAGTGCTAAAACTGGATGGATGATAGTGATAGATAGATAGATAGATAGATAGATAGATAGATAGATAGATAGATAGATAGATAGATAGATAGATTGTTGGATGGACAGACAGGCAGGCAGGCAGATGGACAGATGGACGGACGGAAAGATGGATGATGGATGGGTGGATGGACAGACAGACAGATAGATGGTAGATGGATGGATGGATGGATGGATAGATAGATAGATAGATGATAGATGAATGGATGGATGGATGAATAGATGGATAGATAAGCAGCAACTCTTTTAAATGATATTTAAATTAAGAAATTAAATATCTAATGACATTAGATAGTAGAATTTAAACAGCTCACCAGATTTGTTTTAAAAATGCTTAATTATCTCTTTGGCTCAGACAGTGTCTATTTTCAAGTTTTTTGTTTGTTTGTTTGTTTGTTTGTTTGTTTTTTAGGCTGGCCTCAAACTCACAGAGATCTGCCTGCCTCTGCCTCCTTAGTGCTGGATTAAAGGTGTGTGTCACCCCTGCCTAACTATTTTCAAGCTGAGAGTGCCACTGGTCAGAACATTTGTTCTCATTTCTCAGATGGGAGATGGGTTTGAATTGGAGTGTTCTAGTTTGACCTCAGAATGAAACCCTCTCTTTCCTTTTCCTTTTCTTTCTCCTTCCTGAAAATAGTTATTTTCTAAATTTTTTTTTTTTTTTGGTTTTGGTTTTTCAAGACAGGGTTTCTCTGTGTAGCCCTGGCTGTCCTGGAACTCACACTGTAGACCAGGCTGGCCTCGAACTCAGAAATCCGCCTGCCTCTGCCTCCCAAGTGCTGGGATTACAGGCATGCACCACCACGCCCAGCTGAGTTATTTTCTAATTTATTTCTTCTTTTCTCCAAAAGTGATCACTCAAGACGCATTAAGGCCAGGCCATTGGAGCAGCTCCTATGGGGACCGTGGAGGAGTTAGTGGCGTGGCTGCTGTGGTGGGATTGAAGGACTTAACGACACTTATTGCTCATATCCTGTTTTTTTCTATTTCCATTTGGACTTTAAAAAAAAAATACTGTGAGGATTCTCCATAGCAAAGATTGGTCAGGAATAAGAGAAAATTCTTCTAAGAGAGAAATAATAAAGAATTCTTCCCAGTCTTGGAGTGACAGAATACAGAACCTGTCTTAGCCCACCCAGGGGGAAATGGCAGGAAGGATTTCCAGAGCACACAGCATGGGGTCTGAACCTTTAAAATAAAGAGGAATTACCAGAAGTGTATGTGTACATGTGTGAGAGAGCCAGCAGAAGCACACATGTAGCATGTGCATGTGTGTGCTAGGATGGGGCAGAGTAGGCTTTCCACAAAGATCTGTGTAAGCAAAATGCACACATAGGCATGAAACAGCCTGGAGATCTTGTTTGGAGAAGTAAAACTCCAGAAAGGGACTATATGTCCGACTATGAATAGCTCTGCATGGAATACTGAAAATAGAATCTTGTTATAAATAGGGAGTAAAAACACAGATACAGGCTTCTAAACACCTGGCCCCACCTAGAACCACAGGGATAGTTGTTGGGATCGATCGGCGGGGCAGCGGCTCCAGAAAGACCACACCTGGCCAAACAGTTCCACGCGAGGCTTATTGAGAAGGGAAAGGGCAAAGGTGGTGGTGGAAAGAGAAAAGGGAAAGGGGGGTGCACTCCTCTTATATATATGGATGGTGACGGGGTCACAGGTAAAGGTGAGCCCAGTGGATTCTGGGAATATGGTGGCTGTTGCCTTGGCAACAGGTATACAGGTCGTAATGTCACCTATGTCACAGGTTTTGGAGGTCCTAGTATCAATAATAGCAGCATCCAAAGCTCAAGAATAAACAAAACAAAACAAAGCACCATATATTTTTCTACTTATGTTTAGTTCCCACAAGATCTTAGCTAATCTTGTGGCTTTAAATGCTGCCACCTGGAGCCTCACTTGCTCTCCAGCCTTACTCCACCTCCTGCGCTCCCACGTGCTCCCCATAGGGTCTCCAGTTAGGTTCCAATAATGGAGACCACGGACAAAAGCTCAGAGTGAAATCCCCAGGAGCTCTCCTCTCTTCTACCGCATTCAGTTATCACTCTAACTTCCTGGTGCCTCCATACCAACCATGGTCTTTGTCGCCTTATCTGACGTGTCAGGAAATCTAAGTTCTTAAAAGTATCATCAGAAACACTGTCTCAGCCGGACAGTGGTGGCGCAGGCCTGTAATCCCAGAACTTGAGAGGCAGAGGCAGGTGGATTTCTGAGTTCGAGGCCAGCCTGGTCTACAGAGTGAGTTCCAGGACAGCCAGGACTACAGAGAAACCCTGTCACGAAAGAAAGAAAGAAAGAAAGAAAGAAAGAAAGAAAGAAAGAAAGAAAGAAAGAAAGAAAGAAAGGAAGGAAGGAAGGAAGGAAGGAAGGAAGGAAGGAAGGAAGGAAGGAAAGAAAGAAAAGAAAAAGAAAGAGAGAAGGAAGGAAGGAAGAAAGAAAGAGAGAGAGAGAAAGAGAGAGAGAAAGAAAGAGAGAAAGAGAGAAAAAAAGAAAAAGTTTTTCATCACTAACATTACTGCCACAGAGCAAGCAACTACTGTCAGGTCAGCCACCGGGTTCTCACTGTCTTTTCCCCACCGAGCTCCTAGTATGAAGGCACGCACGCACGCACGCACGCACGCACGCCCTTGTGAGAACTCTCCACGTGTCTCCTCACAGCTGCTCCCCATCTCAGTGGGAGAGGAGCTCCTCCTGGGCCCCGAGCTGGCCCTCTAGCCCTTCTGGCTCTCTAAGGCATCTCTGCCTTGCCTATCCCTGCCCTTCCTCAGATGCCCCGCGCACACTGACACGTCAGGAAGCACACCACAGCCATCCTGCGGCATGCTCCTGTCGTAGCTTCTGTCACGTCTCTGTGAAATCTTATCTCTGGGGTCATCTCGATCACTTTATAGAAAACAGCAGCGAGCAGGGAGGGCATGGTGGTGGTGCTGCTGTAATCCTGGCACTCGGCAGGAGAATCAGAAGTTAAAGGTTAGCCTCAGCTACGTAGTTTGAGGATGGCCCAGACTATGGATTCTGTTTCAAATGTAAATAAATAAATCAACAAATACCAGCTTGTCCCAGCTTCCCTTCTATTGAGGCAGGGGTACCTTCAACGAAAGAAAAAAAAATGATTTAAGAGAGAAGTTTGGCTGACAGTTTCTGCTTTTGGTCCTTTACTGCAGAGAAGCCCAAAGCACAGCATCCTAAGGAACAGGTCACAGCGCTTCATCCCAAGGGCAGAGAGAGATGAGTGCGTGCATGCAGTTTGCTGGCGCTTAGGAATCTCTCTCTGCACTCACACAGTCTAGGACTGGGGAAAGCCCTGGCCCAGCAGGCTGGGACTTCTTCTTCTTCTTCTTCTTCTTCTTCTTCTTCTTCTTCTTCTTCTTCTTCTTCTTCTTTCTTCTTCTTCTTCTTTTGGTTTTTCAAGACAGGGTTTCTCTGTATTGCTCTGGCTGTCCTGGAACTCACTCTGTAGACCAGGCTGGCCTCGAACTCAGAAATCCGCCTGCCTCTGCCTCCCAAGTGCTGGGATTAAAGGCGTGCGCCACCACACCCAGCAGGCTGGGACTTCTTACATCTATTAATCCATACAGACACCGCTCCACAGGCCACCCTGATAAACACAAATCCTCTCTTCCTGTGTAATTCTAACTACATTATAGTGACAGTTAAAAGTATCGTTAACCATCACAGGGCTCCAGGGACAGACAGACAGACAGACAGACGAGAGCTGACTCTTCCTCTGTGATGTGCTTTATTTTACTATCACCACAAAGGTCCACATAGGTGTGTGTGTGTGTGTGTGTGTGTGTGTGTGTGTGTGTGTGCATATTTATACCTATATCCATAACCTACTTAGCTGCCCTCTGTTCCGGGCCACTAGAATACACGCTCTCTCTGGGCTGGCTCCCTCCAACGGAGCACTCAAAACATGTTTGTTAGACGAGTGAATGTGCAAGTCTGCCCCTTGATGAGATAATCCGGTTTCCTTCCGCCTCTGGTGCCTCACATCCAGCCAGGGGCGTTCTGAGAGCAGATTCCAGGCCCCCTTCACCCCATCCTTCTTCTTTGTAAACCCTATACCCAGAGCAGCCTCCGGTAAACCTGGCCATTTTCTTTTTTTAAAGGCAGAAAAAGAGGTTTCAGTGATCCTTTTACAACGCCGAGGCATAGAATACTAATAGAACTAGGCAGGCTAGTTTACACTTTCCCTAACCACGGTCGCTCTAGTTTACCTTCTGTTCCAGTGACAAGGATAGAGTAACCAAGTCGGTCACACAAGAAAACTAATCTGAAGGAAGTCACTGGCTCTGTGCAGCAGCGCCAAGTCCACCCAATCACCTCGCCACACGGGGCGTGGCTCTCAAAGGGACCAGAAGCAGAGTTCCTGCGAACACGGACGCCTTCTGAGATCAACAGCTCCGCTGCCCATTAATAATTTCGTGGTTTTCCTTATAGACATCCGCAGTAAACCTTTTAACTGAGATGCCCCAGAAAAACCTGCAAGGAGGGAGAATTCTCCGGAGGCCAATGGGAGAAGACAGATTCCCAGCAAGCCTCCTTCGGTGTGTACATGCTGGCCCGTCCTTATCTCAGGGCGCTCAGTCACCGTGCGCTCTCATCTCTGCTGCAGCCCCGCTGGCTTCGCTGACCTGACCTTAACGTTTTAAAAACAGACTGGTTTTGTCTCTTTCCTTATCATTATACATAAAACTTACTCGCATGCTTCCCCCCCCCCCAAAGATGCTTAGCAATTAATTCCTAAAGGTTTTGCTTCACAGAATAAAACACTTATTAATCTTTAGAACGGTCTCCTTGGATCCTGTTCCGCACTCACAAAGCCGTGGCAAGGCGCTTTCTAGTGCTTTCTTCCTCTCCTTCTACATTTCTGTTTTCTAACGAATCGCTGAACCTGCCCTCCCTCGCCGAAGAGCCGAACAGCCGGCCGCCCGCGGTGGCACTCGTGATTTACCGAAGAAGCTTCCACGTGTCAGCTTTATCGTTCGTTCCGTGGAGTGCCATTTGCAGTTACGCTTCCTTTCAAGGACCGACACAGCACTTGGCATTGGAGGTGCAGGATGAATAAATGAAATGTAAATCTATGGGGAATTGCCTTGGAACGGCATATGGCGCCTCTTCCCACAAAGAGTTCATAGCTGCCTGTTCATTCACAAATCCAGAGACCCTAAACTGCATTATTCACCCACGACATAAAGTTGTTATAAATTCCACATTTATATATAGAGTGGGATGGCCCCTTTGCACTTTATCCAACGTCAAAAACTAGAGGCAATTTTAGTTGTAAAAGTTTTGTTGTTGTTGTTGTTGTTTTGTTTGTTTTGTTTTGTTTTTTGTAAGAACTGAAGATCTTTGGAGCAGAGAACATCTGGATTTTATAAGATTGCCTAGTTAGTCAGTCGGGATTTTATTTGTTGAATCTAGAGTTTAACGGGAATGAACCAAATACCCTGACATCTAAAATTGACACTTCTGTGTCTTCTTAGATTGTATATCCCTGAAGACATCTTTCTTGGTCATGGTCTGTGTGTTAAGGATTTCTATGAACTTTCAGGAGGGAAAATGATTTCATGCCAACAACTTCAACACCTACATAAAGGAGCCCGCACAGATCCCCTTCGGGTGCTCTGTGACAGAACCTCTGTTCAGCACACAGAGTGCTTGCTGCTGGTCAGCAGAGTGCAAACTTTGCAAGGTTCCCTGTTCCCCTGCTAACCCCTTCTCCCCAGAACCTCCCATGTGCTGAGAAAAAAAATAAAGTATTAACACAAAGGACTCCAAGAGGCAGCTATTTCTATAGCTCTCTCCGCCTGGACTGGACCTCATGCAAAGGGGAAAGATCGTTCCTCATCTCCTATTTAAAATTTATACAATTCAAGCCCACCTTGGGATGGGCCTGAATAAAGAGGGCTGTTGATCTCAGACTCTGTACTCTGAGGGATACACCTTTCTTTGCGGGTCTGCTACTGCTTAGAGGTGAATCGGAGAGAGATTCCATTTTGCTGTAAAAATAACACCACCAATGACTCTCCGCCAGGAGGAGTAGACCTCAGGATGGAGAGAAGACTCAGCAGCCAAAAGTACCTGCTGCCCCCCCCCCAGAGGACTCCAGAGTTTAGTTTTGCTCCCAGTTCACACATGGCGGTCTCAACAGCCTGTAACTCCAGGTCCAGGGACTCGAAGACCCCCTCTTCAGAACTCTGCTGGCTCCTGCATACACATGGTACCTATGCATACACTCAGGCACATACACAGTAAACAAACAAACATTCACAAAAAGAATTCATCAGATTCATCGCTCTTAGCAGTTCACAGCAGTTGAACTAGTTGGAACTCAGTGATGTATTTCTGCTTATTGGCTGGCAATACTGTTTTTACTTAAGATGATGTTGATTTCACATTTGTAATAATGGCTATAGTTTGAAGATGTGCCCTGAAATCTAGATGTTAGTCTCAATTCCTTCGTATGACAGCATTAGGAAGCAAACCCTAGTGGATAGTAGTTTGGTCACCGACGGCTTAAATGCCTCTGCCATATAAAGGCCTACTTGTCCTCACAAGGCTGGATTTATTACCTCAAGATCAGGTTGTTTTAGAACAGTGGTTCTCAAACTGTGGGTTGAGGCTCCTTTGGGGAGGAGTTGCTGAACAGCCCCTTCCACAGGGGTCACATCTCAGACATCCTGCTGATCAGATAGCTACGTGACTATTCTTAACAGCAAAATTACAGTTCTAAAGTAGCAACAAAAATAATGTTATGGTTGGGGTCACCACACCATGAGGAACCGTATTAAAGGGTCGTATGCTTAGGAAGGTTGAGAGCCGCTGTTTAAAGGGAGGCTTGCCCTTGTGTCCTGTTTCCTTCCCTTCCCTGAATTGAAATAGTATGAAGACTTCAACAGCACCATACTTTTAGACTTTCCAGACCCCAGAATCATCAGCCAAACTAAACTCCATTCTTTATAAATTACCCACTCTTTAACTACCATTACAGCTACCGGGGGTGTAACAAGATTATAGTAAGGCAAGCTTCCATTTTACTACTGAACGTGTAGTAAACTTACAAAATTAACTTAAAATGAATTTAAACAGGCAATACATAATAAGCAAACAGAAGTGCTAAAAATGTAGGAGCATTGTTTAAATGGCGATGCTGTGTAATCCTTTCTGAGAGTGGGGAAAAAAATGCCCTTTGAGGCTTCCCAAATTTTCCTGATAACCTAAAGTATAGTCTGCGTGTAGAGCATGGTCCTTTTTAAGGAAAACAAAGGCATTAGCCACATAACCATGAAAATGAAAGCGCTGCTCCCCCTGTGTTTGGTAGCGTGGTGGGGCATCGTGCAGGTAATAGCCCAGCGCGACTCCGGAGCAGCCACAATGAGAGGAATCGGCCCTCACATTGGTCCTCTGGGTGAGGAGACAGAAGACTGCTGGAGAACTGCAATCCTGGGAGAGACCGAGAAGGCTGAGCGAAGACTTGAAGATAAAATCAGGCCAATCACGGGGTAAAGGGAAAAACAGCCACTCCCACAGAGCTTCTAACCCTGCTGTCCTCCTACCTCTCAGAAGCCTCTGCACACCCTAGCCCCTCAGCAACTCACTCCCGCCTTAACTAAACCCCACCCCCTTGGGGATGCAAAGGCGATTGAGTTTGATACACCCTACCGCCCCGTGCCGCCCCACCCCGACCCCCGCGGTGTTCCTTTTTGTGTCCCTTTGTTCCTTTACCCTCCTTCTTCGAAGCATTCGACACCCAGTAACAAAACTGCAACCCATCTAGGAAATTCCACAAAATTACCAGAGGCATCACCTAACACGGACCAGAAAGATGTGATACAAACTCAACCAGGCTCCTCTAGACCCCGGAAATAAGACAAAGACTGATGAGGTTTTGGAGAAAATGAAGGGGGCTTGCTCAAGGTCTAAAGTTTAGAGGCAAAGACCAGAACTTGTAAGTGGGCCGCGGCAGGGATGGGAAGAGAACAAGAACAGAATTTTAAGCATGTCAGAAGGTTCAGTGAGACTCCCCCCACCCCGCGCCCTCCCCCAGATATCATTTAGTCTTTTTCTTACCTGGGACGTTTTTTAGAATAAAATTTGACCCCCTGGGGTTGTTTGAGTGAGTAACATATACACACAGACATACCGACGTACCGGCAACTAATTGGAAGCGTTATTTGGAGAACTCTTTAAAATTCTTTCCAAAATTAATGAGCTCATATAGTACACAAATATGCTCAGAGGGGGCGAGGGGCACCGGGAGACATCTGAGATCGCGTACGAACGAACGCAGCTGGTAAACAAGTCCACGACATGCATAAAGATGCTGGGGGTGGGGGGTGGGGGGGCAGTTGTGAGAACACCACAGAGGAGCTTCAAACCCCGGGGCAAGATTTTAGCATTTTGCCACACACCTCCAGCTTCTGTAGTGATACTAAACCAAGTCCTTGTGCCTAAGTAAAAAGTCCACTTCATTTTCTCTTTAATTATATATATGTCACGACTGCTGAATAATAACCTCACCCTTCTTTGAAAGGGAAGTGCCTTATTTTTCTGTCTGTCATTGAGGCTTTGATAAATCTTTGCATCTGAAACAGATGCCTTCAGCAATGTGCTAGTATCCACAACCACCTCGGGGATGCCAATGAGCTTTATGGATGGGTGCAGGACGGGAGAGCAAGGAGGCCTTGAACGCATTACATGTTTGATGAGTGGTTCCCATTTCCAGGAAAAAAAAATATAAATATATATATATATATATAAATTTGTTTTCCAGATCCCCCATTCTCTCTCCACACATGTCCCTGATGAAAGAGGCATGGATTCTTTTATCTTACTTACCCAGATCTGTGTCCCACAGACGATAGGGAAAACAGAAGACAATTTGTAACAATTCATGCACTGCGTCCAATATTAAGTTACATTATAAAGCAAATTTATGCTTTGATCGGAAACCATCCAAAGCAAACGCAACTGCAAAATTAATATACCAGCTCAACCCTAAACATGGGGGTATGTAAATGTAGCAAAGCAGCCAGGGCTTTCCTGTTCCTAGGGCTTGAGGTTTTATTTTTCGTTGAAGATAAAGGATCTGCTTCTGTTGATTTCGGCTACCTCTTACGCCTTAGTCATAGGCAGAAATGGCCACATCTTCGGTCCCCAGCAAAGATGGAAAAGGGGGGGGGGGCAGTTAACACAGAACCCAGAAGGAAGCAGGGTTGTGGAGTCAAGCAGAGTCTGACAGCAATGACAGACAGGATGGCTTTACGATGTAGCTAGCTAGGGCTTTGGACCCAAGCCATAAAAACAGGAAAGAAAACTCATCTCCAGCAACTTAGAGCACACAGTCTGCTTTTAAAATGCATGGTCAAGTTCTTTACCAGTCTTTAAGGAGTTGCCGAAGCGGTGCTTTCATGACTAATATATGGTTTGTATAATTAAAATTGCTTTGTGGAAAGCTCTTTGAATCTCAGGGCACATAGAAACATCCTTTCCCGAGGCCCGGATCGGAGCAATCAGGTATAAAGTAAGGCTGCACCTGAGCGCATAGATCATGTATTTTATGATTTACTTAATTCACCGTAATATTTACACTACGGCTTGCTCCCAAACAGTATCGATCCGTGCTTTCCCAACGCAGGTTATCCAGGTCTGGATCGAACCTGTCTCTGCCAGTAACAGTTTCTCTGGGAAACGGTTCTATTTAAAACGGTTCATAGGCCATCTGGTTATTGGCTCATTGTTAGGCATGTTGGGAGACACTACAATGGAGAAGCAGTCTCAGCTGGCTGCTGGAGGTAAGACTGGATCTGGTATTATTAAAAGGATGGGCTGTATAGTCTATGCCCTATGGAAAATAGTTTGACAATACATCTTGACCCAGAACTTATTAAAAAATCCATTACCTTTTTAATTCAGGTTTATAATGCCCTTTGGAATTTCAATTTAGGCATCTCTTACCAAAATAATAGATAGCTGATTACTGAACATGGGAAATGCAGCCTCTCATATTGACAACTCTCTTACAGGAGGTTTTTAATTTATTATTGACAAATTCGTGTTCTTGGAGGCAGGCAAGCAGGGAGGGAGGGAGGGAGGGAGGGAGGGAGGAGAGAGAGAGAAAGAGAGGGGGGGGGAGAAGAGACATTTCTTTTCCTTCTGAGCAAATCTTAGATCAACTCTGCCTTGCCTCTGTTAATCTTTCCACGGTGTACAAACTCTATTTCCAGAGTCATTTACCTTTGCCTAACGGTCCCTACCTCCGTCCAGACTACTCATGGGTATTTCATCCAAAGGCTACTCTACAAAGTGTACACGCTCGTTGAGACTCAGAGGCCTGTACCGTCAGCCTAGCTCAGATGGTTCCAGTGCCAATGTTAAGGACCTCACTCAGCCTGACAGATGGAGTCTCAGCCTCTCCTCAGGCAGCACTGTCAAGCATCTTCCCCCCTCCCCCCCACCCCGACACAAGACAAGCACATGCTCCATTATAAATGGCAGCAACCTACTATGATACCGGTTCCTCTTGGACTTTCCTATGTGCTTGCGTTCCAATGGGGCTAGCTAAGAAAGAGATCAGGGTTGCTCTGTCGCCATCCGGAAGGAAACTATGGGATGGGCCTCTGCCTGTGCCTCTCAGGACTGCCCCCTGCTTTCTCTAACCTTCCTACCCCAGTGTTTTAGGCGCCTAGTGGATGCACAAATTATTGTTTAAATGTATAGACAGATAGTTGTGGGAGGAAAAACAATGACTGGGAAAATCACTTCCGTATCTTTCAGGTATGGGGGAAACTCATTCATGTCTAGTTTTTGTGAATGGCCAAGCTTCGCTGCTTCAGGTTTCGCCCAGCTTTCCCTGGAGGCCAAGGCTGTCCGAGTGATTTCCATTTAGCAGGCGTGCCCTGGGGGGCAGGATCGATGTCTTTTGGGGAGGAGGAGAGTGCTTCAAACTCTTAGCACTTAGGCTACATTAGCCTATGCTAACTATTCATCATTAAAACGGCTGGACAAAAGAGAGTGCCCCTTCGCCTTCCTGCCGGGTGCTCCCGACTTGAGTTACTCTTTCTTGAAGAACGTGATTTTGAGGACCTTCATAGTGGCTCTGCCCGGGCAAGTCTAAGTACTTGGACTTCAGTCCCCAAGACCTACAAGACCTACGTAAAGGTGACTGTGGAGAACAGACGACAAAACCACTGTTACCCGACGGCCCTGAGTGCGCTGTGCTGTGCACACACCCACACAGACACAGAAGTAGTAAATTGTAAATTAGATTTTTTTTTATTAAAAAGAATGTGAATGTCCATACATTTCAGCCTCCTGTTATTTTCCTTTACAGTGCCCTCCATGGGGGGGAGGGGTGATGTTTTCCAGCGTGCCTTGTCAACTTAGAGAAAGAAGCAGGGAGAGAAGATGGGAAGTGGATGATGAGCGATGCGGGCAAAGCTGGCCAAACCTGAGAGTGTCTTAAAGAGACATCCGCAGAGTGCACGATGGAACGAATAGGGAGAAGCTGGGTAAGGACAGGGCACCCCAGGGTGGGTTGCCAGGATGCCTAATGCAGAGACCTGGTGAATGGCAGGAGGCCCCGCTGGGATAGTTAGAATATACTTGGTTCAGGGAGTGACACGATTAGGAGGTGTGGCCTTGTTGGAGTGGGTGTGGCTCTGTTGGAGGAAGTGTGTCACTGTGGGGATGGGCTATAAGACCCTCATCCTTAGCTGTCTGGAAGTCAGTATTCTGCTAGCAGCCTTCAGATGGAGATGTAGAACTCTCATCTCTGTCTGTACCATGCCTGCCTGGACGCTGCCATGCTCCCACCTTGATGATAATGGACTGAACCTGTAAGCCAGTCCCAATTCAATGTTGTCCTTGTGACAGTTGCCTTGGTCATGGGGTCTGTTCTCAGTAATGAAAACCTAAAATACTTGCCTTAAGTTGAACACTTGAATTGGTGCATCGGAGTAGGAGAACAGAGGAAAACTCAGACTCAAATTCCTGTGGACAGAGAATTTAATGAGCATCTTTTAAGAGTTGGAGAGCTGTCAAAAAAAAAAAAGGATAAACAACCAACACTGCTGGGTGTGATGCTTTAAAAAAAAAATTTTTTTTTGCTATGTGTGGTAATTAATGTACAGTTGTAATCCCAGCACTCGGGGGATGAAGGCAGAAGCTTCCAAGTTCTCTAAACCACATGGAATGATTCTGTTTCAACCTTCCACCCTAAAATAATAAACTGGAGAGAGAGAGAGAGAGAGAGAGAGAGAGAGAGAGAGAGAGTCTTATTTATCTCAAGCAGTCACAGAGGCTGATCAAAGTCACCAGACTGGGGCTGGAGAGATGGCTCAGGGGTTAAGAGCACTGACTGCTCTTCCAGAGGTCCTGAGTTCAATTCCCAGCAACCACATGGTGGCTCACAGCCATCTGTAATGGGATCCGATGCTCCCTTCTGGGGTCTCTGAAGACAGCTACAGTGTACTCATATAAATAAAATAAATCTTTAAAGAAAAAAGTCACCAGATTGTGTGGTGAACTCTATGAAGATAAGATATACTCACACAGGTTGACATGGAATATCTGGACAAGAAAATAAAACCTTGAGGGTAGGTTAGCCCATTTTGATGGTAAGTTAGCCCATTTTTACAAATCAGCAGTATGGCGGTGTCTTCTCACGCCCCATGAAAACTTTGCCCTCATGGCAGACCCTTCTTTTTAACCAGGGAGCTCAAGGCAGGGTCTTCTGCTACCCTGGCTCAGAAGCACCAGCCAGTCCCTAAAGAGCTTAAGGATCTAAAGACCAGAGCATAAGAGGCAAACCTCACATCAGGATGTGTGAGGACAGCAGTACCCAGCCTTGTGTGGCACTACTATTGCCAAGAGCTTTGCCCAGCACTTCATGTGTGACACCTTACTCATCTGCCCAGCACGTGTGTTTCTGTTCTTTATGTCTCGGATAAGGAGAGAGCCTCCCAGAGACTGTGCCTTAAGCATCTCACCCAAATTCATGCAACTTGTAAGCAAGAGAACTGGGGTTCAAACCCCAGCTTGCAGGCTCCTCAGTGTGTGATCTTACCAACTATACTTTTGAAATTGAGCATAATAATCTTAAATGCCAACGCCTTTCTAGAAGCTGAAGAATAATGAAGATAATTTTTTCTTGGTCACATGCTATATTTTTAATCAAAGTTAATATTTAACTGGTTTCCTCCAGTGAGAAATACTCATTGGTGAGCTTTAATGACAAGTTATATTGCTAACTTTTTTTTCTCTCTATAATAAAGCTTAGATAGTGCTTAAAATGTATGTAAAAAGAGTCAACCCATCCCACAAATATGTATGAGGCATTCAATTAGATAACCTTTCTATCTGTTTCTTCCGGTCAACCTCTAGCTGTGTACTTATTACCAAAACTATAGGAGATAATATAAAATAAAAGAGAGGCAAGTTTGCTCAGATAAAGATGTCAGATTCTGCTTCACTCCAGTTGCCCAAGGTTTTATCAAGTATTCCCCATACTTTGTGACCATTCTATTTAATGATTCCCAAGACTGTTCTAATACACAGCTTATATGACTTTTAAGTCACAGAAGGGTCAACATCGAGGCAAACTTTCCACGGAGGTAAAGGACACTAGGAAAAGAAATGAAGTCACTTCCACACCTGTCAGGCTAACACTAGTCAAAGCTGATGTTAGTAAGCTCAGTAGTGTGTGTGCACTTATACGGTTTGTCAAGCATGGGGAAAGTGGGATCTGCTTGGCCTGGTAGGTTCTTAGAACCCCAGGGTTTTGCATACAGGATTTCATCCACAATCAGATGGACAGTAAATGGTGGAGGCAGATATTACAACAGGAACTGTGATCAGAAAAAGCAAGGAACTCAGCTTCTAAATGGTGCATGGCAGCACATGCAGGGGTGGGCTTTGACACCAACTATTCTGGGACCTCTCTGATCACTCATCGGCTGGTAACCTGAGCTGAGTCGCATTCCCTAATCTATAAAGCGAAACTGCTGCAGCCTTGCGACACTGTCCCGATAAATGAACGGTATGATGTAGGCAAAGCCTTTGATGCCTGGGATATCCTGAGGGGAGGGGGGTGGGGGGACAGAGGAGGACTAGGGGATGACCTACTGCCATTCATTGGAATCCAGTTAGTGGATGGATGTTCTCAGGAGAAGGGGAGGGGGGAGGAGGGCTGGGATTTGTAAGGACGGGACTGGGGGCAGGTGGGGGCTGTGGTGGGGTATAAAGTGGATACAAAGATCAGTTTTGAAAAAGAAAGACAAAGCTGCTTCTTGTGGGGGGGAGGGGGTGTCCGAGTTTTCAGAAATGGGTTCTACTGTAATAATTTCAAATGAATTTAAGGACAGATGATCAAAAAACAGTCCTTTAGATTTGACTTTCAGAAGTATGAGAGATGTCAAAGCAGAGGTGATGTAATCGTACAGTGAGAGCAATGAGGTCAGCCCAGTTCCTGGTCATTGAGTGGCTCTGAGGAAATAGCATGTACTTATTTTCTTCCACTGACTTAACAAACGTTAAGCAAGAACCTGCTCTTTGACTCGGTCCTCTTTATTGCCCAAGCTGACCTAGTGAGGTCTCTCCATTGGCAGTCTTGGCTTTGCATAGCTCTTTTTGTCCCATGACTTTATCTGTCTACCCACGGGTGAATGGGCAGTCTCTTAGACATTACCAAGGCTCTGCTTCCATGAATGCACATTTCCGGGGTAGTGGAGGGGGGGAGGCTTTTAAGAACTCTAAAGTGCCAGATATTTGCTATCCTTGCAAGCCAACAGATCATCTCACTGGCCTTTCAGGACTCTGGTCTTCTGGGACCTGCCTGTAACCCAGCACTCATGGTGCATGGACTGGGATACTCACAGCACAGTTTGGTATTCACTCTGTTGCAGTCACAAGTGCCTGTTGTTTTCCTTGGCCTGGCTCACTGGGCCCCAATTCCCATGCAATAGTGAACAGTGGGCCAGAAAATCCCTGCACACATGGTGAGCTGTGTTGAAGGCAAGAGGCCTTAGACATGGAGCACATAGATATATTATATTGAGCAGTAAGAACCTCTGTTGGGTACCACCCCACCCTGGGACATCTTGTCCCAGCAGGTCTAGACACCAAGAATCAACTTTAAGTATCACATGCTTCCCACAGAGCTAGGCTACCTCTCTGTGCCACGAGCTGGTTTCACTCACAGCATCACTGTGAACCCTGTGCTTCCACAACAAGGCATCAGGAAGCCCCTATACTGCCTCAGTCCTCACAGGACTTCGACCAGGTCATATATATTAGTCTACTTTCTGTTGCCAATGACATGATAGAATGTTCTAGCTCAGGGTTCTGAAGGTCCAAGATCTGAGGGCCTTGTCTAATGATGGCCTGCTCGTTGGCAGAGGCTCAACATGATTCAGAGCATTACAGGGTGAGAGACGTGGGAAATGCATGTGCATGCATGTCATGTCTGTCTTCTGATTCTCTTCCAATAAGGCCACTAGGATTCATGTTACCAATCCAGTCACTTCCTCAAAGACTCACCTCTAAACACCATAGGTGGATTATGTTTCCTACCACATTAGTGCTTCACAATGGACATTGAGTTTCAACATTTGAACTTTGGGAGGCCAAAGCCCTCCACCAGCTCTCAGCTTGTTTGCCATATAAATAAAGGATATGGGAGGTAGCCACAAATTGTAAAACATGGAAACCATAGGACAAATATTCCCTGAGCAACAAAAATGTGCCTCTCTCTAAGAGGTGTTGGCAAGCTGACTGATCAGTGCACACACAGATAACCTGTAAGCTTGAGGATATCCAGACTCAAGTTTTGCTCACTATTTCATGAAGTAGAAATTTCTGGTTGTGTCATTCAATGCAGATTCATGTGATGCTTTGCCAAAGGAGACTCACTGATGTTTTGCTGAAGCAAGACCCTGGGGAAGACACATGATGTTTGGAGAGAGTATAAGTATGACTCAAGAGACAGGGACAGAGCATTTGCATTGCTAGCCATGCAAAACATTTCACTGGTCTTTTTCTTCACTCATCTCCACTTCGTTGAAAGAGGTATGGCTGAGAACTTCTCCTTGAATTTCTGCTGGTTCTGGTTGCTCCTATTGTCTCATGATACGGCGGAGGCCTGGCTGTTTCTGCTGGATCATGCCACTGCTTCTGATTCACATTTGAAGAACAGGACTGTTGGTATCCTGACAACAGAGAATGGAATCACCCTGAGAACTACATCTAAACAGGTCTATATCTTTTTGTCCTATTTACTCTCCAACCTTTGGACAATGGGCTAAAAGGTGGTCGAAGCATTTAAGAACTCTTATTAAAATAAGTTTTGAAATATCTAAGCCTACAATATCATAGTGGGAAAAGCTAGGAGACAAAGAGAAGAGGAAAAGAAGAAAGCAAAGGCAATAAAGAAGAAGGACCTCAACAATTAGTGTGGAGAGCTGAGTGTTTAGTCAGAGTTTGACCTATCTCCTCTCAAAGCTATAAGTTTAAGCTGATCCATCTCAAAATGCTTTCAAACTGACAGGCACAGTTCAACAGAATTGGCTTTCTCACTAAGTTTTGTGGACTTTTCTCCAGCTGCCTCCAACAGTCTACCACATCAGCGAGCAGATTCCAGGCTGGGCTACAGACAGACCCACTGCCCAGGACATACACTTCCATGTATGTCCACTGTAGATGAATGTTTGCCTCTCTCTGGACCTAGTCCACAAACTGAAAAATATATTTTTTAAATAAATTTATAATAAACAAACTGAATTTAAAATAATTTAGCAGTCAGACATATGTAAGTTTAGTAGTTAACTGTTTTCTATTTTTATCTACTTTAGATACAAGTCCACATGCCAAGATACTCCCAAGACTTTCTTTAACATATTTCTCTTTAATATTGGGAAAAACACAGTTTTCATCATGTATAGAAGTCATGAAATTTTGCAAAAACCTAAGCCTAAGAAACCTAATGATTCTTTTCACAGTTCTCTTCCTGCCTTGAGTTCCTGCCCTGGCTTTCCTCTATGACAGAGATCTGAGAGTTTTAAGATGAAATAAACTCTGTCTTCCCCAAGTTGCTTTTGGTCATGGTATTGCATCACAGTAATAGACATAGTGTCAGAAATATTTTAAATTAAAATTTCTCTTAGCATTTTGACATGATACTTTAGACAAGGTCACTAATAATTAATTCATTACGGTTTTTCATACAATTGAAAATATGTAGTTGGAGGTATACTTTCCACCAAAGGCTCATGTGCTAAAGGATCAGTCACCAGCCTATGGTGCTTTAGGAAGGTATGTGGGACCTTGTTGGAGGAACTTAGGTCACTCGGGCTGTGCCCTTGAAGGGAATTTAAGATTCCTGATCCTGTCACCTTTCTTGCTCCTTCCCAACTACTCTGAAGTCAGAAGAACTGGTCCCCCCACACCAGTGTTCTCAACCTGTGGGTTGCAACCCCTTTGGTGGGTAAACAACATTTTCACAGGGGTCACCCAAGACTGTCAGAAAATACGGGACATTTATATTACAATTCATACCAGTAGCAAAGTAATAGTTATGAAGTAGCAATGAACATAATTTTATGGCTGGGGTCACCACACCAGGTGGAATTGTATTAAAGGTAACAGCATTGAAAAGGCTTAGAACCTCTACTGTAGACAGTACACGCTGGGCCACCACAGGACCAACTGAGCATGTGCTGAAGTTTCTGAAGCCGAGCTGGAAGAAATCTTCCTTTAACTTATTTTAGGTATTGTTACAGCGATGGAAAGCCAGCACACACGCCAAGCCTTGGTCACCGTGACATCATTTGCTATTTCTACTATGACAGAATTTAAAAAAACAGAACTTTTGCTTATGTGTATCATACAATGAAGACATATGGATTTATTAATTCATACATATATTTTACTAAGATGACTTCATCTGAGAAGACACATTGTTCTGGTTAGTTTTATGTGAACATGACAATACAAAGTAGAGTCATTTGAGAAGAATCCTCAGCTAAAACAATGTCCTGACCATATTGGCCCATAGGCAAGCCTGTAGGACATTTTCTCGATTAAAAATAGTTGTGGGATGGCCCAGTCCATTGAAGGTACTACCACTCTTGGGCAGGTAGATCTGGATGCTATAAGAAAGCAGGCTAGCACTGGGCGGTGGTGACGCACGCCTGTAATCCCAGCACTCTGGGAGTCAGAGGCAGGCAGATTTCTGAGTTCGAGGCCAGCCTGGTCTACAGAGTGAGTTCCAGGACAGCCAGGGCTACACAGAGAAACTCTGTCTCAAAAAAACCAAATCCAAAAAACAAAACAGAAAGAAAGAAAGAAAGAAAGAAAGGAAGGAAGGAAGGAAGGAAGGAAGGAAGAAAGAAAGAAAGAAAGAAAGAAAGAAAGAAAGAAAGAAAGCAGGCTAGCCTGGTGGTGAAAGTACATTCTGGACACAGAAGCAGAAAGATCTTAAGAAAACTAGTCTCAAAAATAAATAAATTAAAATTTAAAATTTAAAATGAGAGAGAGAGAGAGAGAGAGAGAGAGAGAGAGAGAGAGAGAGAGAAAGGAAGGAAAGAAAGAAAGAAAGAAAGAAAGAAAGAAAGAAAGAAAGAAAGAAAGAAAAAGGAAGGAAGGTATAAAGGAGGAAGGGAGTAAAATGAAAAAGGAAAAAGGAAAGAGGCTGAGCCTGGTGGATAAGCACATGCCCTTATCCCAGCATTTGTAAGCCAGAGGCGAAGCAGGCAGATCCTGAGACATCCTGCCCTCCTTCCCCCTCCCCGCAAAGAAAAGAAAAAAAGAAAAAAAGACAAAGAAAGAAATCAGGCCTAGCAAAACCTGAGAAGAAGCAAGCCAGTAAGGAACATTCCCTGTGCCTTTCTGCTTTGGGTCCTGCCTTGAATTCCTGCTCTGACTTCCCTTCATGATAGACCACAAGCTAAACTAAACCCTCTCCTCCCCAACTGCTGTTGGTCATGCTGTTTTATCTCAGCAATCGAAGCCCTAACGAAGACACGCAGAGCTAATTATTAACTTGCTTTCTCTTTATGCGACAAAAACTTTAGGCCAATTTTTAAGGAGTATACTAAATTCTGTACTTTCTATATTACCAATTATTTAAAGTGCTTAGAGATGTTACACTGGTGTATTTAGTAGTTCTGCAGGTTAAACACTAATTTGTTAGCTGACCTTCCTGATAACAATACTTGAGGGTGAGTGGCTTTATATGGAAAAGAGGTTTCTTTTGGCACACTGTTCTAAAGGTCCAAGGTCACTGCCGTGTAACTGGCGAAGACCTTTTTTTCTAGAAGAATCCCAAGGTGGTATGAGACATCAGATGGGAAGAGTCAGGAAACAAGGGTGTGTCTGTCTGCCTGTCTGCCTGTCTCACTCCCTTTCCTAATGAAGTCTCCAGGTTCAATCCTAAAGACTGATAACCTTATCTAATTCTGATAAGGTCCAAAAGGCCAATCCATAGACATGATAATCATATTAAGATTGTATACTCTTAATTCCTTACAATAAGGACTAAATTTCAACACAGCAACTTTGGGAGGTACACTTAAACCATAGAATTTTGCTTCTGGACTACAAGTTTTGTGTCCTGTTAATTAAAAAAAAAAAAAAAGCCACAAACTCTTAACTTGTTCCAACATTAATTCAAACACCCAGCCCTCCCTGACACTCAAGGTGAACTCATTGAGCTACGAGCCTCCATAAAATGGAAAAACAAGTTACATCTTCCAAAATATAGTGGCAGGATTTGGGTGGCCCCACCTGGATGACTTGGGCGCTGTCTCCTGCTCCCTCTAGCAGGTGTGTGGTAACATGCTGACAGCTACAGCTTTCTGTGGTCCCCGCGGCAGCTGTGCTCCCACAGCCCCGTGATGAATCACCCGGCTCAGGTACTGTGCCGCAAATGTCCGCCCTGCCTGTTAGGCTTATGTTTGAAGTCTGGGTGGACACCACTGCAGCACTGAAACTCTGGAGAGCCTAGTGATTGCTGTCAGCTCTTCCACATTAACGCCGGGGACATCTACCAGCCCACGCAGCACCTGGACCTCCATGAACCCAGCTGCAGCCACGGCCAGCTTCTCCTGCCTAAGGAGTGTGCGTGTTGGGGTTAAGGTCCCTGGAAGACTTTGGCCTGGAATTCCTCCGGAGATGCAATGGGACGCCTTACAGACTTCTGAGATGTCCTGGAACATTTTTCCAAGTGAGCGGGCAGGCATCGAGTCTCATCAAGCAGCGGTTTCTCTGACGGCCTCCGGGAGGTGACCTTCTCCTTCCACGATCTCTCACTGTCCCTCTACTGACCAGGCTTCATGTTTCCAAATCTCTCCACTCTGCTGACTTTAGCCTCTACCTCCCTTAGTGAGCTGGCGAAACATGACTAATAATGTCTAATTCACCATCTAAGTGCTTTGTTGAGTTGAAATATCTCCCACCAAATAATCCCATCCTTCATTAGGGCCTTCCGCAAAGTCTTAGGGCATGCTCACAACACAGACAAGGCCCCTCTTAGCAAGGAGAGCCTTTGCTTCCATGCCTCTGGATCTTTTCCCATGCCACCTGGATCCTTCTCATGCACCCCATGTCTTTCCCATGTCCCCCGCTTCCTTCCCATGTCCTCTGTGTCCTTCCCATGTTTCCTGTGTCCTTCCCAAGTCCCCATGTACTTCCCATGTTCCCTGTGTCCTCCCCATGTCCCTGTGTCTTCCCCATGTCCCTGTGTCCTTCCCATGTCCTCTGTGTCTTCCCCATGTCCCTGTGTCCTTCCCATGTCCCCTGTGTCCTCCCCATGTCCCTGTGTCCTCCCCGTGTCCCCTGTGTCTTCCCCATGTCCCCTGTGTCCTCCCCATGTCCTCTGTGTACTCCCCATGTCCCTGTGTCCTCCCCATGTCCTCTGTGTCCTTCCCATGTCCCACATGTCCTTCCCATGTCCCCTGTGTCCTTCCCATGCCCCCTGTGTCCTTCCCATGTCCCACATGTTTTTCCATTCCCCCTGTATTTTTCCAATATCCCTGGGTTCTTCCAATACCCCTGGGTTCTTCCAATACCCCTGGGTTCTTCCAATACCCCTGGGTTCTTCCAATATCCCAGGTTCTTCCCATGTGCCCTGGGTCCTTCCCGAGTTCCCTAGTTTCTGGTCCTCTAGAGTCTCACAGAATTTTTCATCACACTCACAGCCTTCCTGTAGTTCCAGTTATTTCAATAACTACCTTTTCCCCCGCATTTGTGGGTTCAGATATCATAATGGCCCAAAATTTAAGACTAATTTTTATATAAATTTTCTGTTGTCATTACAAAGTACCTAATTTTATGAGACAGTGTCAACAATTTAGCTCAAAGCTCAAGATTCAAAGTTTAAGCTCTGCCAGAGCCATAGGTCAGGTCTTCAGTGAGGACTGATGACCACAATGGCAGAAGTGTGGATGGAAAGAGACCACACCTCAGTAGGAAGGCAGAAAGGCTGAGCTCTCCCAATCCCTCGTACAGAAAGGCCCCATCTCCCCTCCCCTGCCCCTCATGCTTACCTACTGACCTCTCCTCGTGTGCCATGTCTTCCAGGTCCCATTTCCCAGCATCCCCACACAGAGGACTGAGTTCCCAACACAGGACCCCTTTGTGGGTAAGTTCAAACCACAGCATGGAGTGTTCAAGGAGGAGATGAGGAAAGAAAGGCAGTAAGAAACAGCTACAGCCTCTAAGTTCCAGCTAAGAGTTCCTGCGAAGGGGAGGATGGGCAAAGGCTAAAGGATGAGGGGAAACACTGGAAAAGAAGTGCTTGCTGAGAAACTCCCCCTGGTTCTTTATTTCTCACATCTCCCTTCAACCTAAGCCAGGACTCATCGGAAAGGGAAACAGTAAAGGGGAGGCTTTTGTTTTAAGTTAGATAAATACATACAAGGGAATTTAGTTTTGTGGTGATAATAAATGTTTATGAACCTCATTGTTACCTTCAAATAGTCCCTATTTTTCATAGTGGCCATTTCTATGCATTTGTAAATAACTTGCTTTATTTGCAGAGTATGGAAGCCCCTTTCCCCAGGGTCTCTGAGGTTCGCTTGTTTCCTTCCCTACTGTAATCTATGAGCCCCTCCCCCCTCCTCACCTTCCTGCCCTCACACAAGGTACTATAGAAAAAGGTAAGAGAGTCCTCCAGCCCAGTCCCTCCTGATCCCAGAGTCCCTGCTTGCTGCCATGTGATTTTAGGTATTCTCCTTAGCTGCTCAAAATTTTGGTTATCTCTCCTGCAAAATAGAAAAGAAATTTTTGTCTATAGGTATTTGGAGTTCTTGGTTTTCTCCCGTAATTCTAGGTCTGTTGGGAAGGAAGCATTGGTAAGGCCCGGAGCATTCTGTTCACTATGCCATCTCAGAATCATTCGGGTGCACGCTGATTCACTATCATGTTAAGAGGCGGGAAGGGGAGAATTAATCTACTGCTGCGTTCAAGGCAGGGAGTAAGGAGAGCTGACTCCAGGTATCCCTGTTCCATCCACACACTCCTGGAACCAAATGGTTTTTTTTACAACAGTTAAATAATATTTTCTGTTTCCTCTTTCGTCACCTCTGAACCCATTTCTCCTCTATCTCCCATGATTATAAAATTATGCACAAGTCTTCCCATTGATTCCTATGGCAAAAATAATTCCTCTTCTATTATATTTTCTTTATTGAAACACCTTGTTTGTGGATTGCCATGATAAATTTTATCATCAAAGAAACATCTCAAATGTGAGGCTAGCTAAACATAAAACTGATTTCAACCACATGGGAAGACTCTTCCCCCACCCCATTCAAGACAGGATTTCTCTGTGTAGCCCTGGCTGTCCTGGAACTCACTCTGTAAACCAGACTGGCCTTGAACTCAGAAATCTGGCTGCCTCTGCCTCCCAAGTGCTGGGATTAAAGGCATGCACTACCACTGCCCAGCAAGGAAAGACTCTTTTTTTTCCTCTTTCATCCTGATTTTTATTTTACCTTCAACGTGGTTCCCAGTATAGGCTAATCATACCCAGGAAACTGTGGCCTCTGGATGCCTAGTAGAACATCCTCCATATCTGGAGGGGAACCAACCAGGAACTCAGTTCACATTTAATTTCCCTATGCTCTATGAATGCTTTTTAGTTCCTGTGCTTGCTGAAGAGACTGAGAAAGGGCTCACTCAAGCTAACTCACTAGCACATTTGGAAGGAAAGGAAATTACAGCATAAAGGAAATTACCATGCATGTACTTCTTCTGGACATCCCAGCTGAAGACCTTTAATCTGAAAACCCAAAATCTAAGTTTTAGATTTTGGTGTATTTCCATTTCTGGTTTCTTTTATTGGTGATGCTCCACCAAAAACCCTATACCGATATTCCAGACTCTGAGGTTAGAAACACTTCTAAGCCAAGCATGGTGGCTCAGCCCTATAATCTCAGCACTTAGGAGGTGCGGTGGCTCAAATGAGAATGGCCCCCATAGGCTCATGTATTTGAATTGCTAGTCATCAGAGAGTGTCATTATTCGAGAAGGATTAGGAGGCGTGGCCTTGTTGAAGTAGGTATGTCACTGGGGGTGGGCTTTGAGGTTTCAAAAGCTCAAAATAGTCGGAGTAACATTTTCTTCCTTCTGCCCGTGGACCCAGATTTAGAACTCTCCCCTCCATCTCTAGCACCATGTCCACCTGTGTGCTGCCATGCTCCCTGCCATGATGAAAATGGACTAAACCTCTGAACTGTAAGCCAGTCCCAATGCTTTCCTTTATCAGAGTTGTCATGGTCATGGTATCTCGTCACAGCAATAGAACACTGACTAAGACCTGAAACCAAGGCATGAGGAGAATCAAGGCCACCTTAGACTACACCATGAGTTCCAGACTAGTTGGAAAAAAGAGTAAGACTCTGTCTCAAAAACCACGGAAGTCTCAGTATTCAGACAGGGCAACTGATCTTTGTGAGTTTTAGACTAGCCTAGTCTAGATAATGAGTTCCAAGCTAGGATTAACTAGTAAGATTGAAGCCGGGCGGTGGTGGCGCACGCCTTTAATCCCAGCACTTGGGAGGCAGAGGCAGGCGGATTTCTGAGTTCGAGGCCAGCCTGGTCTACAGAGTGAGTTCCAGGACAGCCAGGACTACACAGAGAAACCCTGTCTCGAAAAACCAAAAAAAAAAAAAAAAAAAAAAAAAAAGAATCAGACTAGTAAGATTGTATCGCAACAACAAAGGGATGACAAAAGGGTGGGGGAGGAAGGAAGGAAATGTTTAGTCAAAGAGATATGTCAACTGGTCAACTGTACTTCTTAATTATACTTAATTAGTATAGTGCAACCTGATTTGGTGCAACATAAAGCAATTATTCAGATAGAAACATAGCATTTCACTGGCTGTCATTTAGTTTTGACGTAGGGTCTTGTGTAGCACAAGCTGACCTTAAACACATCTCTGGCACTAGAGATAAAAAGAGAATCAACATGAGAAAGCAAGAGATACTACCTAGAATTTCTCTTGCATTAAAAATTCTCCTTTTTGAGAGGGCCCTGGTCCTGGAAAGGCTCAGTGCAGCAGTGTAGGAGAATACCAGGACAGGGAAGCAGGAAGGGGTGGATTGGGGAGAGGGGGGAGGGAAGAGGGCTTATGGGACTTTTAGGGAGGGGGAATCCAGGAAAGGGGCAATCATTTGAAATGTAAATAAAGAATATATCGAATTAAATAAATAAATAAATAAATAAATAAATAAATAAATAAATAAAAAAAATTCTCCTTTTGAAATATAAACCTTAGGAAGGAATAACTTGGTTAGCTCCATTTCTGCCATTTTTAGTTTGGTACAGAAAGTTCTGAGACTGACAAGTGCTTTTCCTCAGGGACTGAAAAAACTCCTGAGAGGAGGAAGGATCATTTGGAACAGGAGACACTCAGGGTGAAGACTGGCCAACCTGAGGGCTGTGATACATGAGGAATCTGAGAGTGGCCAAGGGCAGTGGGAGATGCGGGAGGAGGAAAGGAAGCAGGCGTCGGGCCAGGAGAGATTCGTGCCATCAACCTGGAGGGATTTTATATCTTTCCTGGCCAGGGCCCACAGAACATCACTCCCCAAGACACCCCTGGCTCAGGCGGATGTCGGGATGCTCACTCCTGCTCCAAGGACACCAACTGCCAGAGAAGTCTGAAGATGCAGACTTGTGTTCTCAGAAGGAGAAGTCAGCTGACTATGTTCTGTTACTGTTGCCATTTTGATTTTGGTTTTCATCTGCCTCCTCACTACACCTCTGTGGGTCAAGTGGTTAAGACCTGATCTGTCACTCTTACTGTGTGTGACAAGAACAAGTGGGAACATTTGTCTGTGAACTAAGTTTGCCGTCAATATCTGCCACCAATAGATATTAAAGTCCCCTGAATAATCAACACAAAACAAACATGATTTGAGCAGGAATTTTGTACTCTTTTCGGGGGAAAAGGCTGGGATGACATGACTGCTGAAGAGAGTCAATGACTAGAGCAAGCCGATTCCTAAAAAGATACACATTATCATGGGCTGATATTCTCATGAAGTCTCTATAGCAACATAGAAAGAAACTGCTCCCGTGCGTCCATTTTATAGATTGGTGGTCTGAGGCATGATGAATGCCTGATCCATTACTATAGCAGAGGGAAGGCAGACGTAGACAGTGCTCAATGAATATGTGAGGCTAACTTAATGAAACATTGACAAAGCGAGGTAGGAGGCTAACTGGATTTGGTTCTAGTGTGCAACCTGATTTCATAATGAAAATCTAAAAAGGTGCTGTTGATTCTGTGTGTTCATGACATTTGGTTCCTGCTGACTTCCTTTTTTGGGTTAACTATTAGGTAGTCCAAGATAATAACACACCGAGAATAGATAACTCTCTTTATAAACACTTAGATTTTGGCAGACGGACCTGCAAAGGTATCTTATAATTCATAAACAGAAGCTCAGACCTCTGTGGCTCTGGAATAAGTAAGAGCCCTCCCAACCCCCCAGGCCACTCCACCCATACCCAGGCAGAGCGTCCACTTTGGTGGTGAGGGTCTTTGTTGCCAACCGTCCAGCAACAATGTAAAACATTGTGATAATTCCAGACAGATGTGGAGATCACATCTAAATTGAAACTATTACTGGGGAACTTAAACTAAAATCAGAAGCCTGTCCAGCATGCATGTGGCAAGCCGAAGATGGGAAAATGTGTTCTGTCTTATATGATTTCAGTTTCCCACAGAACTCTCCACCTGTGACACTTACAGCTGGGAGTGGTGGGGGTGGAGTGGATGGGGCACTGGGGGAGGTGGTTTACAAGTGGTGCTGACCTAGTTGTCAAGGGAAGTATAGTAGATTTGGTCCCACTCTCCATCCCTCAACTTGACAGAGTAAAATCACTTCATGAAAGCATTAGGAACCTGACCCTATGCACTTCCTGCAATGTGGTGCTCTCATATTAAAATCCCTATTCTTTATTAGCTCTTCTTTGAAGATGTACATTGGTTTTGTTTGGGGACAACTCTGTGCATCTGAATGTTAGAGAAAACTAGGTTTAAAGATGAAGTGACATTCCTAGAAAAGACAGTACTGATAATGTGGGACAATCTACTTCCCCAGTGGCCAGTTTCTAATTTATAGCACCAGCACTGAAGTGTTACTGGTTTATATTTATTTCCTCTATCCCTAGTCTGTTCGGTTCTCCATTCCTTCCTCCCTCTGTCCCTCTTTCCCCTCCTCCCCTTTTCTTTCCCCCCTCCCCCTTTCTCTTACCCACTACCTAGTTATCTTGTTTCTATAGCTACTAATAGCAGAGCTACCCTCGAAACTGTAATGGAGTTTGCCTCTTCTATTCTTATTTTAAAGAAAATAGAAAATTGAGTCCTTTAAAACTTAGCAAATTTCTGCTTTTTAATTGCTCTGCCTCTGGTGGAAAACCCACTTTGCTGAACCTGATTTCAGCTTGTTTGAAGGGGGGATTGCCATCACATACACATTTAGAGTGTGGGTCAGGTAAGGTTTTCTTTACTGAATCAAGTCCTGGAAAAATAAACAGTCGTCTTCATCACCAAATGAACAGAGCAGGTAATAAACCCTACGTGTGTCTGTACAAGTGTTTCCAGACCCTCTGAATTAAAGGAAAATAGGTAATCTGCATTGCCAATTTCAAATCCCAATTAAATGTTTTTAGAAAGAAAAGGGCCACGGGATATATTACAAATGAAAATGAAAAATGCCTCCCCTACTTTTTTGCCTAGAAGGAATAAAAAAAGTCTATGGTCAGCATTTTCCCCTGTGGATCAATCTCGGATGTGTGGGGGACTGCCTACTCCTCAGACTGGGGAAGGCCCTGTAAGCGACATGCACAAGAAGGCAGAGGAAGGAAGCTCACAAGCAGTCAGGGGAAGAGAACATTTTAACATCATGCCAAGGTCCATTGACCCTGCATTCATTTCAGATAATTAATTTACAACACATTAAACCTTCATGTGGAGAGGCCTGCTCTACATCAACTGTGTAAAAATAAAAAAGTGTTATTGATTTAGGATTTCAGTTGTATCATGTGCTGACGGAATAAGACAAATAATGTTGGCGTTATGTCTCAAAAATAGAGCGGGTCATCGCCGAAGGGCAAAGAAGCCAACATGTCAGCTCTGGAACATATTTAGTGGAAGCGGCACTGTCTGAGAGGTGTGCTGCAGGGTGATCCAGGAAACATAATTAGAACCCACCCAAGTGTCTGATAAATATTGATAAAGATGCACTCTAGAAATCAAATTTGGGGGTGTGATAATGGTCTTCTTTACAGTAAAGGTCTAAAATAGCACCTCGCCCTCTGCCAGATCCAACCATTAATATTTATTAAATAAAATATGAGTGTACCATTATTTTAAGCATCTGACATGAATCGACGCTTCCCCCCCCCCGCCACCCCATGACGCGTAGGAACTAGAAGGGTGAAGCTCCACAAACTTGAAGTCATGATGTTTTGTAGATAACTGAGAGAACCAGTTATCGATTGCAAAAAATCAGCATGCTCATCAACTAATATAACTTTCATATTGAGCAAAAGACCAGACAGTGAGTAAAAATGGTTGGGCTCAACTGCTCAGTGACTAAAGAAAAATCACGTGTCTTCTCTGAAGGCCTAGCTTTTGTCCAGAGGAGAAAAAGTAACAGCCTCCTGACTTACCTGGCTAAAAACGAAAAGCGAGGTAAAATGTAAACACAGTTGGAAATATTACTCAGTCACATTCAGATATGACAGTGAAACTGAACTGAAAATTGACTCTTAGATGAATGCAACGCCATAATTTTTCCATGTGATACAGTCTAAACGTGTACTTTGAGATTGAGTGTGTAGGTGTTTTGCCTGCGTGTGTGTCTGTGTGTGTGTGTGTGTGTGTGTGTGTGTTTGTGTGTTTGTGTGTACTGTGTATGTTCCTGGTGTCCACAGAGGCCAGGTAGGGTGTTGGGTTCCCTGGGACTGGAGCTATAGACACTTGTGAGTCGCTGTGTGGGTTCTGGAAAACAAACCCAGATTTTCCTGCAACTCAGTACTTGTGACCACAGAGCCACCTCTTTAGCCCCTAGATGTGCCTCCAATCCCATGATGTGGGAGGCAAAGACCTGAAGCTCAAGGTTGTCTTCAGCCACATAGAGAGTTCAAGGCCAACCTTGAATACACAAGACATTGTCTCATAAAGAAAAAAAGGAGGGAAATAGAATCTCTGAACAACGTATTCAATGTAGTAAGGGAGAGAAGGAGGGTGGGTGGAGAATGCCTAAGATTCTGTGTCCACAAGAGACTACTCTCAGAAGTGAAGGCTAATAGAAAAATGTTGTTTACAATATTAAATTAGCCAATAATTAAATAGATATTAGTCATTTTCAAAAATATTCAAATTAGCTAGTAAACATATGACCAAATGTTCAGCATTGATAGTCAGAATAGTTAGGGAAATGCTAACTAAAACCATGATAAAATATCATTCCACATCTATCAGGATGGCAGTAACCAAAAGGAAGACGTGGAGGGTGAGGAATATGTAGAATGAAGAAGAGGAGGATGAAAAACAGAGTGATAAAGAGGAGGAAAAGGAGGAGAGAAAAGAAGAGAAAGAAGATGTGAAGAGACTAAATGAACAAAAGTTTCTGAGAAAAATGGAAAGAAACAGGACCAGTTATAAATGTGAAGTAATAGGATAGTATCTAAGACACCACCTTATTACTGTTTTAGCAGAATTCCCATACACCCAGGACTTCATCTCTGTCATATTTACCCAAGAGTTAAAGGTAGAGATCTTTGTACATGAGTATCAATACAATAGTTTTTACAAAGTCCAAAAAGTGGGCACATGAGCACTGGTAGTATGTACACAGATGAAAATACAGTGGTGTGTATAGCTATATAAAGAGAGAATTTTTATCAGTGTCCCAAAATGGGAACACAAAACATTCTACATAGTGAAATAAGCTAGGCTCAAAAGGGTACGCCCTGTGTAACTCTGCTTATATGAGAAAACTACAATACATTAAGTTCATCTGGACAGAAGTAGTGGTACATTCAGATGTGTGAGAGCTGAAGAACATGGATACCAACAGATCCATGCCATAAGAAAGAGGAAGAAGCAGAAAAGAGTACATTCTAAAACCAGTCGAAAGAGCAGGGAACACTAGATAGAAAATACCAGGGTAAATGTCGAAGGCTTCCCCTCGCAGCTTTAAGTTGCTTTCTTTTCAAAGATAACCTAAAAATGCTTTGTATTACTTCATGTGGTGGTTTGAACAAAATGGCTCTATAGACTCATAGGGACTTGCACTGTTGGGAGGTGTGGCCTTGTTGGAGTGGGTGTGGCCTCGTTGGAGGAATTGTGTCACTAGGGGTGGGCTTTTGAGGTCTCAGGAGCTCAAGTAAGGCCTAGTGTCTCATTCTCTTCCTGCTGCCTGCTGATTCAGATATAGAACTCTCAGCTACTTATTCTCTATTGGTCTACCTACATGTTACCATGTACTCTCACCATGATGATAATAAACTAAACCTCTGAACTCTAGATGTTTTCCTTTCTAAGCGTTGCCGTGGTCATAATGTCTCTTCACAGCAATAGAACCCTAAGACACTCCACCTGCCTGTGGGCACATGTGTTTGTTTGTTTGTTTGCTTCCTTGCTTCCTTGCTTGCTTGCTTTTGTACTTACTCAGTAAAGACTTCTTGGAGACCCACCGGTTGGCTCTGCATGTCCCATAGAGAATAGAGCACAAGCACTCCACTCTCCTGGAGCTTCCGCCGTGTGCAGAAAAGCCGGCTGTGCGTGAACACACCAGTGAAAAGACAACGTAGAGTGGGATGTGAACAATGAAGCGAAGAGACTAAGGACTAACGTAAGAACTGGCGTCTGCCTCCCACTGCTCCCTCACCTCCCCCTCTTGGTGCTGCAAGCCACGCTGTGCCTCGCCGACAACCTAGCTGATTCTTCACTCCCTTGGTTTTTACTCTGATGTCTCAAGTTATTCATACACAAGATAATACTATCTCCATTTCTTCATTTTTAAGATGTGTTTCCTGAACGGTTTTACTTTTCTCTTGTTTGATTAAAATTCAATTGTTTGTTTGTTTGTTTGTTTGTTTCTTGGTGTGTGATGATGGGGGCATTGCATGTGACAGTCAGAAGGCACTGCTATGAGCCAGATCTCTCCTACCACTTTCACATGGGATGCAGGAAACACACTTGGGTCCTCGTGTTTGCACGAGTGACTTTACCCACTGAGCCATCTCTCGGGCCCATATTTCTTCATTCTCTGTTGCACTCCTCTCTCCTCTCAACTGGGATGCTGACCCAACAAAAGCATTCTTCCAGAAGATTCCCCAGAAGCAGAGGCCGAGATAGGAAGGAGGATGTGCCTGTACATTCTCACAACCTGCCCCCAGGGATGTCCATCTTCCAGCAGGGCTTCACATCCTAAAGCTCCATAACCTCCCCTAACAGGACGACTGGCCTGGGACCAAGCATTAAGTACATGAGCCTATGGAGACTATTTCTCATTCAAACACGTAGGCTGGTCATGAATATAAAAGTTTGGGGAGGAAAGAAGGAAAAACTCTAATGGCCATAATAATTTAGAGAACAGAGCATTGTGGGCCAGTGAGATGACTCAACAGGTAAAGGCACCAGCTGCTACCTGGGAACTCACATGGAAGGAGGAGAAGGGCAAAACTCAGTCCCACATGTTGTCACATGACCTTAGTGCACACGGCATGGTAATGCTCACCTCCCCCCAACACACACACACACACACACACACACACACACACACACAAATTAAATAAATGTATTTTTAATTAAAATGTAAAAGTGGTGTGTATTTTGCTGAGGTAACTCTGGTAAATTATATCCCAGATGAGAAAAATTTATAATAGAAGAAGAAATAGATAATATATAGTGAAAAAATGGCGGGGTAATATAGAGAGAGGGGGCAGAGGGAGACACTGATTCTTTCGGGATACTGTTTATTGTAAACATTTGTCAACATATCACCACAATTTGAAGTGGGAAATACAATTTATTTGGGGTGAGGGGAAGTCTCAGAAAAGAGCACCAGGACCACTGAGGGCTTTGTACCTGGAAAATACTGCTACTATACGAAGCGCAAGTTTGGGATGAAGAGACAGCTCAGCAGGTCAGAGCACTTGCTGCCCTTGCAAAGGGCCTGAGTTCAGTTCTTAGCACCCACCAGAGACCTCAAAACCATCTGAAACTCTAGTCCCAGGGAGTCTGATGCCCTGTTATGACCTCCACAGGCACATGTGCACAGATGATGCAGAGGCACACCTGAAGGCAAACATTCATATGTATAAATTAATAAATAAATAATTATTTATTGTGAATTTCTCAGCCCAGTGCAGTGAATCTTGACAAAACACGCTAGCATCCTCCAGGTGATGTATCACCTCTCTGTCGCCAAGTCAAACAGGTTCATGGTTGTTAGCCACTTGCCTTTGACCAACAATTGGGGTTCCTGGGTTGTGGGGAAGTGGGTAACCACTTCCTCCTTTTTCAAAGTGCCTCTGTTGTAGACTGAATAAGAAATAACCACGTGGGTTTTCAACTGGTGGTTCTAGTTTGGTAGGCTGTGAAAATTTTACAAGATATTGCCTACCTGGAGGAAGTGGGTTACACTTTCTTTCTGCTTCTTGTGTCTGCCATGAAGTGAGTCTCTTCCTCCTCCAGATGCTCCTGCAGCCAGGACATTCTCCTTCACCATGAGCCTGAAATCAACAGGACCAAGGACTGTAGCTGCAAACCTCTGAAACCATGAGCCAACGTAAACTCTTCCTCATTTAATGTGCTGCACTGGATTCTTGGCCATGACTTTAAGTGACTAATACAGTTCCCCATCAGAGCTGTTAATATAGTATCCACCTTACCAGAGCTGTTAACACTGTATCCATCTTAGGTTTAGGCACTGCCCCCTGTGATAGTTTGAGTGAGAATAAAAACCCCACCCCTACCCTCACCCCTGAGGCTCACATATTTGCACCCTTGGTCCCCAGATAATGAAGTATTTAGGAAGGATTAGGAGGTATAGCCTTCCTTGTTGGAGTATGTGTGTCCTTTTTAGAAGTGTGTCACTGGGGCAGGGGGAGAGGCCTGGTGCAGTGAGCTTTGAGGTTTGAAAAGCCCACTCCAGACCCAGTGTCTCCCTCTCTCCCGCCTGCTGCTTGTACATCAGGATGTAAAGCTCTCAGCTATGTCTCCAGCACCATGTCTATCTACTTCCCGCCATGATGATAATGGCCTAACCCTCAGAAACTGTAAGCAAGCCCCAAATTTTCTCTTAAAAGTCACCTTGGTCGCAGTGTCTCTTCAGAGTTGGTACTGGAAACTTGGGGATTACTGTGATAGCTCCGATCATGTTATTTTTGGAGAAATGTGGAATACTTTGGGACTCTGGACTAGAAAAGTAGTTGAACACTTTAAGTGGTGCTTAACTGTCTATCCTAGCAGAAGCATACACGACAGTAGTGCTGAGTGTGGTGTGTACTCTGCTGGTCCAGCTTAAGAGGTTTCTGAAGGCAAGAATCTTATCAGCTGGCCTAGAGACATTTCTCATAATATTTTGGCAGAGAATGTGGCTGTCCTTGTCCCAAAAATATGCATGAGGCTAAATCGAAGAGTTTTTTGACTAATATATCATTTGCAGAGGATATTCAAGACAACCTAGTAGTGACTGTGTCATATGGCTTTTAGTGATCACTTTTATGAATATTTACAATTTAAAAAAAAAGCAGGGCAAAGAGAGATACAAAATATACAGTCTGGGGAGAAAAAGATAACCAGAGAATGTAACATTGGAGGCAGGTCTAATGCTCAAATTTATTTAAAAACAAAGTTTAAAGTAAAGCCTAGTGTTAAATGGAATAAAGAGAAAGACTCCACCAAGATAACCATGCAATTGTAATTCAGGAGGGCCGGTTTCAGCTGCACTAAGCAGCGGTATTTGGCAGCTTCCCCCAAGTGGTTCTAGATTTATAGTCAAGAAAAATAAAGGAAAGGAGCTGTGTGATCTCTCCATCGTTGAGAAACTCTGCTGAGGCCTGGTGTGTGGTAGGGAAGTCCTTGCTTGGAAGCCTGAAGAGGTAGGTCACTGTGTGAAGCTGTGAAGGTCAAGCTTGGATTGCACTGGAGACCCCAAGATGCTGGAGATGCCAAAGAGAGCTTTTAACAGGAAGTGGAGCCAGCCCAGGAAAGAAGTATGCTGCAGTCGGCTACGTTGGAAGGGAAAAGCCATCTAATAAAACCTTTAATACCAGGCATGGAATCTGAGGGCTAAAGTTATATTTTAAGTTTTAGTTACTGCACTTAAGAGATCCATGAAACAAAACTCCCTGTAGCCTGCAAGACATACTTGTTTAAGGACAGATAAGCCTAGAAGCCCCACTTGCTAAGGACAGATAACTTCCTGGAATGCTGGGTGCTATTCATGTGAGATAACAAAACATGTGTTGTCTCTCTTTTTCTTTTTCTTTTTTTTTTTGTTTTGTTTTGTTTTGTTTTGTTTTTTCGAGACAGGGTTTCTCTGTGTAACCCTGGCTGTCCTGGAACTCACTCTGTAGACCAGGCTGGCCTCGAACTCAGAAATCCGCCTGCCTCTGCCTCCCAAGTGCTGGGATTACAGGTGTGTGCCACCACCGCCTGGCATGTTTTCATTTCTATAGATGAGATTGGTTACCCAAGTTGCACAGAATGTGATTGATCATTCATAGGCAAAAAGTAAGTCAGGATGTATGCCTGCCCCCAATTGGATAAAGGCAGGAAGGGTTTTGTCTTTATAAGCACCAGACTAATGCAATTTGTGGGCATTCTCCGGAAATCCCTGGGGAAGGGACTTGGCCAGTGCCCATCATCCTGGCCAGTATTTAGTGAAGCTTGCTTCAAACTTGGCTCAAAATCTGTGGTAGTGGTCCTAGTCTCCGCTGGCGGGATTAACAGCAGTTGCAGCATTTGGAGTTTTCCCTGTCTCACTTTGGTCCAGGATTTCCTCACTATGCCCCTTACCCACTGTTGGAATAGTTATGTATATTCTGCACCATTGTACGGTGGAAGTATGTGGTATGCTTTTGGGGTTTGATTTTACAGGAGGTTAGTTACAAGATTGCTGTGGACTTTAAGCTTTTAAACAATGTTGAGTTGGAAAGACTATATGGATTTTGAGGTTGGAATGAATGCATTTTGCATTATGATATAGCTACAAGCCTATGAGAGCCAGAGAGTGAAATATGTTGGTTTGAATGAAATGGGTCATTCACAAGTTCACAGATTTGCATACTTGGTTGAACTAGTTGGAGAACTGTTTAGGAAGAAGTAAAAGGCATCGTCTTGCTGGAGGAAGTGTGTCTTTGTTGGAAGATGTGTCATTGGTGGTAGGCTTTTGGGTTTCAAAAACCCATGCCCCCCCACCCTCTCCTTCTCTCTCACATACTGCCTGTGGATCAGGATGTAAAGCCACTGACATGCCTGCTTCCCACTGTGACTAACCCTCTGAAACTGTAAACAGGCCCCAAATAAAACGCTTTCTCTTATAACTTGCCTTGATCGTGGTGTCTCTTCACAACAATCGAACAGTAACTAAGACACCATACATGGGTGTTTCTCTGTCATTTTTCTTCCATTAATCTAACTCTTGGGGTTCATCCAGACTCCATCTTCTTATTCCAAGTTCTCTTCTAGGCTTTTACATTTCCCAGGCTTTCATCTGCAGTAGATCCATCAACAGCTTCTAAGCATGTGTGATTCTAGGGTTGATGTATCTTCTGAGGCACGGTCTCATATGCTGTCTGGCTTCCCAAAGCCTATGTTTCAATGGTACTTGGTGCCCGGGTACCTTTCAGTCTGATCCTGATTTCAGTATCCAAAACCTTTTCTTCCCCCTGGTATTCTATAGCCTAGAAAACAGCATAATTCACCCAGTTTGTGCCAGAAAAATGGAAACTCCTTGGTTTTTTTCTTACCTAGTTCCCTATCCTAGTTCCCTACCAGCAAATCCAGCTGTTTCTATACTGCAAATATCTCTTGAGAGTCTCTATCTCTACACCTGTACTGTAATCTCCTCCAGGAAGGACTCTCCCTACCAAGCTAGTCTCGATTCTTAATGGTGTGGAGGCTCCATAAGGAAACAGACATCACTTCAGTCCTTTGATGAAGCAGCTCATTATGCACCTGGGGTTGTTTGAATAAAAATGAACCCCATAGGCTCACAGGAAGTGGCACTACTTTAGAAAGTGTGTCCTTGTTGGAGAAAGTATGTCAGTGGGGGCGGAGCTTTGAAGTTTCAAAAGCCAGGCCCACTGTTACTCTGCCTTCCAGCTGCCTGCCAATCCAGATGTCGAACTCTTTCTCATCCAGCACCGGTTTTGCCTGTACTGCCATCCTTCTCGCCATGACAGTAGTGAACTAACCCTCTTAACCTGTAAGTCAGCCCAGTTAAATGTTTTCCTTTGTAAGAGTTGCTGTGGTCATGGTGTCTCTTCACAGTGATAGAAACCCTGACTAAGACAGCACCTGTCATCTACAGGGCCATCTCACCTTTTGACATTTTCTCTGATATGTTGTCACCAGTTTGCTGCTGAGGCTGTCTAGGGTAGACTCTCTTCTCAAAGTCTTACATTTGGAACTCACCAACCTTTTCTTCATGGTTCCTCTATTCTACCAAAGTAGCATTTGTTGCTTGACTTCCACACCTGCAGGCCCAACCATGGATTAAAAACCATTAGGCAGAATTTACTTCACTGAACAGCAACATATTTCAGTCATTGTTGGCAATATAGTACAGTCAGTATCACAACAATTTAGATTACATTGGGCATTAAAGGTTGAGATGAACTGAATATAATATACAGGAGATTCATAGGTTATATGGAAAGAGTTCATAGCTCTATACAAGGGACCTGAATACTCCTATGTATGATTGGATAGGGCTCTCAGAACCACTGTTCCCCTTTGTCCTGACTCATGTAATGGGATACTAGGACAAAATATCTCTCTTTACCTCACTTTGTACTATTGGCCTTCTTTCTCTTGCCAACATGATGCAAAGAAAACAAAGTATTTGCAGTTTTCCTAACAAAATAGCCAATGAATCTTCATAGAAATAATGAGATGAAGTGAATGTTTTCATGGGATATGGCAAGGAAGGCCGTGTGATGTCATCTCTTTGAGGATCACGTCCCAACATGCACCGTTCATCAAAACTGTAATAGTTTTGCTTTTAGAAATACTTTTTAAATTTCAAAGCACTGGCAAAGGTTCATGAGTAATTATACTACTCCAAACATCAATTTAAAAATCCAAAACTAGAAGAAAAAAATCCTGAATCCCAATCAACCTGAGAAAATATAATGATTTTGTCCAAGTACAGTCATTTGGAGTTGCTTTATCACACTCAGTCAAAACAAGAGGATATTATTTATTTTCAAAACTCAAGCTAATATGCTACCCGATCTCAAGAAAGTTAAAAAGTATGAATCTAAAATTATTAAGCCAATCAATATGACAAAGTGTTGCTGTGTTGATGTACTCTGGAGATTAGTTAATGGTTGCTTTTCTCTCTTCTACAAGATGCTTTCTGTAGTCTTCCTCTACACTGTTCATTCAACATACCAAGCATTATCACATGCGTGGTTTGTCTTGCAATGAGAAAAATAGAACAGGTAAGTTCCTTGCTTTGGGGAGCTAAAGAGATAGGGAAAAAAAATTAAAGGTGCTTATTGTTCTTACTAAGGACACAGGTTTGGAACCCAGCACCTACCTCAGGTAGCCCACAGCCCCCTGTAACTCCGGTTCCAGGAGCTCTGATGCCTTCTGACCTGAGGTCACCTGCACATACATGGTACACATAGGCCCACACATACATATAAACAAAAATAAATTACTGTATCTTTTAAATTATCCATGCTTTCATGGATTGTCAGCCTCACTCAGAAAATAGCCAAAAAATATGTAGCTCTCTGCTTGCTGCCTGCAGATCAGGATGTAAGCTCTGACCACCCTGCCTGCCTGCTGCCTGCCTGCCCACCCGCCCGCCCGCCCGCATGCTTCCTGCCATGATAGAAATGGACTAACACTCTGAAACTATGATCAGGATAAGGACCAAACTGCAGCACATGGACTAAACAATTCATCCTTTACCTCCCACAGTACTGGACTAGGTAGGATATCCTGATGAGGGTTTCAGACTGGCATCAGTTACCACAACAAAGAAATAACTTAGTGACACAGATTACTGAGCTGTGCATTAGTCAGGGTTTCTATTACTGCAATGGAACACCATGACCAAAAAGCAAGTTGGGGAGGAAAGAGTTTATTCAGCTTACACTTCTGTATTGTTATCCATCACTAAAGGAAGTCAGGACAGGAACTTGAACAGGGCAGGAACCTAGAGGTGGGAGCTAATGCAGAGGCCATAAAGGGATGCTGCTTACTGACTTGCTCAGCCTACCTTCCTATAGGACCCACAATGGCCTGGACTTTCCCCCATTGATCACTAACTGGGAAGAAGCCCTAGAGCTAGAACTCGTGGAGACATTTTCTCAACTGGGGCTTCTTTCTGTGATAACTCTAGCTTGTGTCAACTTGACACACAAAACCAGCCAGTACAGATACACAAGAACAAAAATGAGATAAAAAAAAAAAAAACACATCATACAGAAAACAAAACACCACCCCATACAACTAACCAATTAGTCTCAATGTTTACCATAGCTTTGTGAAAAAAGTCTTAAGATGCAATCCATCCTCCATTCTAATTTACCCTCTCTCAATCAAGAGTACGTCAAGGAATCTCACAAACAAAACTTTAATGGTCAAGTCTTGGGGGTTAGCTTGACTTGTGACTATCTCTGAAATAAATGTTTGCTGGAACACATACACACAAAATGTGGTGTGAGAGAAAGTGACTAAGGCAGAAAATGGCAGAAAGGAAGACTGAGGGGGTGCCTGTGAGAGGCTGAGGGGCGGGGCTTCTCAATAGACAGTCATTAACATTTTAGGGGAAAGCTTAAGTCAATAGGCACAGCACACACCTGTCCAGCTGTGGGTTGTGAGTATCTTGTAGGCAGAGCGCACAACAGCAGGGACACAGGTCATGAGACTACAGCAAACAACCATGCTATTCTGCTACTCTCTGGGTCTTTATGTCCCCAAATGTAAAACCTCTATTGTCTGGGTCTTTATGTCCCCAAATGTAAAGCCTCTGCTGTTGTATGCTAGAATGTGCCTAGAGGAGAGGAAGCAGGGTTTACTGAAAGGAAGTTAAGTCTGTGGGGGAGAGACATGCCCTCAAAGGAGATAGTAGGACTGACTCTCGCTTCATTTCTCTGGGCTATTTGCTGCCACCTGCTCCCACCATGATGTTCTTCCTCACCACAGTCCTGTGAGCAGGGCTCAGTGGCCATGTACTGAAACTTCTAACATTACAAGCCAAAAGAAGCCTTTCCTCTTTTAAGGTGAAAAGTTCAAGATACCTTGTCATAGTGGGGGGTGGGAAATGATTAACACATTTTGTTATGGAATCAAAGACAAGCATTTTTTTAAAGAAAGATATATACTTGCCTAATTTTACAAGACCTTCTAGGCAATCAGGAACCAACTCTGTTACAAAGTCAGATGTAACACGTGTGCATGCACACACACACATACACACACACTATTTATCGTGCTCATGTGTGTACGATAAATAGATGATAGATAGATAGATAGATAGATAGATAGATAGATAGATAGATAGATAGATATAATAGATACATACATACATAATAGATAGATAGATAGATATAATAGATACATGCATAATAGATAGATAGATAGATAGATAGATAGATAGATAGATGATAGAGATAGATGGTAGATGATAGATTGATAGATATCACAAGGAAAACAAAACAAGTAACTTGCATCCAGCAAAAGTGACCATATAGAAATTATCTTTAATTTTTTTCTAAATGCTTCCTATTAAATCTATCTAGAAACTTATTGTGAATTTCAAAAACAGTTTTGAGAACAAGTTTTTTTTATTATGAAAGATGAACAAATTTTATTTCAAAAAGGAGTTAAAATTCAAACAACAAATAAAATCGTCGTTTGGATTGAAAAGATATTAAAAGTTACTTCTTTCAATTCTGTTGTCAGGGTGAGTCTGGAATTAGATGGACCACAGCTGACCTCCTCCTGGCCCTCCTGGCCTGCAGGGACCTGCCGAGCAGATATGTACAGGACCACCACGGCCCACGCTGAGGCTCTGGAACACACCTGCTCCTGGATCTGTTCAACACTACTCAGAAACTTTTGCTTAGAGACAAGCTAGGTCTTTGCCAACAGGAAGACTAACCCACCCATTTCTCATAGACTTGTTGGTCCTCTCGAAGGGAGGTCATTCGTGGGGCGAGGGAGGGGGAGAACGCTTGCCTGGTTTTATTGTCCTGTCTGGAGATAAGGAACCAGCTGCAGCTTCAACCGGTGCAAGGTCAAGACTCAAAACAAAACCAAAGGGAACAGAATATTGCAAACAAAGAAAAACAGCAAAAAGGGGGCAATCTAAAACTCTAAAAGACGTCCCAACACCTATCTGTGCTGAGGTAGCTGTATGCTATGTGGTTTCTGTTCTGTCTGTTTAGACTCCTCTGAAGTAAGTCCCACAGCATGTTTGTAAGTAAAGCAGGCAGTGACGTTAGTTACACCTCTGCATTTATTACCATCCCCTTGAGTATTATTAACTTTTATACTCCCCATAAAATATAATTTATCACTAAAATAATTTGCTTTGTGTCAGGGTTCAGTGTGCTTCAGTGCTTTCGTGCTCATTAAATGAGATATTTTTACTTAATGAGCCAAGATGGCCTTTGTACTTAACATTTGAATTGATTTCTAACACTTCATTTTTGTAATAGTTTGTTGTACAATTCCAAAAAAATATGGGAGTTCTTGCTTCACAATGTCAAGGAAAATCAATTCAGAAACTTGTTAATTTTTGTGTGATACTTTAAATGGCAAGAAATGGTTTCTCCTTAACTAACCACTAAGGTTGCGTGAAAAATTATTTATCTATGCAACAATAAAATAAAGTTCTTATCTTCATACCTGGAGATTAGAGGGTTGAATGTGAATGCAGGTGCCTAAAAAAGCAAGTAAAGGGAATCAAGTCCCCTGGAATTGGAGTTACAGGAGGTTACAGGCCACCTGATATAGATGCTGGGAACAAAACACAGAGCCTCTGCAAAAGAAGTGCATACATGCCCCTAACTACTGAGCCTGCTGCCCTCACCCACACATAAGTGTAATCCGCACCTTTCATCAGTGAAACTTCTCCTTCAACAAACAGAGGCCATAATAGAAAACCACAGCCAGTCAAAATGCAGGGTTGTGGAGCCCACACCCAAATGATGTCTCTGCATCAGAACTCCTGTACCTGACTGCTGAAGAAGGGGACGAAAGATTTAAGAGCCAGAGACAGGGGAACAGGACGTTTGCTCTGATGTTGTGTCTCCTAGGACTGCCAGAAGCTACGTCCATCAAGTCTCATCAATATGACTGCTTCAACCTAGGATGAACAAGGATGCCCCCAGTACACGTGAGCATGGATAGAGGCTCGTGAGGCCTCAGCCAAGAGTACAGGCAACTAAGGATGCGGAGAGGAGGAGAGATAGTCTGCCCATGCCAAATGGACCAAATGGTCAGCCCTGAAAACATACATACAAGTAATATTATATGAACTGATCAGGTTATGTTTATGTGTTTAGGGATGTGTGCGTGTGTGTGCGCGTGCGTGTGCGTGCGTGCGTGCGTGCGTGCGTGTGTGTGTGTGTGTGTGTGTGTGTAAATATGATGCAACAACAATTAAAGAAAAAGAGGCCATGTATTTGAAAGAGAGACCAAGAAGGGGTATATGAGAGAGTCTGAAAGAAGGAAAGAGAAAGGGAGAAATGGAATAATTACATTATGATCTTTAAAAAAAAATACTTAATAATAAAAATGTCCTGATTCAATTGTTTCCAAGGATTAGTAAGACCCAAAATGATAAACATTTAGCAGATCTTGAGAACTTGATCCAAAACACAGGCTAAAGAAAAACGGGGCACTTATAAGTCACTTAAATCATTTTTTAGCAAAATTGATCCTTATGCCCTAGCTTCCTTTGATCATTGATGAATTGCTTTTCTAATACAAACAGAAGCCCTTTCAGTGGCATACAGCAAAGACCTTCTAGAAAATGAAGATTGATTATTTTTAGAAGGAAAACTTGTAGTTACCCCACATATTTCAGTCTCAACCCTGTCAAGCTACTGTAACGTTTCCTTCACTCTGACATATACAGTTCTGAGATGTATTCAGAGTCTAGTGTGATGTCCACGAAAATGACTCCAGGTGGTGTCTCTGGGGCTGCCTGCGGGGGCGCGGTATTTCTGCAAAGCTGGATTAGCCTCTGCTCCGTTAATCCCTGTATCCTCCAGCCAAGGGAGCACAAGGGAACCTCTGCTGAATCCCGCTCTAAACTGGTCAGGCATCCTATCCGCAGACCTCAGGAACATCCCAAGCAAACCTTTTATTTTACTTCCCACATGCTACCATAATTATCTCTTTATTCGTTCATCTGTGGGAGCTCAAAATTGTGGGTAATGAGTGATTAAACATATGGCCAAACTCTCAGATGTGACATTAACACGTCATTCCCTCAATTGGGAAAGATAAAGGAACTCAGAGACGACAGCTTTTTTAAAGGACGGAACAGCCTTCCAGAAAACACGTGGAAATGATGGGTTCTTTTTTTGGGGGGGGGATAGTTCTTTTCTATTTTCAAAAGTATATGTGTACTATGGCCATTAATTTTTCCAGAATGGTTTATATTATTTATAATTTAAGTCAAATATATGAGTAGGATAATATTCTTCATATTTCAGAAAAGATTCTTAACAGTTGGTAAATCACAGTTGGATGTAAGGAGTAACTTCTAATGTTCTACTAAACATCAGAATAATTATGAGTAATAGCAATTAAATGATTGTTCCAAGAGAGCTGGGACATGGGGATTTTAATATTCCTCATACAAAGAAGTTAATATAAAAGTTACTCCAATCTGCACATTATCCACAAGTACTGGGTTTTATGTCATTGATTTATTTCATTGGGAAGAGAAGGCTTTTGGTTTTCTTCGTTTTATTTTGAGACATGGTGTCACTCTGTAGCCCTGTTTGGCTTCAAATCATGATTCTTCTATTTCAGTCTTCCAAATGCTGGGATTATTTGTGTGTGCCACCACACCTGAATTTGCATACATTTGCATTTTTAAATAGTAAAATAAGGCCCACAAATATATAAATTTCCATGTGATGGTTAAATAAAAAAAAATCAGAGGAATGATAGCTTCTTCAATAAATGGTGCTATGAACACACCTGTAGGATTGGGACTACATCTATGTCTTCCACCCTGTACAAAATAAAATTATTTAAAAATGCATCTGAGATCTTAAATAAGACAAGAAATTCTGAAACTTCTTGGAAATGCTTCAAGATATAGGAATATATAAGAACTTTCTAGAAAAAACTCCAACAGTTCCAAAAATAATTCTAAGGATTGAAAAAAGAATTGCATGAGGCTGGAGAGATGGCTCAGCGGGTAAGAACACTGGCTGTTCTTCCAGAGGTCCTGAGTTCAAATCCCAGCAACCACATGGTGGCTCACAACTATCTATAATAAGACCCAATACCCTCTTCTAGCATGCAAGTATACATGCAGATAGATACGTGGAAGGAAGAAGGAAGGAAGGAAGGAAGGAAGGAAGGAAGGAAGGAAGGAAGGAAGAAAGAAAGAAAGAAAGGATTTTGTAAGATGAGAAAGCTTCAGCACAGCAAAGGCAAAAAACAAGAACGAAGGGAAATCTTTGCCAGCTACAAATCTAGTGAGTAATTAATATCTAGATCATCTATAAATAGTAGATGGGAGTGGGGTGCAGGGCTCCACAGCTGGACATTATATAAAAAGTCTAAGTTGGAGGTCTTCATCAGGTCCCTCATGGAACTGGGTGGGAGAGGGGGAAGAAAGATTGTAGGATCAGAGGGGATAGAAGACACCAGGAGAACGTGGCCTACTGAATCAACTAAGCCAGGCTCACGTGGATTCTTAGAGATGGAATCGGCGAGCACGGGGCCTGCATGGGTATTTACCAGGCTCTCTGTGAATGTTATAGATGTTTGGTGTTTTTGTGGGACTCCTAACAACGGGGTGTGTCTCTGATTCTTTTGCCCGCTCTTGAGATTCTTTTCCTCCTACTAGATTGCCTTGTCTGGCCTCCATGTGAGGGTTCTTGCCATGTCTTATTGTAGCTTGTCTTGTGTTGGGTTGTCATCTTGGAGGCCTGCTCTGAAGGGAAATAGAGAGGGAGTGGATCAGGGGGAGAGGGGAGGTGGCTGGGAGCTGGAAGGAGAGGGAGGGGGAGAAAACCGTGGTCAGGACAGAATGTATGAGAGAAGATGCTATTTTCCATAAAACTTTAATTAATCAACTAAAAACATCAAACACTAGCAAACTAAGTCAGTAGGTGAGCAAATGAAATGAAGAAGCAGTTCACAAGAAATGAAGCAAAATAAATGGCCAATGGATACTGGACAAAAGGACTGACCATCCTTTACCATCAGGACGTGGGAAATCAAAACTACATTGAGGATCTACCCTACTCCTGTCAGAAAGCTATCACTGAGGAAACAGAAGCAGATGCTGCGGAGCTTGGGGAGGGGGGAGGGGAGTTGACTCCTTTCGGGCGAGAACGTGAAGTAGACCAGACACTATAGACACCAGTCTGCACATCCTTCAGAACGCGCAAAGGGGAACGGGGAGATTTCCCCAGCTGTGCCACCCCTGAGCACGCCAAAGCATTCTGATTCAGCAGAGCACAGAGACGCCGGCCCAACCTGTGCTTACTGCATAGAGACAGGTTCACAAGAGACGGACTTCAACAGATGAATGGATTTTTTAAAGGTGACATGTAAACACAAGGAAGGTTTATTCCGCCACAAGGAAGAACAAAATCATGTCATTTAGAGCCATGAAACTGGTGATCATCACACTGAGCAAAATACGCCAGACCCAGAAACACGAACACCCTGTAAATATTCTTGTATGTACACACACACACACACACACACACACACACACACAGAGAGAGAGAGAGAGAGAGAGAGAGAGAGAGAGAGAGAGAGAGAGAGAGAGAGAGAGAGAGAGAGAAGAGTGAATATAGTCAAAATAGGTGATGCACCTGTACAATGATGTCACCATGAAACCCACCACACTCGGTACAAATTCTTTGAAAGTAAATAACTTTGTTTTAATTTCCCTGGCTTGCCGTGAGCCACCCTAGGACTTGGTTCCGTGTCCCCTCAGCACAGGAGCCCTCATCCTTTACTTTAACTTTCCCAGGAGGAAGCAACATGGTGATTGCCATTCTGATCCCTCTTCAAAGTGACAGCCCCTCGGGTACCCCAGGTCCTCTCCTCAGAGTCATGGTAAAGAGGTCCATTTAGTCGGATGGGAAATAAAAACATCTATAAACGTAGCCGGCTGGGGGAGGATCGCCATCCTTGACCCCTGGAGATCACAGGAAGCAGAGGTAGGTTCATCTTTCTTGGTGATGGAATATCCTTCTCAGAGCTCTCCTCCGCCTTTTCAAATTCCACTGAGGAGTGGTTCTTGGCCTTCCCGATGCTGCAGGCCTCATGCTGTGGTGATTCCCCAACCTTAAAAGTATTTTCATTGTCACTTCATAACTGTGAAGTTGCCACTGTTGTGAGTTGTGATGCAAACATCTGTGCTCTCTGACGGTCTTGGCAAGCCCTGTGGAAGGGCCATTAGAATCACACAAAAGGGGGCGCAACCCACAGGCGGAAAACAGATGCACTGAGGCTTGCTGGGAATGGGGCTCCACACTGTCGCCAGAGCCATGGACTGTTTCCACGAGTTCTATTTCATCGGAGTTAGAGAAGCAAAACCAAAAAAACAAGAGCTCTCTAGCCACGTCACAGACCTCCTCCTATTATAACTGGAATGTTATCCATTTCCTGATGGATAACACACACACAAAAAAAAAAAAAAAAAAAAAATCAAGAACCTATAATGTCTTATTTATCAACAGTGTGCTTTGGCATTTTCCCAGCCTCACATGGAGAAAAGGACAAGGACATACGTATCCAAATGAATCCTCGTGAAAGTCACTAAAATGATCAAGGGAGGGAAGTCAGGGGCTTGGCTGCCTCTTGCTTTCAGATGAAGCTGAGTGGGTGGTGCTGAGTGACTGACTGATCCTGTACTCGACCATGCATGCCACAAACCCTTGTGCTGCTGACTTTAATGCAACAACTCGGTGCAAGAATACGGTGCTTTCGGGCAGCAGAGTGGGCGGGCCTGCGGCAGAACTGCCGTTTCCAAGGAAGGTGTAGAGGAGACACTACAGCAGCTACGCTAGCCCAGGTTACCCTGGCAATCTGGTGTCTGAGATACACGGCAGGAAATCAAAACCTGCCTGTTTCAGGTCTCACAGCACGTAGTGGTGCTCGTCCTCCACACAGATAAAAGTAAGGTTCACAATGCTCCAAAATAAAGCCCGCAAGCCAAATGAGAGCATTCCAAGACACAGAATAGAGCTTGGGTTCCCCTAGAATAACTCTTGTGACTTCATTAACGGGACTAATAGGTAAGTTTAAATTGGGTGTTTTACATCATTAAAACATCCACACACAAATTTGTTTTGCATAACAGTTGTGTAAACCTGCAGAGGGAACAGACACTGAAGCTAATAGCCTCACCAGCATGATTAAAATTAATTAAACACACATTAGTACCTTCACGCAGTTACACACTCTTGCTTTAAATCTTTGGATTGGGAAATGCTATAATTTAAATATCCAACCATTTTAATATTTTCTGTGAATTACATACACACCGTGACTCTGTTCGCTGATGCTGCAAACAAAAGATACCGTTGAAAATCACATGCTGTAATAATTAAAATGTTATTATGCTGACACCATCTTTCTTCTAGGGCCTTGTAACATCTGTATTGACTGTGATAAGCATTGATTATCTGGAGTGATGTAAATATTTGGGGAGTTAATGACGATCAGGAATTCAGGGGATGCTAGGACAGCAAAGATAAATCACAGGAAATCCAGATCAAAGCGGGATTGTGAATTAGCTTGTTTTTATAGTTAATGACTCGCTATAAAGTGCACAGACACGTCTTTGCTCCAATGAAATGCACGAGGAAATGCCATAAAGCAGCAGCCCGCCCTGCGTGGCATTTTCTGTACATCTGTCGAATTTCCATATGTGGAGAGGAGGATGCAGTACAAAGACTGAATTGATCCAATCCATCAAGTACTTAGCATGCACTTTCAAAATCATTACAAAGTTCTTTGAATTATTAAGACCTTTTTTCAAAAGAAAAAAAAAAGGCCCCCAACTTATAAATCTTGCATTTCCTGAATGGTTAATTTAAGGATGCTAAGGTCAGCAGTAATCCAGTTCCAGGGAAGGTTCTGACATTTCCCTTCACATATGCCCTGATGCCGAGCCACACAAAAGTGTGTGTGTGTGTGTGTGTGTGTACATATATATATCATATCATATCATATCATATCATATCATATCACATACAAATATCAGGGGCCAACAAAACGGGTAAAGGTGCTTGCTGCCAAGTGTGGTAACCTCAGTTCAGTGCCAGAGTCCACATAATAAAAGGAGAGAACCAACCCCCACAAACTGTCTCCTGACCTTCACACACACACTGTGGCCTGAGCACATCTATGTACATGCTTGCACATGCATGCACACACACCATAAATACCACTCAGCATCAGCAAGTGGACATAATACACTCACGGAGAACCTTCCATGAGTAAACACAAACCAACATGCCGTGTCGAGTTCTTCCCAACTCATCAGAATAAGTACAGAAATAACTGGAAGTCTGTTGCTCACAAGGACACAAACTGGTTCATAGAAACGCTGAGAAATAAAAACCCTTACTAAAGCCCACCACAGTCCCCCTTGGGCACCTTCTCCAGCTTCACCTCTTGACACTGAGATTCTCAAAGACTCATTTCGGCCCTCCTGTCACTCCTGGCCCTCATGGGGGACCGTGTGACTCTGGCACCTCCCTCCCTCTGCCTGCCGACTTATCTGCTCCTGAGGACATTGACTCTGGAAAGTAGTTTTTGGTGCTTCTGCCTCGGGCCTGGTGCTATTTAAAGGACTCTCTCAGCATCTTGAGTGTGTCTCCACAAGAATGCTCGCTACAGAATGTGCAACTGGCCATTGCTTGTTCATTCCTCTACAGTCTGAGATCCTCACAGAAGATCTAGACCTTGCAAGCTTTGGGGGGGTCAAGTGAGGAGCCAAGAGAAAAACCTAAAATGTTTATAGTTATGCCCAAGAAGAAAACCTGATAGGTAGCACTAATATAAACTAGTGAAGTACTTCCCAAGTCTGGGCCGATCTCGCTCCTGTTTACTTCAGAGCCTGGGGAAGGAACTTGTAGGGGAGGGGAGGAAACCTGTCCACAAACATAGCCTATGGACTTCACAGCAGTATTACTTATAATAGCCAGAGACTGGAAACATCCCACAGTCCCCAACAGGAAAATGGCTGAGCACTCTGTGGCATCGTCACGAGGTACAATAGATAACGCGTAGAAGGCGTGCTCCGTGAGCCAAGCTTGCATAAGCAAGGGCTACATTCGTGAAGCTCAGAAACAGGCCGTGCAGGCTATAGTGAACAGGAAAATCACAGCAGCACTCGGCAGTCCTGGAGTAGAGCATAAGGAGGCCGTCTGGGGTGATAGTCCTACGCAGGGTGCATTTGTCACAATGACACGTGTAGTGGCTGAGGAGGTGGCCCAGCCAGCACAGTATCTGCTGCACAATCCTGGGGACCTGGGTTTGTAACCCGTATCCATGTAAAAAGCCAGGTACAGGCCTATAACTCTAGCACTGGGGATTCAGAGACAGACAGATCCTTGAAGCTCCTTGGCCAGCCGGTCTGGTGGAACTGATGAGAGTCTGGCTCAGTGAGAGACCCTGACTCAGAAAAATAAAGATGCTAAGCAATACAAAACAGACACTTTCTGCATACACACATACACACACATACACAGACATACACACATACACACACATACACACACATGCACACACACACAAGCACACACACACAAGCACACACACATACATATACACACATACACACATACATACACACACATACACACACATACACACACACATATACACACATACATATACACACATACACACACATACATATACACACATACACACACATATACACATACATACACATACACACACAAGCACACACATACACACACATACATATACACACATACACACACATACATACACACATACACACATGCAATATACATGTACACACATACATACACATGCACACACATGCATACACATGCACACACACATGCACACACATGCACATACACCCATACACACACATACACACACATGCACACACACATGCACACACATACACACACAAGCACACACATATGCACACATATACATACACATACATACTTACACACACATATACACACATATACATACACATATATACACATAACATACCCATACCAAGAAGTAACACACAATATACAAATATACAAATAAATGTACATTTGATAGCTGTGCAGTTCACTGCATGTATAATTACCTGAAAATCACAATGCTGATTTTTAATTAATAACTTCTCACCTGGACTGTTTAGGGACGAAACAGGCCGATGCATTTCACTTGGGTGGAACTGCATTTAAGCAAGACAGATGGGTGGACGCGTGATAAAACACATGGAGTGAGGTGTTGGCTGCAGACTTGACCTGTGGGCAGGTACCGAGGGACTCTTTCACTTTGCTCCTACGTTTTCATACTATAATAATGAGAGTAAACTGTACTCTGAATCTCCTGTTCCAGAGTCCCTGCAGGGCGGCTGAGTGAAGAGCAAACCTCCCAACATTTTCTTTTTTTTTTTTCTTTTTCTTTTTTTTTTTGATATATTTGTCATTTACATTTCAAATGATTTCCCCTTTCCTGAATCCCCCCGAAAGACCATAAGCCCTCTTCCCTCCCCCTGCTCCCCAGCCCACCCCTTCCCACTTCCCTGTCCTGGCATTCCCCTACACTGCTGCACCGAGCCTCTCCCAACATTTCCTTAATCTTGCCAACTGAGTTTCTAAGCAGTTTGTGAAAATATTTAGGCCTTAGTAGAACATGGCTCGATGTAATAAAGTTTTGAGAATCCACACCCTTCTCCCAATGTGTTTTGTTTTGTTTTTTTTTTTTCCTCAACAATCATGAATTGATGCCTGAAATTTTGGCAAATCGGTAATCTATTTGAAATCTAAAAACAGCAAAGCTGAGCCTTTCTGGTAGCTATCTGAATGTGCTTTATGGAGAATATGCCAAGCAGAGAGCAGAAAATCAGAGGGTGATGCCTCCGCTCTCCCCCCGGAGATAGAGGGGGTGTGGAGTGCTCTATCCTGCAGCTCTTGGTTGTGTTGAAAGGATTCGAGGGACAAAACCCGCAAAAGACTGTCATTCGTCAAAGCTGCAAACAAGCCATCTCACCACTCTGGGTGTAAATAAAGAGGGAGATTACCTGGTATCCATGATGATTTGAAAATAGATTTACAATGAGATACCCAGCCAAGTTTGAATTTTGGATAAATAGTATGGCCCTGGTATTGCCTGGTACAAACTGGTGCCAATCACTGTCTACCCCGTTCAAGTATAAGCAGGCATCCTCTGTTAGTGCTGGCTGGCTGGCTGGCTGGCTCCCTTGTTCGCTTGCCTACTCGTCTAATTGCTGTCCCGGAATGAAGGTGCTATTCCAAGGAGATGCAGACATAACAGTTTCAGTTCAGACTCACTGCTACCTTGGTGAAAAGTTCCTGGTGACTGAGAAACCATAGAGGCTCGTTTTGAGAAGCGTTCGTGTGAAAGGGACTGCAGTGCACAGGAACGGAATGTCCACACCATGGGCCATTCTGACCAGTGACTCTCGCCTGTTTCAGATCTGCGTGTGGTTCACCCCAGTCTTCACGGCTCACCGCTGAGAGCAATCTCAAGCCTGGGTGCTTCTCTACGCTACGCAGTGAGGCTTGCTGAGATTCTGAACTGAAGGCTGTGGGCTCTGGGTAACACTTTAGGATTCCTCAGGATGACTTGGATAATGCATCCACGTCATACAACTCAGACAAGAAGAGCTTTAACTGAGCCCAGTTCCAACCAGATGTCTCCACCCCGACTTAACACGGGACCAAGAGGATGCTTCGCACATGCGTGAGATACAAGTAGGCTGGGATCTGGAAGCGGTCACGTAACCTCGTGTAATATGGCCACTGATTTAAAAATGAGATTTTTAGCCGGGTAGTGATGGCGCACGCCTTTAATCCCAGCGCTTGGGAAGCAGAGGCAAGCCGATTTCTGAGTTGGAGGCCAGCCTGGTCTACAGAGTGAGTTCCAGGATAGCCAGGGCTACACAGAGAAACCCTGTCTCGAAAAACCAAAATAAAAATGAAAAATAAAATGAAAAATATAAAAAAGAGGGAGATTTTTGTTAAGATGCTGACTGACTGTTTCTCAGAAAAAGGAATAAGAAAGAGACAGCAGAAATCGCTCTGCTTGCGCCTTCAGCTCCTAGGCGAAGAAAGGCTACTGAGATTTAACATCAGGCATGGTATGGGGCAGCCCCTTCGGTAGTAACGAGGCCCAGAAGGGTCTTGGTTTTGGCTCATCCTTATAAACAGATCACAGTAAAGGAAGTTTGAAAAGTTGAGAGCTACAAATTCCTGACAAACCTGATCTTCAGAGTCTGCCCCAGCAGTCTCCCAGGCCCCTTCTAGGGCACAGCCGCAGTGGTCCGGGGGGATTCTGCATCAAGGGTGTTTGACATTTTCTACCAGAGTTTCAGATGTTAGCTACACACAAGCTGAAGTCACGCCTAAGGAACCTGTCCACCTAAGTGCAATTTCCTGGCTCCACACACATCTTCCTTCGCATTTCCTACAAGCATGTTAAATCCCTTCGCCCTTTTCTTTATAACACGGGGTCTTGGGCTGTTTTACTTTCTCCGTGATCGCTCATTCTGTTCATTTAGCTTCATGGTTTTATAACACCACACAGTAACTTCTCTTGCTCTAAACAGCTTTTTCTGTGATTCAATAACAGTCTGTGCCAGGCGGTGGCACCGGGATTAATTGTGTCTTCTGTGATTATCTTGTCCTTGTTTTTTTTTCAGACTTGTGAGCTCTGAGATTTTTCATAACAGCTAGGGGACTAAAAAGACGTCTTCTTTACAGTAGCACAAACTACTGCTCTGTAGACCCAACAATGGATGTTTATTGCACCTTACAAAACTAATTACCTCCAGATTGCTGGCTTTATTCAAATAGATTCAGTCTCATCCGAAGCCGCCTGTGGACCTTTACAATGCAGCGCTCTATGGAGAATGATTGTAATATTTCCTCGTGTATACCAAAAAGAAAAGGCGATGGATTCCTATTAAAATTAAAAATAAATAAAACCTTTAGGTTTTGATGTAATATGAAGGCTTAGTCACTACATAGACTATGAGCTGAAAGCCCGCTAAGAGACTCCGTTAAGTCCTGGCCTCGCTCTGGCACACAAGGGCGTCGCTGCACCAGGCTAAGACATAGCAGCTGAGCTCTGGTTTACCATGAGCCATTTGCTTAGACATAATAGAATATAAATGTGTTCCCTTACCCTTGGTATCAGCCGAAGAGATTAAAAAATAAAAAACACTTCAGTGTCGTCCCCTCCACCCCCACCCCACCCCACCCCCCGCGTGTTACCCGAGCATGTATTCCACACAAAAGGAAATTAAGAGATTTGTTTCAAAGTTTTTATTTTACACATGAAAATCGCCATCTAGATAGCATTAGAAACTTAGACTGTTGAATACTATACAAGAGCTTCATTTGTGTTATATATTTTCCATTCTTAGAATGTATCTATGAGATATTTCTATAGGTCTCATTTTACAGATAAGCGAACTGAAAGATTTGAGTCTTTTTCTTTTTTCAAAATTTTAGGGCAAATGACATAACCAGAATTCAAACTTACAACTTCAAAACCCACACAGCAAGTGCCTAATTTTTTATTATACTGTATAATATTTAATAGCATTACAAATTTGATATATTTAATGTCATTTGATGTAATTTGACAGCTGTGTTTTATTTCTCTCCTACAGAAATACAATACTAAAATATACCTCAGCCTCCTTAGAGGCCTAAAAATCCTATGATTTTAATACTTTAGTACAACAGTTCTCAACCTGAGAGTCATGACCCCTTCAGGAAAGTCAAATGACCCTTTAGGGGCTGCCTATGACCATCGGAAAACACAGATTTTTACATTACAATTCATAACAGTAGCAAAACTATAATTATGAAGCAGCCACAAAAGCAACTTAATGGTCGGGGGTCACCACAACATGGGGAACTATATTAAAGGGTCACAGCATTAGGAAGGTTGAGAACCACTGTTCTAGCAGAAAAAAAAATCATTTATGAGTAATCTACCTCACTTTTCAATTTTTCCAGGGCTAGAAAACTAGCTCCCTTAGCTTACCGCACGAGCATGGGCACCTGAGTTCAGTCCCTGGAACCCATATAAAAAGCAGCGAACTGTGGTGTGGCGGACAGGTACAGGGGGGTCCTGAGGGTCACTGGCCAACTAGCTTAGCTGAAAGGGCAAGTCCCAGGTCCCAGGAAAAGACAGTGTCTGGGAATACAAGGTGGATGGCTGTTCTTTTTTTTTTTTTTTTTTTTTTTTTTTGGTTTTTTTGAAACAGGGTTTCTCTGTGTAGCCCTGGCTGTCCTGGAACTCACTCTGTAGACCAGGCTGGCCTCGAACTCAGAAATCCGCCTGCCTCTGCCTCCCAAGTGCTGGGATTAAAGGCGTGCGCCACCACCGCCCGGCGGTGGATGGCTGTTCTAAGGAATAACACCCAAGGTCATTCCCCAACCTCCACAAGTATACACACACACCTACACATACCTAGTGATCGCCACTTACCACACTGTGAATCCAAATAAAGTCTACTGTAGGCTGAGCAGTTTAGAACATGTGTTTGTCTTACGGTATTATCTATGTGGCACAGCATCACCAAATGATCGATACAAATGACAGAGACAGCAGAAAGAGGACCTCTCGGAGGGAAAGCATTATTAAAGCTTGTCATCGTGCACTAACTTTTCTAACTTGTCAATGAACTCTTTCGATATCAAGATAGTAATATGGTTTGGACGTGAAACGTCTCCACCAGGCTCCCGTACTTAGACCCTTGGGTCCCCAGTTAGCAGAGACTAACGGTTAATGAGGTTTAACTCCTGACTGGAAGAAGTCGATCCAGAGGCTCAGCTTCCAGCCGAGCCTCTCTGTGTACTGATTCGCAGTGATGTAAGCAAGCAGCGCCACACACCTACTGACACGGCGTGAAGCTGCTCCAGCCATGGGCCTTCTCCTCATGATGAGTTATTCCTCCAAACTGATCCAAAGTAAGCCTTTCCTCCCTTAGATGCCTCATATCAGATATCTTGTCATAACAATAATAAAAGAAACCAAAGGGACCTCTTAGAATGGGTGCAGCAGTTCCCACTCGGATATGTTCCTGGAAGGACTTAACAGAAACTGGTTTTCAGAGCTCTGGAACCACACCCCAAATTTCCTTCCATGGTTTTGCCCACCGACTCTTCCTTCCCTCTGTTATCCCCAACAAAAGCTGAACTCCAGCACTCAGCTGTTTCTGATGAACCCCTTACAAGTTATTTGAAGGGGAAATTGCCCAGATTTTCCTGGAGTCCCTGCCCTCCCTAAGTTCTCCCTGTTACAAGCTGCTGCAGGCACTCCGCATGCAGTCGTCCCGGGGGAGCTCACACCCGCCACTTCATTGGTGTGGCTGATTGACACAGTAAAAAAAAAAAGGTACAATGTGTTTGTTCATCTTCGGCAATCCATACGTGGAGGAGGGATGTAGGCACTCTAGTTCTAAATAAGAAAAATGTGGGGGGTTAAGGATCTTCAAATCTCTTGCCCACATTTTATATCACTCCTGGTGGAATCAACCTGCTCACATGCAAACTGAGTTCATACCCATCACCATCACCATTAAAATTATACAAGGGAGAAAAAAAAAGAGTCTGCCTACACTCAAGATCAAGGGAACTTACACAAAATGTGAGCATTCCTTAATCAGCCTTCATTCTAGAAGTAAGAAGCCTGCTAGCAATAGAAGCAAAGTGAATGGATCCCAGGACAACACTCCTCAGCCCTCAAGCAGGTGTCAGGGCAGCCTGATGCCCTCTAGGTACGGTTTACATTCCTACTGTGAGCTTGTGAGGTCTAAATATAGTCTTGCAGGTGCTCCCAAGAGAGGGCATTTCCCTTTCACCTGAAAGGTGATTATTATATATATATGTGTGTGTGTGTGTGTGTGTGTGTGTGTGTGTATACATATATTTGATATGTATATCAAATGCAAGAGATGAAATAAAAATTTAAGTGAGAAGAGAAATGTTAATTTAGTCTTACTGCCATTTGATTTATATTGAAGATTTTCTTTCTTTCTTTCTTTCTTTCTTTCTTTCTTTTTTTCTTTTTTTTTTTTTTTTTTGGTTTTTCAAGACAGAGTTTCTCTGTGTAGCCCTGGCTGTCCCGGAACTCACTCTGTAGACCAGGCTGGCCTCAAACTCAGAAATCTGCCTGCCTCTGCCTCCCAAGTGCTGGGATTACAGGCGTGCGCCACCACGCCTGGCTTATATTGAAGATTTTCATACAGCATATTCTGATCGTGCGTCTCCCCTCCCCCAACTCCTCCCAGATGCTACACATTCCCACCCAACAGAACCCATGTCCTTTCTTTCTCTAGCTCTTTAAAAAAATAAATATCTACAGCAACAAAACAAGAAACACATACAAAAAAAAAACCAGAAACCAAAATACACAAACAAAAGATGAATAAGACAAAAAAAAAGAAAGAAAGAAAGAAAGAAAGAAAAAGAAAAACCCAAACAAAGCTATAAGAGGTGGAAAGTCTACAAAAATACCACTGAGTTCATTTTGTGTTGGCCAGCTACTCCTGGCCATGTAGCCTACCTTGAAGTGTGGGTAATATTCCCATTGGAGAATATTCCACATTCTCCATTGGAAAAACCTAGTTTTTTTCTTTGCGAGTGGGTATCAACTGCAGGTGCCTTTTTGGTTAGTGGGGGGAGGGGGTATATCCCCTTAACCGTCTCTGCACAGGGACCTCTTCTGGCTTCGACCTATGCAGGCCAAGTCTCCACGGGCTTATACGTGCATCCGCTCTGTCTTGTTTGGAAGACACTGTTTCTTTGAGGTCATGTATCCCTCCGACTCTTACAGTCTTTCTGCCTCCTTGCCTCCTCTTCTGCACACAGCCCTGAGCCCTGAGGGGAGGAACTTGATGAAGTCATCCCATTTAGCACTGAGCGCTCCAGGGTCTCTCACTCTCTGCACACTGTCCAGTTGTGGGTCTCTGTGTTAGTTCCCATCGACTGCAAGGGGATGCTTTCCTGGTGTGGCTGAGCAAGGTACTGATCTGAGTCAAAGCCTAGAGCGACCCCTGTTAGGACAGTTTCTGCACACAGCAGTGGCTGACATAAACGAATGGAGATGGGTTAGACAGGAAGCCCGAGAGGGTCCAAGGATGTGAAAATATGAGTGCAGAGTAGAGCACTGGGTGCTGGAAAGAAGACCCAGCAGGGAAGAGCCCTGGCTGCTCTTGTGGAGGGGACTAGATTTGATTACAGGCATCCTCGTGGCTGATGCCCTCTTCTGGCCACCATGGGCACCAGAGATACACATGGTGCATAGCCATAAAGGCAGACAAAACACTCCTACAAATATCTTTAAAGAGCTTTTCTATGTGTTTCTAAATGGACAGCGGTAACTAGAAACGTGCATATTTAAAGTGCATATTAGTGTTCGCAGAGCAATTTCCTTTTATTTCAAAGTAATCAACTGTCAGACCCACCGTTCAACATGCGTGCTCTGGAACTGCGCCGTCTGAGAACAAGCTGTGTCCAGAGCCCCTCGCCGCGTCCTTTACCACTTCCCTTCGCTCCCTTTACAAAGAACGACCTACTTCCTGACTCTTTCAGGTCTTACTGTGCTGCATTCCTGGAAGGTGTGAAATCTTGAGGCGGCAGAGGGACAGTCTGAGATATGGTGTCCGGTGCATTGATTAGCCAAGTCATGGCTTTGCCTCTCTCGTGAAAACATGAATCTGGCATGTTTTCAAGGTGGGGAAGAGTGTCATAATAAACTCTGGCAGCTCAGCATTGCATCTAGGGTAGAGAGAGCACGTGCCAGGGTGACATTTCTGAGGCTACATACTCAGCATCTGAAAGGAATCCTGTGTGTGTGTGTGTGTGTGTGTGTGTGTGTGTGTGTGTGTGTGCATGTGTGTGCCTGTGCTTGTGCATGTGTGCGCGCGCACACGCACGTGCACACACACATACACACACTGTCCCCAGCATGTCCCCAGCCCTTACTCGGGACATATATCTACTCCTCCCTTGTGCATATTTACTTGAAATGAACTCAACAAGATGTAGTAGCACAGCACTTGTCTTCCTTTGATGGAGATTTTTTTTTTTTACCTCCAATCTTGGCTCATCTGGCAAATCTGAAATTTATTCACAAACACATGAGCTAATTGGAGGAAAAAACATTCATTCTAGTCTTCTAAAGAGGTGAAACCGAAAACAAATTTTACATTCCTCATCTATTAATTGCCAAAAACTAACAAATCGTCGAAAAAGCTCTGAGACATGCTTGTATTTTTGTTTTGATCAAACTTAACACCAACAACAGTTTCCTCTATCCCAAGATTTTACTGCTTTCCAAAGTATTGCCATTTTCATAAAGCCAAGCAGATTACCCCAGCCCCCAACGCCACCAGGCATTTCCTGGGATCCCACAGGTCACTCAGCCAGGGAGGCAGGTAGCCTAGCTGCAGATGGTCACCTCTCCCTCCTCTCCTCCAAATTCAAGCCCTCAGTCTCATCCCCTCTCTCTGTAGCCAACCGCCTACTATGGCTTCTCCTTCCTCTCTTCCCCCATCTCCAGTAGACCACACAGATCTTCCCCCCCCCTCCCCACCTTCCTCCTCATTCAGCCTGTTATCCCAGCCCCTGACTCCAGCAGTCATTCTCTGGGAACCCACCCTGCTGAGCCTTCTGGAGAAGTAAGTAGGCCAGCAAAGCAGGTAGACAAGCTTCAGATCTTCACTCTCCCTCGTCTCCATAGTCAATCCTCATTCTCAGCTCAGCTCTAGGGCAGACCACCTGTTCTGGCCTTCACTCACCATTCCCAGGGGACTAAGTAGATCTCCAGATCTCAATGTTCTCCTTAGAATCCCCATCGCAGATCTTTCTTATTCTTATATCTTAGCTCCCAGGACTTACAAACACATCTTATAGGAATCCCTAGTAGCCACACCATTCAGGACCCCAGAAGAATTTCCTACCAGGAAATACACAGCTGCCATCCTCTCCTAAGAATCAGAGAAGGCAATAGAAACCAAGGAACAAACACCTAACCAACAAAGACCAGAAAGGATCAGCACCTAGAATCACCGTTTTCCCAAACCCAGATGCCTAGATATCAGCACAGATACACAATCAACAGTATGTCCCCACTAGAGCCCAGCAACCCCAACTGCAGGAGCCCCAGCATAACTAAAACACAAGAAAAGGCCCTTTAAAAGCCTTTATAAATATAATAAAGGTCCTTAAAGAAGAAATTAATAAATCCCTTTAAAAGGAAGAGGTAGGAATCTGGAAATTAAAAATGTAAAACTCAAACAGGAACCTTAGAGGCAAGCTTACCAATATAGTACAAGAGATGGAAGACAGAATCCCAGGAATTGAAGACAAAATAGAAAAAAATGGATATATCTGTTTAAAGAAAAATGTTAAACTTCCAGGAAATCTGAAACACTATGAAAAAATGAAATCTAAGAGTAATAAGTATAGAGGAAGGAAAAGAAAGCCAGGTCAAAAATCACAGAAAATAGTTTCAACAAAATCATAGAAGACAATTTCCCTAGAGAAGGAGATGCTTATCAATATGCAGGAAGCATATGGAATACCAAATAGACTGGACCAAAAAAGAAAGTCCCTGCTGTATAATAATCAAAATATTAAATGCATGGAACAGAGAAAAAATGTGTATTAAAAGCTACAAGGGAAAAGGCCAAGTAACTCATAAAGGCAGACCTATTAGAATGACACCTGACTTCACAACAGAGATTCTAAAGGACCCGGATGGGAGCTCTATAGACTCTAAGAGACCATAGATGCCAGCCCAGACTACTATACCCAACAAGACTTTCAATCACTACAGATGGAAAAAATAAGACATTCCATGATGAAAAAAAAAGTATAAGCAATATCTATCTATAAATTAATCTATAAAAGACACGAATAGGAAAACCCCACATGCACATCCAAGAGAACACAAGAAATAAATAATCCCAGGACAGCAAATCAAAAGAGAAGAAACACACAAACAAGCACACACATGTGCACACAAACCACCACCGCCACCGCCGCCACCGCCGCCGCCGCCGCCGCCGCCGCCGCCGCCGCCGCCACCGCCGCCACCACCACCACCACCACCACAGCAACAACAACAACAAAGTAACAGCAATCAACATCTTTGGTCATTTATATCTCTCAACATGTATCTCTTAATTCCCCAATAAAATGTCACATACTAAAAGAATGGATGCAAAAACAGGATCCATCCTTCTACTGCATCCAAGAAATACAACTTAATGTCAAAGAAAGATACTACCTAGGGGTAAAGGATAGAAAGCTATATTTCAAGCAAATGGACCTAAGAAGCAAGGTAGTGTGGCTATTTTAATACCTGACAAAAATAGACTCTAAACCAAAATCAATCAGAAGACATAGAAAAGAACACCACAAGGACATTACAATGCTTCATATTGAACCGAACACCAAGGCAACCAGGTCCACAAAAGAAACACTACTACAGCTCAAACAATATATTGACACTCACACACTGATAGGTTGTGAGACTTCAACCCCCAACTCTTGCCAATAGAGAGGCCATCCAGACAAAAACCAAACAGAGACATGCTGGTGCTAACTAATATTATGAGCCAAATGGACCTAACAGATCCTTACAGAATAGTTCACCCTAACACACACACACACACAAAAATAACTCCTCAGTACCTCAGAACTTTTGACAAAACTAACCACAAATGTCAACTTAAATGGAGAGAAACACCAAGTAATTCCACTAAAATTAGGAAAAAAAAAAGTTTCCCACAGTTTACATACCGATTCAGTATAGCACTTGAAGTTTTAGCTAGAGCAATAAAACAACTAGGGGGAGATCAAGGTGATACACGTTTGAAGTATCTTTATCTGCAGATATGATAATATATACAAGTGACCCTAAAAATAATACCAGGAAACTCCTACAACTGATAAACACTTTCAGCAAAGTAGCTGGATACAAAACTAACTCAAAAAAAAAAATCAATAGCCGTCCCATATACAAATGACAAGTAGACTGAAGAAAAAATCAGGGAAAAAGTACGGTTCACAATAGCCTCAGAAAATATAAAATATCTGGGGAAACTCTAATGAAGTAAATGAAAGCACTGTCTTGTAAAAACTTTAAGGTATTAAAGAAAGAAACTGAAGATGACATCAGAAGGTAGAAAACTCTAGTATATTCAAGGATCAGTAGGATTAACAGTGTAAAAATGGCTGTCCTCCCAAAAACAATCTATAGATTCAATGTGATCCCCATCAAAACTCCAACACAATTCTTCACAGACACTTTTCAGCTTTTCATATGAAAACAGAAGAAAACCAGGATAGCTAAAACTATACTGAATAATAAAAGAATTGCTTTTCAATTCTCTTATTTCAAGTTGTACTACAGAGCTATAGTAATTAAAACTGCATGGCGCTGGCACAAAACCAGATATATTGATCAATGGAATCAGATTTGAAAACCCAGGAATAAATCTACACACCTATGGACACCTGCTTCTTTAGGAAGAAGCCAGAAATACATACTGGATTGGAAAATGGCATCTTCAACAGACGGTGCTGACTAAACTGGATGTTTATATATAGAAGAGTGCAAATAGATCTACAACTTATCACCATGCAAAAACTCAAATCCAAATGGATAAAATACCTAAATATAAAACCAGATACACTGAACCTGATGAAAGAGAAAGTGTGGAGATAGCCTTGAATACATTGGCAAAAAAGGTGATTTCCTAACAGAACACTGATAGCACAGGCACTAAGATCAACAATTAATAAATGGGACCTCATGAAACCGAAAAGCTTCTGTAAGGCAAAAGCCACTGTCATTCAGACAAAACAGTAGCCTACAGAATGGGAAAAGATTTTTTTTAACACTGTACATCCAATAGAGGGTATCCAAAGTATAAAAGGAACTTTAAAAAAAAACTACATACTAAGAAAATAAGTAACCCAATTTAAAAATGGGGTGCAGATCTAAACAGAATTTGCAAAACAAACCAGAAACTCAAATGACTGAGAAATAAATGTTCAACATCCTTAGCCATCAGGGAAATGCAAATCTACTTTGTGATTTTATTTTACACCCGTCAGAATGGCTAAGATCAATAAAACAAGTGACAGCTCATACTGTTGAGGATGTAGAGGGAACATTCATCCATTGCTGGTGGGAGTAACAATTTGTACATCCATTATGGAAATCAGTGTGATGGTTCCTCAGGATGATAGGAATTAATCTGCCTCAAGATCCAGCTATACCATTCTTGGGGGTGGGGGAAGGGACCCCTCATCCTACCACAGAGACACTTGCTCAGTTATGTACACTGCTACTCTATTCATGAATAGAAATAACTGGAATATTAGAAACAACCTAGATGACCCTCAACAGATGTATGGATAAAGAGAATGCGGTACATTTACACAGTGCAATAGTATTCAGTCATTAAAACAAAATGGCCTTTGCAGGTAAGTGGGTAGAACTAGAAAAAAAAAACATCTACTTATATACAGATATTACTTGTTAGGTCAATGATAACTAAGCTACAATCCATATAGCCACAGAGGTCAGATACAAAGTTAAGGGACTACGGGAGGTAGTGCAGGTAGACCTCCCTAGGAAAGGGAGATAAAACAGTTGTGGATAGATAGGCACAGGGTGGACTGGAATGGGAAAAGCAAGAGGAAACAGGAAGGGAAGAGGGGGATGGAGGAAAGGAATATGAGAGACAGGTAGAATTAGGGGCCATTTGAGGGATAGTATGGAAGCCTAGGGCAGTAGAGCATCCCTTCATATATATGTACATGAAGGTGATCTAAATGAAATCACCAGATAATTGTGGAGTCAGAGTCACAACTAGACATTGCCTGTCATCAAAACGTCTAGTATTGGGATTGGACTACATCTAATTCAGTTGTTTGCCAAGCATTTGCCAAAGATTACCTTATGGAAATTGCCAAACGACCTGACGCTGCTGCCAGGGCTGTAGGTTTCTCTCCACCTTTGCTAAAGACAACTCATCGAACACAGAGCAGTCGAGCTGGTGCCTGCCCAGAGCCTTCACCCCTACGGGCTAGCATCATTGATACAGGAAGGTACTCATCACACTGCTAAAGAAGAAACGTAAACACCAACCCAGCTGCAAACCTGTGCATTTACGAGGGTCTTCACCGCTTTCTGTGCAGCCAGCCCAGCCTTTTCTGCCAGGGATAAAGACCCCAAGTAGACAAATAAGACTCGTTTGAGAGAAGCCCTTATAGAAGTCTAAAGGTTTATTTGGTTGGTTTAGATCTTTTTAAGATTTCATTTATTTGTATGGGTAATGTGTCTGTGCATCACATATGTGCAGTACCCATGATGCCAGAAGAGGGCAATGGAGCTCCAGGAACTAGAGTCGTGGATGGTCGTGAGCCACCATGTAGATGCTAGAAACTTAACCCGGGTCCAGGGTAAGTATAGGCAGGACGTACCTGTACTTAAAATACAGGAAGCGGAGAGCAGCTGGGATGGAAGTCTTCGGGCCACCAGTTGTACCAGGGAGCCAGGAGACTCCACAGCCTTCTGTGCCTGGCCCACCAGGAGAGAGAGATCTCCCAGCATTGCTTTCATTTTTGAGCTCAGAGGAGTAAGGACACAGGCTTACAGGCCCACAGGAGGAATAAACTCCAACCAGAGACAAGAATATCAACTAGCGCCAGATGGCAAAAGGCAAGCACAAGAACCCTACCAACAGAAACCAAGGCCACATGGCAACATCAGAACCCAGTTCTCCTACCACAGCAAGTCCCGGATACTCCAACACACCAGAAAAGCAAGAGTTGGATTTAAAATCGTATCTCATGATGCTGATAGAGGGCTTCAAGAACGAATTAACTAACTCCCTTAAAGAAATACAGGAGAACATGGGTCAACAGGTAAAAGACCTTAAAGAGGAAACACAAAAATTCCTTAAAGAAATACAGGAGCTCATGGGTCAACAGGCAGAAGCCCTTAAAGAAGATACACAAAAATCCCTTAAAGAATTACAGGAAAACACAATCAAGTGAAGGAACTGAACAAAACCATCCAGAATCTAAAAGTGGAAGTAGAAACAATAAAGAAATGACAAAGTGAGACATCTCTGGAGATAGAAAACCTTGGAAAGAATTCAGGAGTCATAGATGAAAGCATCAACGACAGAATACAAGAGATAGAAGAAAGAACCTCAGGTGCTGAAGATACCATAGAAAACATTGACTCAACAACAGTCAAAGAAAATGCAAAATGCATAAAGCTGCTAACCCAAAACATCCAGGAACTCCAGGACACAATGAGAAGACCAAATCTAAGGATTATAGGTATAGACTAAAGCGAGGATTTACATCTTAAAGGCCCAGTAAGTATCTTCAACAAAATTGTAGAAGAAAACTTCCTTAACCTAGAGAAAGAGATGCCCATGAACATACAAGAAGCCTTCAGAACTCCAAACAGACTGGACCAGAACAGAAAATCCTCCTGGCACATAATAATCAAAACACCAAATTCACTAAACAAAGAAAGAATATTAAAAGCAGTAAGGGAAAAAGGGCAAGTAATTTATAAAGGCAGAGCTATCAGAATCACACCAGACTTCTTACCAGAAACAATGAAAGCTAGAAGATCCTGGGCAGACCTCATACAGACCCTAAGAGAACACAAATGCCAGCCCAGGCTACTATACCCAGCAAAACTCTCAATCATCATAGATGGAAAAACCAAGATATTCCATGATAAAAACCCAATTTGCCCAATATCTGTCCACAAATCCAGTCCTACAAAGGATAATTGGTGGAAAATGCCAACACAAGGAGGGAAACTACACCCTAGAAAATGCAAGAAAGTAATCTTCTTCCAACAAACCCAAAAGAAGATACCCACACAAATATAAAAATAACACCAAAAAATAACCAGATGCAACAATCACTATTCTCTAATATCTCTTAACAACAAAGGACTCAATTCCCCAATAAAAAGACATAAACTAACAAAATATTTCTCATATAAATCTTCAATTTTATCAGAAAATGTTTGTAATTCCCTTTTAAGTTAATTTAGAGATGTTTTTATGTCTACCATTTTATCTGCATTATTTTTCATGATAATCTTCAATTTTAATATCTTTCTATATACTTCCTCTATTTTATCAGAAATGTTTTCAATGTAAATCTTTGATTTTACCACAAATGTTTCTAATTCCACCTTCAATTAATTTAAAGTTTTTATATCTACAATTTTTATGTAAAATTTTCCATGAAATAGTCAATTTTAACATGTTTGTCTATTTATTTCTTGAATTTTACCAGAAATATTTTCCATGTAAATCTTCAATGTTATCTGAAAATGTTTATAATTCCACCTTCAATCAACTTAGAATTATCTTTATGCCTATCATTTTACCTATATAATTTCCATGATAATCTTTAATTTTAACATGTTTTTCTATATATTTCTTCAATTTTATCAGAAATATTTTCCATGTAAATCTTCAAGTCTATCAGAAAATGTTTATAATTCCACTTTCAATCAACTTAGGAATACTTTTATACCTACCATTATTATATCTGTATAAATTTTTCCATGATAATCTTCAATTCTAACATGTTTTCTACATTTTTCTACAATTTTATCAGAAATATTTTCCACGTAAATCTTCAATTCTATCATAAATGTTTCTATCCCATATTTCAATTAATTTAGCAATGTTTTACATGTCTACCACTTTACTCTTTAGTTTTCCATGAAAATTGTCAATTTTAACGTTTTTATCTGAAATATTTTCCATGTAAATCTTTAATTTTATCATAAAATGTTTTTATTTTCCTTTACTTCCCTTTTCAATAAATAAAAAAAATTTTTTTTAAATACAGGAAGTGTCCTCACTGAGGAAATAAATGAAGAAAGCCAACCTGAGCTGTATCAAGGCAGTAAGGTTATGGGGCTGGTTGCTGTCATAACTTCTATAGGCTATTTTTCAATTTAAAGAATGAAATTCTATAAGGACCTGAATACAAAGACATGTCTATTTCTGAACTATCTCATGGACAGGGTTCGTGTGATTGGAAAACTACCAGTGAAGATAAAAGCTAGGGGAAAAGGGCACCAACATGTCTCTACTTCCTATAACTTCCTTAGCTAGTCCAGGCTCGGGCATAACTGGATAAACGAAATGGACGTGCATACCCGGTGGAAAAGCATCGTTTAAAAAGGAAGAAACCCACAGTTAGAGAGATGGCTCAGCGGGGTAAGAATGCTTGCTGGAATGACAGCTTGAGGCCAGATCCCAGCACCCACACACAAAGCCTGGCATAGCCACACTCCTGCTTCTATCGCCAGTGCTGGGGGGCGGGGGCGGCTGACTGGTTGCCACTCTACCTTTGTGTTCTGTGAAAGACCCTGTCTCAAAGGAATAAGGCAGAGAGTGATAAAGTGCAGTTAGATGGCTGTCCTCCTAGTCTCCACAGGTGTCAAGGCAACCCCTCATACACCATAGGCATATGTGACACTACTGGGAGAAAACTGTCATTTCCAACAATGAGGATGAACCTGAACGACATTATACTAAGTGTGATAAGCCATGTATGGAAAGACCAACATCTCTGAGATAGGACCACAGAGGCTGGAATCTAGAGGTCATTAGCAGAGGCTAGGTAGAATGGGAGACAGCTAGGAGGAAGGAGTGTCGAGGGTTTAAGGTTAACTATAATAAATTATAACTAGGTCAACTATAACTTATGAGAAGTCTTAGAACAGTTTAAAACAGACTAAAGACCCATGGCGCTCTCAAGCCCTCTTTGGGATAACAGCCCTGTGGGTGCTATGCCATTGGATTGGCATTTCTATGATGCAAAAGCAGTAGTGTCTAGAACTGGCTCCAAGATGGGCTGAGACCATGTGTACTTCACTGCTCGAGAGAAGCCAGGTGTGCTTTAAAACCCTTCAAATGTATCACATTATGAGTCTGAGTATAAATCTTGTGTGTGTGTGTGTGTGTGTGTGTGTGTGTGTGTGTTTCATTGACAATAGGGAACATTCACATAATTATTGCTAGAGAAGGCATTTGTGCAGCTGTTTTGGATGAGAGATGAATGAACTGTTTTTTTGTTTGTTTGTTTGTTTGTTTTTGTTTTTGTTTTTTTCCCCAAAGGAAGCTTATTTGTACCTTGAATTATTGGTTGTTGGGACTTTCGTATTTGGTTAAAAAAAAAAAAAAAACACTTTTTTTTTCACTTTGTGTCAGCACCAGGCAGACTGGGCCACTTTCCTTGCGCCCAGCACTGGAAGGATGCCTTTGCCTAAGCGTTCCCTGGTCCCCAGCGTTCCCTTTTCCCTCGTGCTTGCTAACCGGCTAGGTGAACATGGTCGTGGTTGTTTGAATGCACAATTATTTGTGTGAATGTTTTAATTTGTTCATTTCCATTATCCGTGTTCTTCAGCTAATTTTCTCCTCACATCGTCTTCAGTTATTTGATGCCCTAAATGCTGTGTAAAGTTATTAGCAAAGATGGAAAAAAAAAAAACTAGAAGGAAATTCACCAAAATTAACGTTACTGCTTAAAATATGATTATTATCGATCTCCTTTTATGCTTCTTTGATTTTTGCTAAATTTTTTTTTGCCTTTTCAAGTTTTTATTTTTATACATTTTTTTGGATTAAAAAGAAAAGCATAATAATTACCACCAATTACAAAGGACTAGAGCAGGACCAGAATACTGAATGAATCACTTCAGCCTGGGAAGCAGACACGCTCAATAATATTAATACAAGCTCATTCAAGTATTTTACATTTTTTATCCTGTTGATCTGATATCCTAGCACATGGTAAAGACGACGTACGAGCATTAGATGGAACCTTCTCTGCAAAGCCCATGGGAGTTTTCCTTTCCTGTGAGAACTGGGCTCAAAGTTTTCTTCTGCCTCTGCCATCACCGTGGCTGGAGGAGAGGGTGGAAGCTGGGGAGAACCTAGGGGCCCTTTAACTAGAGACTCTGGGGTCCCATCAGGGGGAACCCGGTACCCCGAGCCTCTAGCACTCCCCGCCGTTAGCCTCGTCTTCATGACCTTTCCCTCAGATCCAGACCTTCCAAGCAGCTTGCTTTTTGTAAAATGATGACATTTTGCAAATGTCATCAAAAAGGAGTGGGAAGGAGCTGCAGAACAAAAACATCGAACAACTTGACATGGGGCTCAGCACCTCTGTCTGAACCCGGGGTCCAGGCTGGAGCAGGGCCAGGCAGCCTTCTCTTCAAGTAACAAATGTGCTCTGAGGCTCAGAGGGCAAACCACAATCTGCCCCCTTGGTATGGTCAAATGGATGACCAGCCCCAGCACAGGCAGAGGATCCCATGAGAAGATGGTGATGAGGAAGTGGCTTGTTCTGGTGTCCCTCCCCCTTCCCCCTGACACTCCTGGCATACTGTCACAGGTACATCAGTCCTAAATTCAAGTGTCTTCAGAAGGTGAAGACGTAAACTACTCTGCAACATCAACTCTTAACATGTCACAAAATACATACACACACACACACACACACACACACACACACTCACACTGACACATTCACTCCCACCCCTCCTCAGCCTGGGTTGAGATGATAGCCCCGCCTTCCCACCCCAAAGGAGCTTCTTCCCTCAGAGGGTCTGGGAGGATCCGGAAGAGGATTTTGCCAAATTTAAAATAATGAGCACATCTTTAGTAATCACCACAACCAATGTGAATTCTTTAGATTGTATTTGTTCTGCTTCAATAAGCATAATGCCAATGTGTATAAAGATACTTCATAACATCTCATCCTGCCGAGAGCCTCATCTCCAACCCTTCAAGATCCTCATGCTGCCCTCCTCATATGGCATTTATCTGTCCCAGTGTGCACTGTACACAGGATGAGAACAGGGCCAGGTGCAGATGAATCAATCATCAATCAGTGATCAATGTCTCCCAGTGCTCTTGGTAGCGAGAGACCCTTCCAACCACACCTGCTGGCTTACCAAGGTCTATCTATCTAATGCTGATTCTTCCAGATGCCTGCAGAAGGCTTTCTTTCCTGCCCAGATTTACACATCTTCAACTCACCTTTCAGGGCAGGAACTCCAAATCAATATTCAATTACTTATGACTTTCAATTTTTAATTAGCACGTGTCTCAACTGGGTGGCTGAACGGCCCTTTGTACTTTGAGGAATCATTATCAAGAGTAGTATTTGGGGCTTCCTTAAAGACATAGATTTAATTATTTATTACGGGCCCGGTTCACATTGTGTCAGACCTCCAGGCACTCAGGAGGGGACATGTTTAAGCACGTCAGAAAGAGATCAAAACTGCCCATGTATGCTTTAACAGAAGCATTGCTAGATAATAATAAGAGTACATAAAAGAAGAGGCCGTAGAAGTCAGACACAGCCGTGCATGCTCCTCCTCTCTCATCCAAGCAACAACCTCCAAAACCCTTTCATTGGTGTATTTTTGTTGTACATGGTGTAGAACACACAAGGACATGCTTGTGTGTGTGAGCTTATAATGTCCTTGAGTATTCCCTCCACAAACTTCTATACTCTCTCCCTTTTTGCCCCTCCCAATTATCTACTTTGTTATCCTAGACAGTTTAAAATTGTGTATTCATGCACTTTTTAGATCTTTAAGACAGACTAGCATTACGGAGGCATTAGAGTTAAATTACTAGTTTTTGAAAACAGTTGAACATTTTCAAAAGGCAAAATAATCTTTATGTGCCAGGAATAAATTTAAAAATAATGAAATGACCAGACAGAATGACTATATGAATGTGACAGTGGTGACTTACTATTTCTACCTGGAAAACTAGCATAAACTATTGTTCGTGGGGGACAACACCTGCTGTCCACCCACCGTACTGAAAATTTCTATCAATGTTATCTCAGTTTCATCTCCACAATCACCATGAAAATAGGTGCTATTCTATAGAAAGGGAAATTGAAACTCAAAAGCTAGTGTGCCTAAGATCACCCACATAGTAAGTAATCAATGAGGAAATTCAAGCCCGGATGGGTTGCACCCCAAAACCAATCCTCTTTAAGCTCTGACCACCTCTTCAGGCCCCCCTGGAGAAATTTAAAATGACAAAGAATCACAAGGTACTTTTTTTTTAACCAATACCATTATTGTATAATTTTTTAAATACTCATGAGCGATCAATGTTAATTATAAAATTATTAAAGCACCGGCACAGTGATGTTGATGTTGCAAATGGAAGGCTCCAGTCCCTTATTTTTATACCACACAAAGATATCTACATAAAGAACAAGGTCTCACCGCATCGGTGCAGAAGAAATTCTTAATGTCCTAGTTCCTGTGTTAATGCTTTCTATCATTTGAAAATAGCTTTTGTAATTGCCAAAATGTCTGTGCACATTTGCTTCTAAATCACAGAAAGATTGTGAAGGAAGTTAAATAGAAAATTAAGCAAGGCAGAATACAACTGCCCCTACACTGCCGACCTTGGTGCAGAACAAATTATTTAAAGGTAAGCACGCCTTGCCCAGCCCTCCTCCCAGCATAATTTTTCTTTGTGTAGTACACCCTGCTCAGCTTCAACAAAGGGAAAATTGCTAAGAAGATAATTAGATCTTCTTTTTAAAAAACGATCGACCAATAGCACCTTTAAAACCACCTGCATCTTCTCAGCAAATAAAATAGCGCATGAATATAAATGTTTTATGCAGCTATCAAACATTGATAATAAAGGTTTGAATATTTATTGTTACCTTTGGCCAATGCCTGAGATCACTCTTTAGCAGGAGAGGCACAGCAAGGGAAGGATTGCCTTTGGGTACTACTGATTGGGATGGTGTCCGTATTAGAATATCCCTGTGGAAAATGGGGCCCAGCATCCTTAATCTTCTTAATATGACCCTTCTCTACATTCATCTGTAATCAGCTTTCTCTCAGATTCTAATAAATTCTTCCTTTCCCCCCCCCATATAAAGTCCCATGCTTCTTCACAATGGGGATATTTAAATGACCCCAGATCCTTCTGTAGTCCACAGGAGAGGTTTTCCCTGGCTGTGCCCTGGAGATTTCATGGCCCCATTAGTATTGACTCCAGGCAAAATGTTCTTCCGTGAACATCAAAGTGTTTTGACAGTTATCTGACTAACCTTACCAATGGGAAGTTCACAGTTTCTTTTCTGTGTCTCTTCCCACCTTCTGAGAGTTGCGAGAAGGTGAAGCTGGGAAGTCATGCCCCACATCCATGTCGCTGTGGGTGCTCTGTCCCCATTTGCCTTCTATCTCTGTGATGAAACACCATGACTAAAAGCAACTTTCTGTACCGAGGGACGTTAGAGCCGGAGCCCAGGCAGTCACCCCGGAGGAATACTGCTTATTGTCTTGCTCTCCGGGATCACGTTCAGTGACCTTTCTTATGCTTCCCAGGACTATCTACCCAGAAGTAGCATTGCCCACCCTGGACTGGGCCCTCCCACATCCATCATTAATCAAGAAAATGCCCCCACAAACTTTCCTTCAGGACAGTCGGATGGAGACATTTTCTTAATTGAGGTCACCTCTCCCGCATAACGCTTATGTTGTAGTGACCCCCAACCATAAAACAATTTTCGTTGCTACTTCAGAACTGTAGTTTTGCTACTCTTATGAATATTAATGGTCTTAGGTGACCCCTGTGAAATGGACATTTGCCCGCCTCCAAGGGGTCACGACCCACAAGTTGAGAATCACTGCTGTATCCCCTCAGTATAATCCACAATCTCCTTAGTCAAGACTCTATTATGTTGTTAGCATGGCCCAGTGACAGTTATAGGGAGGGTGGTAGGCAAGGAAAGCAAACGCGAACTCCCTGAGAGAGCAGCTTCTTGTTCCCAGGAGATACTGGGAGGAGAAACGGCATGAAGGCCTGGGGGTAGGTATCCAAACAAGAACAACCAAAGGTGGGAGGGTGGGTGGGGAGAGGCCCAGGGGTTCTATACTATACCCAAGTCAACTGAGAGGACAGTCAGGACCCTCCACTCAGGAGGAATAAAGCTGTTATACTTCAGCTTTCTCTTCAGTTCAGTCTTCTGTGACTTTCAATCATTTCTTCTCCCATTTTCTGTCTCTTCCAGATGTTCAGTTCTTCCTTAGTTCCAGCGAACAAGCTCCACAATCCACCACACAATCGCCAGCACCAGGGGCACACTAAGTACCAGATGAGGTGGGACACACCAGCTTGAGTACTACAGACCTTCTTCCACCCTGTAGACCCACTTCCATCCTCCTGACCCACTTCCTCCCTACACACCCACTTCCTCCCTACAGACCCACTTCCACCCTCCTGACCCACTTCCTCCCTACACACCCACTTCCTCCCTACACACCCACTTCCTCCCTACACACCCACTTCCTCCTGATCCACTTCCTCCCTACAGACCCACATCTGCTCTCCTGACCCACTTCCTCCCTACAGACCCACTTCCACCCTCCTGACCCACTTCCTCCCTACAGACCCACTTCCACCCTCCTGACCCACTTCCTCCCTACAGACCCATGTCCTCCCTACAGACCCACTTCCTCCCTACAGACCCACTTCCTCCCTACAGACCCACTTCCACCCTCCTGACCCACTTCCTCCCTACAGACCCACTTCCACCCTCCTGACCCATTTCCACCCTCCTGACCCACTTCCTCCCTACAGACCCACTTCCTCTTTACAGACCCACTTCCTCCCTACAGACCCACTTCCACCCTCCAGATCCACTTCCACTCTACAGACCCACTTCCACCCTCCTGACCCACTTCTCCCCTACAGACCCACTTCCTCCCTCCTGACACACTTCCTCCCTACAGACCCACTTCCTCCCTCCTGACACACTTCCTCTCTACAGACCCACCTCCACCCTCCTGATCCACTTCCTCCCTACAGACCCACTTCCACCCTCCTGACCCACTTCCTCCCTACAGGCCCATGTCCTCCCTACAGACCCACTTCCTCCCTACAGACCCACTTCCTCCCTACAGACCCACTTCCTCCCTACAGACCCACTTCCTCCCTCCTGACACACTTCCTCCCTACAGACCCAATTCCACCCTCCTGACCCGTTTTCACCCTCCTGACCCACTTCCTCCCTACAGACCCACTTCCTCCCTACAGACCCACTTCCACCCTCCAGTTCCACTTCCACTCTACAGACCCACTTCCACCCTCCTGACCCACTTCTCCCCTACAGACCCACTTCCTCCCTCCTGACACACTTCCTCCCTACAGACCCACCTCCACCCTCCTGACCCACTTCCTCCCTACAGACCCACTTCCTCCCTCCTGACACACTTCCTCCCTATAGACCCACCTCCACCCTCCTGATCCACTTCCTCCCTACAGACCCACTTCCACCCTCCTGACACACTTCCTCCCTACAGACCCACTTCCTCCCTCCTAACACACTTCCTCCCTACAGACCCACCTCCACCCTCCTGACCCACTTCCTCCCTACAGACCCACTTCCTCCCTCCTGACACACTTCCTCCCTATAGACCCACCTCCACCTTCCTGATCCACTTCCTCCCTACAGACCCACTTCCACCCTCCTGACACACTTCCTCCCTACAGACCCACTTCCTCCCTCCTGACACACTTCCCCCCTACAGACCCACTTCCACCCTCCATACCTGGACCTGACTCTAAGGTGGTCGGTTCCTCTGAAGAGCAGCTGTATGGGCTAAACGGCCTTCACTCTGCTGTCCTCTCTCCACTCCCTCCTGGTTATTCACATTCTTTAAAGAGTGGTTTACAATGAAAGTGTTTGTGCTCAGTGATTACCACTCTGAGCCTTCATTATTCTGAGAGGAAATTCTTAATCTACCCAGCCCAGCCTGTTTCTTTTCTCCTCTGATCAGCACACGCGGTGTGGGCCCCTCCTTACATCACTTTTCTACTTATTTGAGAATTAAGCCCAGAATGTATTTTCTGTTTCGATATAAAAGAAAGCTTTTTTCTTCTCTCTTGTGTTTCCCAAACTACCCTTATTATTAACATGCTATTCCTCAAAGTCAATACACAGCTGTATTTTGCATTACAAAAGTCAATTTGTTGAAACACCATACTGCATTTGTTTTCCTTTAAAGCTTACTGTCTTTGACACAGGCGGATTTACACAGTGTCTTCTTAGTCAGGGTTTCTATTCCTGTACAAACATCATAACCAAGAAGCAAGTTGGGGAGGAAAGGGTTTATTCAGCTTACATTTCCACACAGCTGTTCATTACCAACAGGAACTCAAGCAAGTCAGGAAGCAGGAGCTGATGCAGAGGCCATGGAGGGATGTTTCTTACTGGCTTGCTTCCCCTGGCTTGCTCAGCCTGCTCTCTTATAGAACCCAGGACTACCAACCCAGGGATGGTACCACCCACAAGGCTCCCCCCTTGAACATTGAGAAAATGCCCCACAGCTGGATCTCATGGAGACACTTCCCCAACTGAAGTTCCTTTCTCTGTGATAACTCCAGCCTATGTCAAGTTGACACACAAAAACCAGCCAGTACACACGGGTAATGCAGTGTCATATTGCCTGTTATCATCACAGTGTTTGATTTACAGAACACTAATAATAAAAAAAAAAAAAGTATGAGGCATTGATCTATATTTTGGCTGAGGTTAAGTACTAGGCACCATTAGGAGGGAATATGTAGGCATATCACTCCTTGCTCTTAACAGTGGTGGACAGCATCCAGACTGAAGAACCATTTCCAGACACATATTTATAAGTAAAGATAATGTGGCATTAGTAGGAACCATGTCCTGAAGCTCCTCATCTGCAGTCTATAAGCACACTGAGTACAGCAACGCTCTGGGTCTTATTCTCCAGCTTCCTCCCTCGACTGAGTTAGGAAGTGATGCGCTCACTGATGACAGAACAAGAGAATAGGGAACAGTCTCGGGTTATTTTAGTTTTCGGTTTCGTGACTTGTTTTGTCTTCAAACATCTCTTTTCTCTACCAAATAAATTCGTTCTGCTCAATGGTGGGGTCCAACAAGAGAAATGGTAGGAAATTCAATTTAGTCAAAACATACAGGCTGACAGGCGGTTGAAGAGACCTTGGATGTCATGTAGTACATTATCACACGTGGAAAACGAAGAAAGCCTGTACCAGAGTAAAGATACTTTCCTCAGAACACCTCATTAACAATTCAAAGAAATTAAGAGCCAAGAGCACAGGCCCAAAAACAACACCTTTCCTTCAAGACTTACGCCAGAAGTTGCTCTCAGTAATTACTACTGAAAACTGTAAAATAAATAAATAAATAAATACAGAGCTTGTTTTATATACGATTCTGAAGTTCTCAATTGATTCTACAGTGGAAGTAGCAATTAAGAATTCTGGAGTTTCTGGATGTACTGCCCCATGCCTTTAATGCCAACACTTGGGAGGCAAAGGCAGGCATCTCTCTGCGAGTTCAAGGCCAGCCTAGTCTATATAGTTGACTTCCAGGCCAACCAGGCTTTGTAAAGTGAGACCCTGTTTCAAAAACAATAATAAATTAGCAAACAAACAAATAATTCTGGAGTCACACAAGATAATATGTTTTCCCATTCCTTCCTTCCCAACCCCCTTTGAGCCTACAAATCTCATGTATATGAAATAAAATAACCTATAAGTAATATTTTCTTAATAATCCTTATCTTCCCTTTGGCTTATCAGTAGGAGACATTTTAAAGGGACATGAGGAGAAAACAATGATCCCAGAGTCACACTCTGAAACTGGAGTTGGAGCCCACTGAGTGCTTGCCTAACATACACAAAGCCCTGGAGTCAAACTCCCGCCCAAAGACAGACTGACAGATAAGCCTATCCTAATACACACAAAACATACAAACTCCAGAGCTCTTACTTCTTTCTATTCTGCCCGAAAATTTTGCTGTGAATATCTGACCCATGGTCTTGCCTTTCAAAAACTGCCTATACCTCAGGCTAGTCCTTGCCCTTTCGTGTCACCAGCGTGTAGACCACCTGCTCTCCAGGCCACACTTTGGATTCCTCCTATCCTAGACAAAACAATCAAACAAACAGCTAGCTGATTTGTGACAGTTTGACACCAGCTGTGTGTTTTCTAGACACAAAACAAGAATTGTAACTCTCATCTTTTCCCTGTAGGCAGCCAAAAGGCATTGTAGAAAACGGCAAGAGAGAGTGCAGTGTGGGTAAACAGACCCTGCGATGGTAACTGATGAGTTAAGGAAGACCACTGTGATCCATTTGTTTCCCATAGCACAAGGATCACTCTGTTAATTGTCTCAAAAATTAGTAGGGGGTGGGGGTGGGGATTCTTAAAGTTGTATTGAATTACACGGTTTCCCCATTGGCACACTCTACTCTTGGGATTTCATCAAAGAGTCTACCCTGAACTTGCTAGCCTAGCTTGTGGTGAGCTGAACCTCATCTATCATTGATCACCATCAGCACCTTTTACCCACCCCACTCCAGGCAGCTTCCTTTGGCTTGCTGACATTTCTTGACTCACAAAAGCTGAAGAGCATAGAGCATATTAGCTTGTAATATCAATGTATTTGGTTAACAATTAAAAATGCTATACTGGAACTAAGTTCTAGTGTTCTACTGTACAACTATAGATGTCAATAGATAGAAATAACTAACTTTTCCCAAAAGCTAGAAAAGGGATTTTAAATTCTTCCACCATAATGAAATAATCAATGTTTGAGGAGATGGAAATTCTTAACTTAATTAAACATTATGTAATTATACATATATTAAAACATCATATCATAGCTTATAAATACTCAAACATAATTTTATATTTCAACTTAAACATTTCAAATATACTAATACAATCATGGTACTATAATATAAAAAGGTTTTCTGTTCCACAGGGTGTAAGAGTTGTTTGATTTTATGTGATCTTTGTATTCTCTCTTTCAGTGTCTTGAAGCAGCCACTATTTTATTACAAGTCCACTAAATATTCAAAGATGTTTAAAACACTTGCACTTTCAAGTTTAATATTAAGGGGAAAACTTGAGCAATTCCTACTGCTTTATGTCTCATAATTTTCTTTCTTTGCAACTTATATTTTAAAATGTACTTTAGGAATTTTCTTCTTAAAAAATGACTGAAAGCATTTCAACATAAAATCATACTTTCTAATTTGAAATTGGATTGTTCTCCTTAAAGTTCAGAGGAATTAATTCCTCAGGGGTATTTAGTAATTGTCTGCTTTTTCATTTATAAGAAAATCATAACTCATCTATTAGAAAGTATCACTAAAATTCCTCTGTAATTTTTCTGAATGTACTCTCTTTTATTCCTTTGTTCTCAATCTTTTCATATTTAGAATATTTTAACCTTGTGATATAACCATTTTTAAGTCAAAATGTTGACTACAATAACATTAGACAATTATCTATGGCAGTTAAAATACTCTTTTTTCTATTAGTTCCTGGAGGGTGAAGAAAGCCCTCCATCCTCACCCAAGAATCCTGCTGTTCAAAACTTTTACAAATATAACCCACGTAGAACTATAAGTATCGGGTGATATGAGTAGAAAAGGATATAAAGCCACATTTTCAATCAATATATTGAAGCTCTGGGAGTTTTACATGCTATTGTTCACTTTAGGGAGACCCAGAAGAGAATCCATATCTATTGTACAAGGAAATAGACAAAATAGCATGAGCTTTAGCCATTCAATGCTAATTAAAGAATAATGGGAAAACTTTTATGTCAATAAAAGACAACTCTTCTGGGATGGCTTGGGTTTTGTAATGGGCAAAACAGGCTTAGGATCAACAGCTGCAGGACATGTCCAGAAATTATCTCTTGAAAGTATACTCTGGTTTTTATTTGGTGTCCCATCATAATGACCCATTCAGTCCTTCAATCAATGGCTATTTTTAACTAATGTTTTATGGCAACGATGGATACTAATGGGATAGAAATACAGAAACCAACAACCTGGGCAACTCAGAAAGGGTCATATGTGCACATTGGTTAAAGTTGGTCCGGACTTTGCACGAGACAGGAAAACAGAGACAGGTGAATATGTGCACCTCTGGCTTTAAGCCCTTCTGAAGGCTTATGGATTTGTCAACATAGGATAGAGCTGAGGAGACGCACCATTCTTCATAGAAGCATGGACAACTTACAGTTTTTGGTAACATGATATACTATGCAAGGCTCTAGCTCAGTCTCCATCAAATAACCATCTTATACCAAGCTCTTTTGCTTTCAAGAATAAAACTGCCTTGAATTAAAGACAGACTCCTTGCAAATACCACCAATCAAAATCTACCTAAAGCATGAATGTGTGCTATGTGTGCACGTGATGGTCACAGGACAACCTTGTGTTTTGGTCCTCACCTTGCACCTTATGCACTCCTGGGATAAATGGCCTGAACGCTTCTGGAGGTTATCTTGTCTCCATTTTCTGTAGGAGTTCCATAGAAGTACTGAGATTAAAGGCATGCTCATTCCCCCTTGTGCTTGGCTTTTCTGTACATCTGGAGAGTCAAACTCAAGTCCTTTATCCTCTGAACTGCCTCCCCAGGCCCCATTGAAAGATATCTTAAGGTGAGAAAAAGGTGTTTGCTCTCTGGCAAGTCTCACTCACCATTCTGTACCACTTAACAGCATTCCCTGACCCTTCCTCTGGATCACCTCATTGGAAAGAGCCTGGAGGATTCTAGTGGTGCTGTATTTCTTTAGGTAGAGATCCTGGCTTGATAGGTGAAGCATCCTTCTGACTGAGAGATATACCAGTGTGATTATATTTTTTTTAAATGCAAGGGATCTTTTACATGTGAAGGAGGTGAGGTCTCACCTATTTATTTGGGATAGGAGGATAAGTACACATGACACCATTCACTATCAGAAACCAATCTCAGACTTTCTGCCAAGGTGTTGCAGGGACTGGAAAGCCGTGCACACCTTTAAAGTCATGCACAGCTTGATTTCCAGTGACGGGCCTTATAAATTTATCTATGCAATGGTGTTTTCACTTGTATCCCCTGCACTCTTAAATAGCAACAAACTCTTAAAATCTGCAAACAACGTTTTTTAAATGGAGAAGAAACAAAACAATGGAAAAAGAACATTCAGAATCATTCGAAATAGCGTGCATCCATGAGAGTGTCTTCAGGCATTCCGTGTGAAGCCCTGTGCTTTACTATACTAACTGTGGCAGCACCGCGGCAATGTCATCTTCCTTTCACAGATGAGAAGCCTTCCCCAAGGTCAAATGGCCAGTAAGATATGGGTCAAGAATGAAAACTCAAGGCCACTTGATTCTGAAAGTTATTCTCCCCCAAATTACAGGTAGCGTGAACTAAGGAATTGTTCTACCTGTCAACAGGCATACCAGCCCTATTGAGAACTTTGTGGCATTTGGACTATTTATGCAATGTCTTTGCTCCTCCATCCCTCTTACAGTAGGAGTAACATAACTACCTGCTGACGAGCAGGAGAGATGACATGAATTCACCGAGTTCTTGACCATACCTGCCACCTGATTAGGACTACAGAGGGGACACCTGCTACTGGCTCCATGATCTTTCTCAGCACTCCCACTCCACAATGAGAGCCTCTGGGAGACCCGGCTCCACTCTGTCCCATATCTATGGTCACATTCCTCTTCAGTGTGAAAGAGATGTGTGGCTTTATTTCTTTACATTTCAAAAGCTTATGAAGAAGAACCCATGATAATATGTATTGCCATATTGGGATCTCTAAGCCTTTTATCTAAAATGCTAGGTTAGAAGTATCTTGGATTTTGTGGCAATACATATTATTGTGAGTTCTTCTTTATAAGCTTTTGAAATGTAAAGAAATGAAGCCACACAAACACAGGGCCCAGGGCCCCTTTCTCCACAGGCTATGGTATGCAGAAGGAGACCAGCAGGTGTAAAGCCAGTTGAACCTTCTACACCTGTCTTTCTCCACCACTCTTCCTGGAGGACCTTGTCTGATCTTAAATACACTCTATCGTGACTTAAATACACTCTATCAAAGACTCCCAGACAAATCTGCCCAGAGATGAGCCTGCTTTCCCTTGTGAAATAGAATTTTATGTACTGTCCTGTATATTTAACAGTACCCCTGGATAGCTGCTAGGATTTGCAAATACCCAACATCTGAAAGATATTTTTTGTCTGCTTCTTCAAGCAAATTTCCCTGTTGGTAAAAGACTCCATCATTCCCAAGTCCAAAGTCTGCCCTGAATTCCTCTTTACCTCTGATTTTTCCAAACCCTACGCTTCTCCATTCAACCTGTTCTCTGGAGTACATCCCTCCTCACCAGTCCCATGACCTTCATTGTAACTCTGGCCCCATGATCTGTCATCTGAATGCCTGCAATCGCTTTCTAGGGAGTCCCCTCACTTCTGCTTTTGCCTCTCCACAGTAGGCAAAAGCGGATAATCTCATCTAGTTTTGACTTAGCAATACCAGATTAACTTTATCATCAATAGTACATGAGAGATTGTGAAACCAGATCTCTCTCGAAAACTCACTCACTGGAGGGTCAGGCCGTTTTAAGCTCCGGAAGTTGCGGGGATCCTGCAATGAAGAAGCCGGCTGAAAACAAACCTCAGAGTGGTAGAGATGGCGGCTTGCAGGTACACCCCTGAAGAGGAATGCCCGGAGGGACTCCGCTGTAGCACACTTTATCCGCTGCCTCCTTAGTGTGTGTGTGTGGGGGGGGGGAGGCCTGGGGGGAGGTCTCTGTTATGAACTGGAATGACTTCGCCGAATGGGAGAAGAATGTAGGAACTTCCGAGGCTCCTTGGAGTCCCCTCATGGATGCTGTTTTAGAACTGTAAGACTCACTGGCTGGAGCTGCTGAGCAAAGCCTGTCCATCATGCCTAGCGGCCGTGCTTTTCTGGACTCCAGATCCCAGTCTGTCCCAGCCCTTTGCCCTTCGGAGCGTCCCTGCTCTGTGTTGTAAAGTAAGCGCTTAGACGTTTCATCTGCTGGATGTAAAGGACCAGGTTATCTTAAAGTTTATCTCACTGTTGGGTTGTTGTTGTTGTTGTTGTTGTTGTTGTTGTTGTTGTTTTGAGACAGAATCTCTCTAATGTAGCCCCTGGCAATCCTGGAACCCACTATGTAAACCAGGCTGACCTCAAACTCACAGAAATCCACCTGCCTCTGCCTCTCCAGTTCTGGGATCAAAGGTGTGCGCCACCAACTCCTGGCTAAAGTATCACTCTTAATTCGCTTTTGAATCCGTGCCAAAAAAATGAAAAAAATCAGTGCGTGGATCTCAGAAATTATCCATGCAGTTGTGGGTATACTTCAATGTAATTTTGAACTTTTCCGTGGATATGTGTGTTTATATACATATATATGTATATATATATACATATATATGTATATATACACACACATACATATATATACATATATATGTATACACACACACACATACATATTTCCATGTAGGTTGGCACAGGAGACAAAACTAAAACTAGATGCAGTTACGAGGTGACAGGCGATTAGTCTTCCTGATCTAGTAAATTCAGTTTGTAAACACTGGTGTGAACCAAATATTTACCAAACCAACCATGGGCCAAGGCTTGTGCCAAGTGATATGAAAAATAATAAGAGTTCAAAGACCCCACGTGCAACCTTGGGTTCAATCACCAGGGGGGAAAAAAAGAAAAAGAAAAAAAAAGTGTGTGGGTAAAAAGCCTGGCCTGTTTCCTAAAAGCAAACAACTGAGCCAGGGAAAGGGGGCATGTGTTTAAATAGCTCTGATCTGAGGCTGTGTCGGGAGAGCGTTTTAATGAGAGCGGAGCTGCGGAACTTGAGGGAAGGAGGATCCCACTGGAGATGTTCTAATTCATCTAAAAATCTGCTAAGTGCGTAATCCTGTGCACAGGCGAACACCACCAGTGCTCACACAGCCACAGCACAGTAAAGCTCACATGGCAGAGGGAGAGGAAACCATCACTGTGCTCTCTCGGATGGTTTGGAAAATAACTTCCAACTGGTAGAGAGACCTGGAAGCCTCCGTAGCCATCGGGGTCTGTGAGCCAGGGGCATACGCTGTAGTGTCTGACAGAACGTCCGAGTTAATACATTCCTCCTTATCAGATCCTCTATTTCTGAGTGTTGCTCCAAGAATAATATCCAGATAACCTCTTCTTGTTCTTCAGCATCTTTAATGACTTCAGAAAAAATAGAAAATTTGATTTAAAATTTTAATTCCTGACTTTAGAACAAGCCAAAAAGCTAGGCCCCCACATACATCCCACACACCCTGTCACCGTGGACACTCGGGAGAAGGCTGCATAGGCGGATGAGATGGGAAACAAGCTCCAGAGAATGAAGAACTCACAAAAGTATGGCTTCACCCAGCTGTGGCAGCACCCCTGGCCTTCGGGGCAAAATCAAATGCGCCTTTCTTTTTACTTTGGGGTTTATGGGTTTATGTTTGTGTGGGGTGTGTGTGTGTGTGTGTGTGTGTGTGTGTGTGTGTGTGATATCTCCCAATAAATAGTAGTGCACAACTTGTGCCAAGCACTGGGATAGAGAAAAAAACAAGAGCAATTTATGGACTGAATCTTTAAGGTCTAGAATCTATCAGAGACTTATAGAGTTCTAATATACTATGTCACGGGTTATGATCTCAGCAAAAACACAAGGCTCTGATAGCAAGATAGAGACCAATGAGAGAGAGAGAAAAGGGGCCACAGTGAAAGCGTGAATTCGGAGAGTTATGAGCGCACGACGCAAAGGAATGTGAGCCTGGCATCCATTCCAAACAGCGCATGTGCAGAGCGAACAGGGCGTGTGGAGGGAGCCGGAGGGAGGGAGGCATGGCCGCTGCGGACAGCTCTGTTTCAGATAGGTGGGCGTCATCACTGCTTCCCGTTCTACTTCAGCGATATTTCGAAATAACTTTCAAAGACCCAACAATGTCTCGGAACTTATGCTGAGACGCTTTGGTTTTGTCCTTTGATGATTCCCCTGCATTTAGGCGACATATCCCACGGCCACAGAGCTGACGCCCTCTCTGAAATGCTTGTCTGCCCGACTGTAGGGAAAGCGGGGCTAACTGTGGCCAAGGGCACGGGTTGCCTCTCATCCACACTGGTTCCCACGAATTGCCAAGAGCGCTTAAATTGACCTCATAGGGGGCCGTTAAAGAGCGTTTCCATCCCGCGCACCTCCCAGTCAATACGTCAGGAGCATGAGGGAACATGAGGGCTGTTCCCCTGAGTTAGAAAGTAACCCCTCAGTGAGACTAATTATATTTCCCCCCCCTCCGAAAAAAAAACCCACACAGGTTATTGATTTGAGAATTGAAAATAGTATTGATGTACAGTAGTTGGTTAGACTTGAATAAGAATTAACTACAGAATTTTTAACTAGGAAAAATAGGAAAGATCTCCAAGAATTTTAATATAAAAGGATTCACATGATGTAAAACCTCCTACAAACCCAGAGCTTCCAGAATCAAACACTATCTGGATAATTTTGTGAAATGCCTTAAAATTTTGATCGAATGCACTAACATACTGAAATAGTGGTTTTCGTTCCCGAAACTAAAGGCTGCAATATTCTTCAGATGACATTTATTCCTTTGAAGGTTAATAGTCATAATCTCTACTAGTGTTGGGAGGACCGTCTACATTCATTCCATGGTATTCATTCATTCATTCACTCATTCACTCATTCATTCATTCAACAAACATTTATGGGACACCACTGGTGTGTGTGCCCACGTACAAAGATGCTTCTTAGGAAAGATGTGGACACGAACTGAGACCATATAGGGCCCCGCCATGGGATGGCACTGTGCTTTTCTTCATTTCCTGCTGCTTCTTTTTTTTTTTTTTTCAGTCCCATCATCTTAGGAACCAAGTATTGGCATTATCCCTGCTTTTCACAGGAATGATGTAAGAATCTAATAATCTGAGCAAGAACTCCTCCCCTAAAGCAGACAGCTCAAAAATAGTTCTGCTTGTCCTCTTTCCTCTCCTGTTCCTAGAAAGTCCAGAAGCTTAGCTAGTCATGGCCGTACATGCCTTTATCCTCAGCACTCAGGAGGCAGAGGCAGGTGGATCTACGTGAGTTCAAGGCCAGCCTGGTCTACAAACCAAGTTTCAGAACAGACAGCACTGCTACGTAGAGAAAGCCTGTCTCGGGAAACAAACAAACAAAGAATTAAAGATGCTCAAGTTCAGTGCTCAGCCATGTGTCCTTTTCCCTCTCACAGATCCCATCTGGTCTCTCTGATCGTCAAGGCTGAGCCAGACACAGGAAAAAAAAAAGTGTGGCTAGTCCATTTACCTATAAGCTACAACTTCAAAATTATTCCCCAGCCTAAAATATGGTTTTAGATCTATTTCCTAGTTATTTAGAAAGACAGATAACCCTCCAAACTGACACAGTTGCCTCAGAGGCATCCCCAAGCTTCAAGTAACTTACATCCAAATCCATGGTCATCTGCCTGCCTTCCTACCTTCCTTCTTCCTTTCTTCCTTCCTTCCTTCCTTCCTTGAAGGAATGGCACTTTCTTCTACTTGAGCTCAAATATCAGAATTCTGGGGCTTATTCTGGATTCCTTTTCTTCCTCACTATTTATGCACTGTCCATTATTAGCAACCCATGTGAACCATATCACCAGAACGCTTCAAAAATCAGTCTGCCCCCATTTGTTTCGGTCCCTGGATCCACACTAACACTGCACCTGTGGCGTTGCTTTCTATTTTTTTAACCCTGACCTCTTTAATTCAAGACTGCGAAAGAAATGGTTTAGGAACTGAAAAGGAAGACGGTAGCCACTGCGAGTATTTGCGAAGGTCCAGGAAAGCAACGTGAAGGAGACTGGAATGATAGATGAATGTCATAGCTTCTGCTTCAGCTTGGCACAACCCAGAGTCACCCTGAAGAGGGATCCTCCGTTGAGAAGGTACCTCGATCAGAGTGGCCTGTGTCTGTGAGGTGCTTTCTTAATTCTTCCTTGATGGGGGGCGGTCCCAGCCCACTGTGGGCAGCACCATCCCTAGTCAGCTGGCACTGAGCTGTATAAGAAAAGTAGCTGAGCCAGTCCATAAGCAGCACTCCTCCATGGTCTCCGCTTCAGTTCCTGCCTCCACCTTGATGCCCTGCCTTGTCTGACCTCGGGGAGGAACTGTTACCTGGAAGTGTAAGGTAAAACAGAAAACGCTTTCCTTCCTAAGTTACTTTTGGGCACAGTGTTTATCACAGAAACAGAAAAGTAACTAATGTTACAAAGTAACGCTTAGCAGTGACAGTTAAGGCAAATATATGTTTTTAAAAGGCGATATATTTTCAGAGAAGAGAAAAAAAAAAGGTACTACTGAGGACTGAAGTGTTTCTCTTCCCCCTGGAAAGAGTTTAACTCACATAACCAGCTGTTATTGAAAACAATTTAACTCAGCTGGGCAGTGGTGGCGCACGCCTTTAATCCCAGCACTTGGGAGGCAGAGGCAGGCAGATTTCTGAGTTCGAGGCCCGCCTGGTCTACAGAGTGAGTTCCAGGATGGCCAGAACTACACAGAGAAACCCTGCCTCAAATAATAAAAAATAAAAAATAAAGTAATTCAACTTGTTTACACATGTTCAAATTCTCTATGCTCAGCTCTCAAACCATCTACAAAGATGCTGTAAAAAACAACCTTGTTTAGCTCAATTACTGTGTAGCTAAGTTTCTGCTGATAGCTCTTGGTAGTGTTTACAGTTGCTCTAGTAATATGGTGAGTGACGAGAAGGATGAGGACATCCTACCAACGGCATCCTGAGTTTGTGATGTCAGGGGTTACCTCTCAATATTGCCTTCTGGCTCAAAAGACAGAGCTATTTACTTATTTGCTTATTTATTTATTATTTATTTATTCATTTAGCTATCCAAGCAAATTAGACTGCATATCACAGATCCGCTCATGGTTATTCTCATTAGTCTTTAAAACAAAATAATAATAATAATAATAATAATAATAATAATAATAATTCAAAACAGAAACATTTCACTCAGGCTTCAAATGTTACAGGTGATCATTCTGAAATGAGGTGAAACTAAGCGCTTGCTCCCTCTAATGTCACTGTGGCATAGCTAGTATCCTGGCTGGTTCACAGGGAGACAGTGTCCAAGGAAAATCACCGCATCCGTCATTTTGAACACCACCTTCCTGTAATGCCAATGGCCGAAAAGAAGAGACAGAAACTCCATGATAACTCCTTTATGTCCTGTCTCCAGCAAAAGTGCTGATTTTCCATTGCTAAATAGGTAATGTCTCTCCTAACCGAGGCATTTTAAGCAAGGAAGACTGCTTGGAGAGAAAATAATTGTCAATATATTAAGGCTAACTGTCAATAGATTAAACTTAAAGGAGAGACAGTGGGGCTTGCTTGTAAATTACAAAGATACAGTGTCATTAAATCTTCTACCTGCATCCCCACCCCCACCCATACACGGACCTTTCAGAGATACCAGGATACTAGAGAAGCAAGTGTTCTCTGCAATATAAATAGCTACAAAGCAAGATGGCAAACGTGTTCTTGTAAACAATAAATGCGAAGCAAAGGACCAGTTTCTATCCAAGCTAAGAAACTATTCGTATGAGCTTTTCTTGTGAAGAAAATCCATAAGCCAGGTGCTTGACCCCCTAGGCTCCAAACTGTGTTGTAGAGATTAGCAAAATAGTGTGTAGGATGTAGCTTAAGCCCCTAAAAAAAATAGATATGTAAATATATTGTTGGAGAATTGATTAGATCAGCCAAGCAAAATTGAGACCACTTGTGGTGAATTTTAACAGAAAACTCCCAAATGAATATGTCAGGCTGAAGTGCATCTCTCTCAAAGCGTATGAATATTATTCAACTCTGCACCCTAATGGCTTTTGAGTGCTCTGTTAGATTGTTAATAAAGACCCTAGTTCCTAACTCACAGGCTGGAGCTTCACAGAGTGCTGTGAGCACGTAGCTGGAAAGGTGAACTTAAGCCTCCATAACAGTACTGACTTCTTGACCTAAAGCAGCGACAATAGAGCAGGCCATTATCTGTGTTCTGCAGATTTCCAGGCCACTAATGACTCAGTCATAAATTGCCAACGTAGGACTAGAAATGTTGGTGATTTTCACAGATGTGTCGGCGAGTACAGTGCCAAGCGGACTGTAGTCGTTGGAAACTTAAAACAGCTGCAGGCTCTTTAGCCTCTAATCCAGAACTGGGAAAACACTGAGTTAGCAAAAGCCTAGAAACCCTTTGTGCTAGCTTGTCCTATTTGAACTTGACACAAGATAACACACAGAGTTATCTGAAGAGAGGGAACTTCAATACAGGAAAAACACGCCTCCAGAAGATCCCTCTGTTAGGCATTTTCTTATTAGTGACTGATGAGGAGGGCTCAGGCTATTATGGGTGGTGCCATCTCTGGGCTGGTGGTCCTTCATTCCGTAAGAAAGCAGGTAGAGCAAGCCATGAGGAGCAATCCAGTAAGCAGCACCCCTCCATGGCCTCTGCATCAGCTCCTGCCTCCAGGTTCCTACCCTGTTGGAGTTCCTGTCCTGGTTCCTACCCTGTTTGGGTTTCTACCCTGACTTCCTTTTGATGATGAACAGCAATGTGGAAGTGTAAGCCAAATAAATTATTTCCTCCCCAGCGTGCTTTTGGTCATGGTTTTCCATCACAGCAATAGAAACCCTAACTATGTCAGGAGGCGGTAGCACATACATACCTTTAGTGCCAGCACTCAGGAGGCAAAGGCAGGCAGATCTCTGTGAGTCTGAAGCCAGCATGACGCACAGGGTGAGTTCCAGGGCAGTCAAGGTTACAAAAAGAAACCCTATCTCAGTCTCAAAAACAGACGCTCAACAGAGACACCCTAACTGAGATATCCCTTGCTTATTTCCCTCTGTTACATTAGTCTACTTACATCCTGTTTTATATTTCTCCAGTCTGGTGATAATTAAAGACTCTCTTAGTTGCCCAAGATTTGAAACGTGTATCTCCACTCCAAAAACTTTCCCAAATTCTCATCAGATATCCAAGTCCTCTTTGATTTCTACCCAGAGTTCATACCTTTAATATCAGCACTTGGGAGGCAGAAGTAGTGGATCTCTGTGAGTTCAAGGCCAGCCTAATCTATACAGTGAGTTCTAGGCTAGCCAGGGCTACATAGCTACATAGTTAGATTGTGTCTCAAAAATCAAACAACAAACCTAACTAACTAACTAACTAGCTAACTAGCTAACTAACTAGCTAACTAACTAGCTAACTAACTAACCCTAACTTTACCCAGAGAGTTTAACGGGCATCAATTCCACATGTGTAAAATTGGACTCTGCCTTTCCACCCCTCCAACTGACTCTTCCTGTCCCAGCACTCACCTCCCCACACTGAGCCCCAGCTACCAGCGAGGTCAGGACTCTGATCACTATAAAACCTTAACAACGCAACGCAGACAGCGTGGCTTTGTCTCTTTTGTTCCATAGCTCACAATGTCAGTGTGTGTCTGCTCTTTGTTCCTCCTCAAGCAGAAAACCTTTCCAACCAGAATTACATCCAACCCATCCTTCAAAACCTAGCTCAGTTGCTACACTGCCCCTACCCTGCCCAGGGGCCTGAAAAAAATCTAGGCCTTCACTGGAGGAAGTGGGGCAACTTTGCTTGCTCTCTTTTGCCCTCTAATCTCTCTCTCTCTCTCTCTCTCTCTCTCTCTCTCTCTCTCTCTGACATACTACTCGTAAATTTCCTACCATATAGTAGATAACCAGAAAATGGCCGAAAAGTGTTCTAAATATGTGCTTGATTTTTAGATGGTGCCTTAGGAGGGTGTGTGGAGCAGCGGTGGGGGGTGGAAACGATTGTACATTCCTTAAGAAAACGTGGGGTGCCACCATCTTTGCTCCTGTGACTGTGTGGAGGTGCAGACAGGTACACAGGGATCACCAAAGTAGAAGAGCACTTGGGACGTAGCCCACCAGGGTCCCACCTGCACCCAGGAGCTTGGCAGCGCCACCACAGCCATCTGTGCACCTAGTCGGCTAGGGGACATCTGCTCTGCATTGAGTCCCACGATTAGAGGTGAGGCCAGCATCTTCTCCCCTGCAACTGAGCAGGCTGTTGCAGCCAGGAACACAGACAACACCCAAGTGTAAGATCTCTTGGGACATGGTATGCCGGGGCCCAACCTGCACCCAGGAGCTGGGCAGCCTCACAGCAATCTGTGCCAGGGGAAAGCCGGTCACCCAGGGGTGCTGAGATAGGCTTGCAGGCACACAGGAGGGACAAGCACCAGCCAGTGACAGCAGGACCAACTAATACCAGAGATAACCAGATGGCAATAGGCAAATGTAGGAACATTACTAACAGAAATCAAGGCAATATGACCCCATTCGAACCTAATTCTCCCACAACAGCAAGTCACAGATACCCCCAACACACCAGAAAAGCAAGATTTGGATTTAAAATCACAGCTCATGATGCTGATGGAGGACTTCAAGGAGGACATAAATAACTCACTTAAAGAAATACAGAACACAAGTAAACAGGGAGATGCCCTTGAAGAACTAAGGGAAAACACAACAAAACAGGTGAAGGAATTGAACAAAGCCATCCAGTATCTAAAGATGGAGGTAGAAATAATAAAGAAATCACAAAGGAGAACAATTCAGAACATAAACCTAGGAAAGAAGTCAGGAGTCATGAATCCAAGCATCAACAACAGAATACAAGAGATAGAAGAGAGAGTCTCAGATGCAGAAGATACCATAGAAAGCATTGATACAACAGTCAAAGAAAATGAAAAATGCAAAAATCTCCTGACCCAAAACATCCATGAAATCTAGGACATAATGAGAAGATGAAACCTAAGGATTATGGGTATAGAAGAGAGTGAAGATTTCCAACTTAAAAGGACAGTAAATGTCTTCAACAAAATTATAAAAGAAAACTTCCCTAATCTAAAGAAAGAGATGCCAATGAACATAAGAAGCCTGCAGAACTCCAAATAGATTTGACCAGAAAAGAAATTCCTCCTGTCACATAATAATTAAAACACTAAATATACTAAACAAAGAAAGAATATTAAAAGCAGTAAGGGGAAAAGGTCAAGTAAGATATAAAGGTAGACCTATCAGAATTACACCAGACTTCTCACCAGAAACTATGAAAGCCAGAAGAGCCTGAGCAGATGTCATACAGACCCTAAGGGAACACAAATGCCAACCCAGACTGTATATCCAGCAAATCTCTCAATTACCATAGACAGAGAACCAAAGGTATTTCACGACAAAAACAAATTTACACAGTATCTTTCCACAAATCCAGCCCTTCAAAGGATAATGAATGGAAAAGACCAACAAAAGGAGGGAAACTACACACTACAAAAAGCAAGAAATTAATCTTCTTGCAACAAACTCAAAAGAAGATAACCACACAAACATAAAAATTACATCAAAAATAGCAGGAAGCAACAATCATTATTCCTTAATATCTCTTAACATCAATGGACTCAATTCCCCAATAAAAAGACATAGACTAACAGACTGGATACATAAATTGGACCCAGCATTTTGCTACATACAGGAAATGCATCTCAGTGTCAAAGACAAGCACTGCCTCAGAATAAAAGGCTGGAAAACAGTTTTCCAAGCAAATGGTCCCAGGAAACAAGCTGGAGTGGCCATTCTAATATCCAATAAAATAGTCTTTCAACCAAAAGTCATCAAAAAAGATACAGAAGGACACTTTATACTCATCAAAGGAAAAATCTACCAAGAAGAACTCTCAATTCTGAACATCTATGCTCCAAATACAAGAGCACCCTCATTCGTAAAAGAAACTTTATTAAAGCTTAAAACACACATTGCACCCCACACAATAATTGTGGGTGACTTCAACACCCCACTCTCCTCAATGGACAGATCAGGGAAACACAAACTAAACAGTGAAACTTACAGAAGTTTTGGACCAAATGGATTTAATAGATATCTATAAAACATTTCATCCTAAATCAAAAGGATATTCCTTCTTCTCAGCACCTCATGGTACCTTCTCCAAAACTGACCGTATAATTGGTCACAAAACAGACCTCAACAGATATAAGAAGATTGAACTAATCCCATGCCTCCTATAGATCACTATGGAGTAAGAGTGTTCTTCAATAGCAACAAAAACAACAGAAAGACCACATTCACATGGAAGCTGAACAATGCTCTACTCAATGATACCTTGGTCAAGGAAGAAATAAGGAAAGAAATCAAAATCTTTTTAGTATTTAATGAAAATGAAGGCACAACATACCCAAATTTATGGGACACAATGAGAGCAGTACTAAGAGGAAAACTCATAGCTCTGAATGCCTCCAAAAAGAATCTGGAGAGAGCATACACTAGGGGCTTAACAGCAAACCTGAAAGCTTTAGAACAGAAAGAAGCTAACACAGCCAAGAGGAGTAGAAGGTAGGAAACCATCAAACGCAGGACTGAAATCAATCAAGTAGAAACAAACAAACAAAAAAACTATACAAAGAATCAACAAAACTAGGAGCTGGTTCTTTGAGAAAATCAACAAGATAGATAAACCTTTAGCCAGACTAACCAGAGGGCACAGAGACAGTATCCAAATTAACAAAATCAGAAATGAAAAGGGAGAAATGACAACAGAAACTGAGGAAATTCAAAAAATTATCATATCCTACTACAAAAACCTATATGTAACAAACTGGAAAATCTGGATGAAATGGACAATTTCCTAGACAATTGCCAACTACCAAAGTTTAATCAGGATCAGATAGACCATCTAAACAGTCCCATAACCACTAAAGAAATAGAAGTGATCATTGACAGTCTCCCAACAAAAACATAAAAACAAAAACAAAAACAAACAAACAAACAAACAAAAGCACAGGACCAGATGGTTTTAGTGCAGAATTCTGTCAGACCTTCAAAGAAGACACCAATACTCTACAAACTATTCCACAAAATAGAAACAGAAGGAACACTACCCAACTCGTTCTATGAAGCCTCAATTACGCTGATACCAAAACCACACAAAGATCCAACAAAGAAAGAGAACTACAGGCCAATTTCCCTTATGAATATCGATGCAAAAAATACTCAACAAAATTCTTGTCAACCGAATCCAAGAACACATCAAAACGATCATCCACCATGATCAAGTAGGCTTCATTCCAGGGATGCAGGGATGGTTCAATATACAGAAATCCATCAATGTAATCCACTACATAAACAAACTCAAAGAAAAAACCACATGGTCATCTCATTAGATGCTGAAAAAGCATTTGACAAAATTCAGCATCCTTTCATGTTAAAGGTCTTAGAAAGAACAGGAATTCAAGGCCCATACCTAAACATAGTAAAAGCAATATATAGCAAACCAGTAGCCAACATCAAACTAAATGGAGAGAAACTTGAAGCAATCCCACTAAAATCAGGGACTAGACAAGGCTGCCCTACCTCCATATCTTTTCAATATAGTACTTAAAGTTCTAGGGAGAGCAATTAGAGCTAAACAGAATTTTCACCTGAGGAATATCGAATGGCTGAGAAGCACCTAAAGAAATGTTCAACATTCTTAGTCATCAGGGAAATGCAAATCAAAACAACCCTGAGATTTTACCTCATACCGGTGAGAAAGGCTAAGATCAAAAACTCAGGAGAAAGCAGGTGCTGGTGAGAATGTGGAGAAAGAGGAACACTCCTCCACTGCTGATGGGGTTGCAAGCTGGTACAACCTCTTTGGAAATCAGTCTGGCAGTTCCTCAGAAAACTGGTCATGATACTACCAGAGGACCCCATTATACCACTCCTGGGCATATACCCAGAGGATTCCCCAGCATGTAATAAGGACACATGCTCCACTATGTTCATAGCAGCCTTATTTATAATAGCCAGAAGCTGGAAAGAACCCAGATGTCCCTCAGCAGAGGAATGTATACAGAAATATGTGGTATATTTACACTATGGAAGACTACTCAGCTATTAAAAACAATTAATTCATGAAATTCTTAGGCAAGTGTATGGAACTAGAGAATGTCATCCTGAATGAGGTGACCCAATCACAAAAGAACTCACATAGTATGCACTCACTAATAAGCAGATATTAGTCCAGAAGCTTGGAACACCCAAGAAACAATTCACATATCAAATGATGCCCAAGAAGAAGGAAGGAGTGGCCCTGGTCCTGGAAAGGCTCAGTGCAGCAATGTAAGGGAATACCAGGACAAGGAAGTGGGAAGGGGTGGATGGGGGAACAGGGGGAAGGCAAGAGGGCTTATGGGACTTTCAGGGAAGGGGGATCCAGGAAAGGGGAAATCATTTGAAATGTAAATAAATAATATATCTAATTAAAAAATACAAAAGAAAGAAAGAAAGAGAAAACATGGGGTGGCTGCAGACTGTCAGGAAGGTGATGTCAAAGGCAGGATGGCTGAAAGCAAGGAATGTGCCCTGTGGCAGCAAAGGGCCTCTACTGCACACATCAGCAAAGGGCCTCTACTGCACACATCAGCAAAGGGCCTCTACTGCACACATCAGTAAAGGGCCTCTACTGCACACATCAGTAAAGGGCCTCTACTGCACACATCAGTAAAGGGCCTCTACTGCACACATCAGCAAAGGGCCTCTACTGCACACATCAGTAAAGGGCCTCTACTGCACACATCAGTAAAGGGCCTCTACTGCACACATCAGCAAAGGGCCTCTACTGCACACATCAGCAAAGGGCCTCTACTGCACACATCAGCAAAGGGCCTCTACTGCACACATCAGCAAAGGGCCTCTACTGCACACATCAGCAAAGGGCCTCTACTGCACACATCAGCAAAGGGCCTCTACTGCACACAACAGCAAAGGGCCTCTACTGCACACATCAGCAAAGGGCCTCTACTGCACACATCAGTAAAGGGCCTCTACTGCACACATCAGCAAAGGGCCTCTGCTGCACACATCAGCAAAGGGCCTCTACTGCACACATCAGTAAAGGGCCTCTACTGCACACATCAGCAAAGGGCCTCTACTGCACACATCAGTAAAGGGCCTCTACTGCACACATCAGCAAAGGGCCTCTACTGCACACATCAGCAAAGGGCCTCTACTGCACACATCAGTAAGGCAAGGCCTGCCTGGGAATCCACCGAATGCCACATGTATTAAACCACACACTAGAGTTTTGCTGTAAATAAGGAACAACTACTTATTCCTTATCTCAGCTCATTTTTATGCCCACGTGCACATATCCAAAGTCAGTAGACTGAAAGACAAGAGTTATTTTCATTCTTTCTATTAAAAATAATCTCCTCCCCGGGCGTGGTGGCGCACGCCTGTAATCCCAGCACTTGGGAGGCAGAGGCAGGCGGATTTCTGAGTTCGAGGCCAGCTTGGTCTAGAGTGAGTTCCAGGACAGCCAGGACCACACAGAGAAACCCTGTCTCGAAAAACAAAACAAAAAAACAAACAAAAAAAATCTCTTAGATATTATTTCTGGCTCTTCAAGTTTGGGAGAAAGGAAAGTAGTTAAAACAGGGTCTTATTCTGTATCCTAGGTTGACCTTTCAGTTATAGAAATTCTCCTGCCTCAGCTTCCTGGGTACTGGGATTATGAATATACACCACATGTAAGTTATGCATACATGGCACTGCAGCAGGCTTCCAGATGTTTTTAGTTATAAGAGAACATTATGAACAATTTTATGTCAACTAGTTAGAAGATCATATGTACTGGAAAAATAGTTACAAAAAAATCTCAAGAATAAATAGAAAATATGAGTGTGCCAATAGGAAGAAATAATTAATAATTGAAATATTCCAACTGCTCAGGCATCATTGGGAATTTTCTAGAACTGTATGGAGAAGACACAGCAGAAATTCCATACAAGCTGTTTAAAAAGCCAAACTTCCCAACCCCTTCTGTTGGCATGTGACTCCATTAAAGCACAAAGCTCTGGACAAGAAAGCAGATGCAGAGTTGCCTGGGACAGGTTAGGGCAGCGGTTGGTAGCCAAAGGACGTGGGAGATCGTTTCAGAATAATAAAACGTTATAACACTACATCATGGTGGTAGCACTTCAGCCGAATGAGTCTACTAAAAAGGATGGAAACTGTACATGTCCAATGAATACTTTTAATTATGTGCAAATGATACTTCAGGTGGAGAGCTGTGTTGCGTATCTTCTCTTTACCAATTTCTATAGATTTTTTTCTCTGATTTTACCGCTATGATTTAATTTTGAAGTAGAAACTTAAAAAAACTGCTGATCTAACACTCAAAATATTTGTCTTACATAAGCAGCTTAATTTCTTTGAATGTGTTTGTTCAATCACAAAATGTAGACAGTGATATTGATTCTCGTTCTTTGTTGGTTTTTTTTTTTTACACAGCTGTGGTGTTTACCTTTGTTTTATTATCAAATTTATTTATTCACTTTACAACCCAATATCTGCCCTTCCCTCCTCCCAGTACTCCCCTCCCGTAAGCCCTTCCCCCACTCCCCTTAGAATGGGAAGACCACCTCTGGGTGTCAACCCCCACCCCCACACACACCTCCCCATCAACCTACACACACTGTGTGACTAGGTGCGTCCTCTCCCACTGAGGCCAGACAAGGCTGTTGGTTTAGGGGTGTGTGGCATCCATAGGCAGACGGGCAGGCAGCAGGCTCGGGGACAGCCCTGCTCCAGTTGTTTGAGACCCACGTGAAGACCAAGCTGCTCATTTGCTCCATATGTGCAGAGGGCCTAGGTCCAGCCTGTGCTCACAGCTGCTCATTTGCTCCATATGTGCAGAGGTCCTAGGTCCAACCTGTGCTCACTCATTGGTTCCCTTGTAATCGAAATGAATATTGTTCTCTCCTCCAGTCTCCAAGCCTACTGAGCTCACTGTCCTGTACACCTGCTCTCTCAGTGGGGCCCAGGCAGAAGGGATACCGGTCAGGTCTTCTTCGGCTTGGATGTCGCTCCTCCTGTGGCCTGCCTTCTTTTTTTACTTCTGAGCAAACTTGAACAAGAACTGAGGAATGAGAAGAGTGAGTGACTGGGAACCATCTTAAGCTTCTGAATTTTTCTTCTGTTATCAGCTCCTGAGTTTGAATATGAGTTCAAGAACTAGAATCTTCCTTCTTCAAAAACCTCTCCACCACCCTGCCCAAAGAGGCAGTGAATGCCACTAAGTAGGGAGACCATGGGGTAGAAAGGGGGAAAACCTGAAAGAAGAAGTAGACAAACAAACATGAATTAAACAGGGATCTCTATTGAACGGTGACTTGATCCCTCCAGGTCTATATACCTAGAAGTAGAATAGATGGGTTATATTGTTCTGTTTTTAATCCCCAGGAATCCTCCAGACTGGTTTCCATAGAGCCTGATGAAATTACATACTTCAAGTTACATATTTGTATGTGTGTGTGTGTGTGTGTGTAAATATATACATACATACCAATAGTATTCATTCTTCATGAACCACTCTCCCCACCCCCATCCTCACCAGCACTTTTGTTTGTTTTTATTGCCTATAACCACATGGCTTTAGTGAGATAGGATCTCAGTGTAGCTTTGACATGCATTTCTCTGGTGGCTAAAGATAGTGACATCCTTTTATGTATTTACTAGCCTTCTGTACATCTCTTGAATGGTGTCTTTCCAGTTCATGTGTCTATTCAAGGACTGGATGATGATTAGATGGTTGTTTTTTCAATGTTTGCTATTTGGAGTATGGCTGTACATCACACTCACTCTCTCACACACACACACACACACACACACACACACACGTATAGGTCAGAGGACAACTTTTGGTAGTTGGTCCTCTCCTTTCAACACAGGGACATGCCTGTCCATTCATGTCATTAATGGAGAGGACTTGGATTATCAGACTCAACAAGAAAGCACTGTTAACAAGAAAGACCTGGGCCATGTCAAGTTCTTTGTGTATTTTAGATACTAATCCCCTAAATAGTATCTAAGATACTAGTTACACTACTGGATTAATTAGCAATTTAGATACTAATTTAGATGAATAGGTGGCAAAGATTTTCTGCCCATTCCGCAATCCGTCTTGTCAATATATTAATTGCTCCCTTTGATCTGCACAAACCTTTTAACTCCATGGGATCCCATGTTTCAAATCTTGCTGGGTTTTTTTCCTGAGCTACTTGGAGTTCTTTTCAGAAAGTCATTCCCTAGACCTGGATTTTGAAGTTCTCCCCCTGCATTTCCCTTGGATATTTTCAGCTTCTGGTCTTACATTGGTGCCTTTGATCACTTTGAATTGATTTTGGATAGGGTAAAAGGGTAGAGTTCACATTTTAGTCTTCTCCGTGTGTCTGTCTAGTTTATCTAGCACAGTTTTTTATCACTACATGTTTATTAATTCTTTGAGGAATTCATGCATTTGTACAATGTATTTTGATCCTAATCACCCTTTCCCTTCCCTCTAACCCCTCCCAGATCCACTTCCCATCTTCCCACCCCTCCACCATCCTGCCTTCTTTTTAAAGAAAAAATTTTTTTATTATTTTGTTGACTGTTTTACACGCTGTGTTTTGTTTAAAGTCCCTTCCTCTCCCCAACTCGTCCCACATCACCCCTCCCTCCAACTCATCCAATGTCACGTGTTTTATTCATTTTTGTAAACCCATGGAGATCAATTTGTGCTGCTCTATATTCTTGGATATCGGGTCTTCCACTGGAATGTAGTAAGCTCACAGGAGCTAAACTCTCATAGAAAACGGTCTCTCCCTCTTCCAGCAGCCAGCAACTTTCAATAGACTAGAGGTAGTAAACAATGCCTAGTTCTCATATCTATGCTGAGATTTCATCTGGTTTGGATTTGCACAGGCTGTGAGTGGTGATGCAATCACTGTGAGCTCATATAGGCAGCCACCTGCTGTGTCCAGAAGATACTGCTACCTTGTGGTCATCCACTGCCTACGACTCCTGTATCCTTTCTGCTCCCTCTTCTGCAGTGATCTCTGAGCCCGGGAGTGGGGCAGGGTTGGAGGAACAACAGATTCCAGTGAGGACTGAGCAGTCTGCAGTCTCTCACTCTCTGCACCTTAGCCCGTTGGGAATCTCTGTGTCAATCAGCAGCTACTGAAATTAGAAGCTTCTTAGATGAAAACTTAGAGGTGTGTTCATTTATGGATATAATGTTAAGTCACTAGAAGTCATGTGCCCTTAATCCCAGCACTCAGGAGGCAGAGGCAGGGCAAAGTCTGAGACCGCCCTGATGTGAAGAATACATCTCAGAACATCCAAGGCTACACAGAGGAACTCTGTCTTGAAAAAAACCATGTCAATGTAGCAGAACAATAGAAGTAGGTTCTCCTCTAGGGCCTCTAAGCTGTCTGGCCGTAGGTTCTTCAATCAGTAATGGTTGCAGGTATGGGTTTCCCTCCAAAAGTTGGCACTAAGACCCTATTGATTGGGTCTTAATCATAGAACATGGAGAAACCAAGGTACTGGCCTGGAAGCTTCATCCCTACCAGCTAGCTTCCACAGTGCTGAAAGGTGCTATGCATGCTCCCATAGGAGAAAATCGGTCATCTGTCGTACCCAGCTGAGCATTCTGGGAGCTTCAACAGCAACTGGCCTGGAGAGACATCCCAAGCAGTACGATAGTGGCACAGGCACCCTGGCAGTCACCAACCACTTTCTAATTGGATTTAAATTCTGATCCACAAGATAAAACCCAGCACAGAATTTTTACTTTTAAGTGTCATTTCTCCATTGTGTGTCTTTGGCACCTTCCTTGAGGGTTATCTAGCTGTGGTCACCTGGGCTTGTTCCTGGACCCTCTGTTTCACTTCACTGTTCGATGTGTTTATTCTTATGCCGCAAACACGCTGTAGAAGATTACTCTTCAAAGTCCCCACTGGTTTAATTGAATTTATTTTCTCTTCACAAGTATATGTGTATATGCAGTGTGTGTGTGTGTGTGTGTGTGTGTGTGTGTGTGTGTGTTGCAGTGAATGAATCATTACACACATTTGTATGTGTGTAAGAGTTATATACTTAGCCGGGCGTGGTGGCGCTCGCCTGTAATCCCAGCACTTGGGAGGCAGAGGCAGGCGGATTTCTGAGTTCAAGGCCAGCCTGATCTACAGAGTGAGTTCCAGGACAGCCAGGGCTATACAGAGAAACCCTGTCTCAAAAAACCAAAACAAAAAAAACAAAAAAGAAACCACAACCCCTAATATATTCAAATTATGTTTTTTCACTGTATACTTAAAATTTGATAATAATGAATAAAAACTCTCAATTCTATAAAGTATAAATATAATACATGTGTGTGTATATACATATATACTCATATGCATGAGTGTATGTACTCATGATATACATATACTATTACTAATTATTTATAACATTATTTGAGGGAAAATCTCAGGTTCTTAGTTCAAAAATAAAGTATAGTTGTATACTTCATAGCAAAACCAGAAGAACTATACTTTATTCTTAGCAAATTTTGACATTTTTCTCTAACAATCCTTCGTTCCAGTTTTCCAAATAACTGTTGTAAAGATATGTCCACTTTCTAAGAACATAGAATAATCTGGCTTTGAAAAGTTGGAAAAACTAATTTTTTAATCATTAAACTGGCCTCGTCGTTTTCATCTAGGGTTCCTAGATTCTTTGATTTTGTTCTGTACTTCCCCCCAAAGGTTTCTCCATTAATATTAACAGCTTTTTGAATCTCATTACTCTGATTTATGCCTTTTCAATTTATTTAACGTTGTGTCAATATTAAGTTATCTTTCCCTTGTGAGCAGCTTCAATAATGTTTAGATGCAAAATACTCTTAAGCATTACCTGGCAGGCAAAAATCCATGTTATCACTTATAATGCCATCGTCCTCCCTTGCAGCATTAAATGATAATTAATGAGAGCTGTATTAAAGAATATATAGACAAACTAAAATACTATAGTAAAATTATTATAAGTTATACTGGAAATCTTATTTCATTTCAAATGTTCGTCTTCTTGTATAAAAGAGAGTGAGGAATTGCCGGGCAGTGGTGGCACACGCCTTTAATCCCAGCACTTGGGAGGCAGAGGCAGGCGGATCTCTGAGTTCGAGGCCAGCCTGGTCTACCGAGTGAGTTCCAGGACAGCCAGGGCTATACAGAGAAACTCTGTCTTGAAAAACCAAAAGAGAGAGAGAGAGAGAGAGAGAGAGAGAGAGAGAGAGAGAAGGAATCAAGGGAAAATTCTAATGTTTGAAACTATTGTTTCCTGGACATCTAGAAGTTGTAAATAAAACTAAACTAAACGTCTTCAAACTAAAACTTCCATTTTAGGAGACTTTGATATTGAAGATGGCACAAACATATACCATTTTCCCTGTTACCAATACATACTGTCTTGGGGTTTTACTGCTGTGTACAGACACCACGACCAAGGCAAGTCTTATAAGGACAATATTTTATTGGGGCTGCTTCCAGGTTCAGAGGTTCAGTCCACTATCATCAAGGCGGGAGCATGGCAGAGTCCAGGCAGGCATGGTGCAGGAGGAGCTGAGAGTTCTACATCTTCATCTAAAGGCATAATACTCACCCTCAGGCAGCCAGAACTAAGGTATTACAGCCCGTTCCCACAGTGACACACCTACTCCAACAAACCCACACCTCCTAATCATGCCACTCCCTGGCCCAAGCATATATAAACCACCACACATACAAAGAAATATAACTAACAGCTATGAGCATGAACATAAAACAAACAGAAAGCCAGATGTGGCGGCACACGCACCACACGCTGCTGGGCATTGCCTTGGATATGAAAAGCCAAACGTTTTCATGCTGAGACGATGGGGGGCGGGGCAGACAAGAAGAGAAAACCTGTAGCCACAATGCTGGGTCATCCTAGCACTCGTGGTCTACACTCCTAGAAAGAAAAACAAATGACAAGCAGGAGTAGCATTCTTGATGCTTAGCAATGTGATTTCCACACAGGAAGCTTTGGGGAGTCTAGAAGAAGAGTCCGAACCAAGTCCAGCAAGGCTTCCAGATAGACAGCGAGCACACAATCCGACGGTGGGCACGCGAGACGGCTCAGCAGGTGAAGGGCTTGTGCAGCCACCCCTGACGACCTTTCACACTCACGGGCTGGAAGGAGAGAATCGTCCCCTTAAAGCTGTCCGCTGACAGCCACCCTAACCCTAAACACATACCTCTCACAGAAAACAAATAAAGGTAATTTTTACTTAAAAAAAAAGTCTGTCTATACATTATCAATAGACACATGAACATTTAAATTAAAAATACCATTTTTTTTCTCCCTCCAAAGGATGAAATCTGTGGGGATGAGGAAATGGTTTGGTTGGAAAAGTGCCTGCCAAGCAAGCGTGAAATTCTCAGTCCAGATCCTCAGAGTTCATGTAGAAGCTGGGTATGGTGATGTGCATGTCTAATCCCGGGAAGAGGTGAGAAGCAGAGATAGATGACAGATACCCAGAAGCTGCTACCCAGACAGGCTAGTCAGCTCGTCAGCTCTGGGTTCAACAAGAGTCCTGTCTCAAGGTGCAGAGCAACAAAAGAAGGTATCTAACCTCAGCTTCTCACTTCCACACACATATGCAGAGAGAGAGAGAGAGAGAGAGAGAGAGAGAGAGAGAGAGAGAGAGAGAAGGCATGTTGCTAGGTCTGGTAGTACATACTAGTATCTCAGCATCCAGGAGACAGCTGCAAAGAGAACTGCTATAAGTTTGAAGCCTGATCTACTGAGCAAGTTCCAGGCAAGACAAAACTATACAATGAGATCCTACCCATATGTCCCCCTGCCCCCCCCCAAAAAAAAAAGAGAGAGGAGAAAGAAAGAACACAAACACCCAAAATAAAGATACTGTCACCATGAAATGCTAGATGCATGACATCTCCACGCCTCCCCCATGCTGGTGGAAGGATGAATGGATGCACTCTGAAAGACATCTTGCTGGTTTCTTAGACAACGAACCATGAAACTGCAAAGCAACCCAGGAACCACCGTTATGTGTTTACATCTCTATTTATGTGCTATTTATATATGCAAAGGTCTATAGCAGCTCATATATGCCAGAAAAACAAAGTACGAAAGCAGAGACCCTAATATGGAGAACAGTCACTTAACTGCACTACAGTCCACCTTGGGACACCAGTCAGGAATCAAAGGGAAGAAACTGTGGACACAAACCTGAAGGGACGGTAAACAGCAACTACAAAACTATCATCAACAGGAAACCTAACCCCAAAAGGTTACATGCGTGCTGTGCAGTTACATTTGACCGTTCTGAAAATATAAAACTATAGAAATGGAGAAAAATATTAGCAGTTGCCAGCAATCAGGGAGGGGTGGAAATGGATGGCAGTAAGTCTGGCCACACAAAAACAAAGGAGGAAGAAGGCTTGTGGAGGTGGAAATAGAAAGTGTCTTGAAGCTGGGCGGTGGTGGCGCACGCCTGTAATCCCAGCACTCTGGGAGGCAGAGGCAGGCGGATTTCTGAGTCCGAGGCCAGCCTGGTCTACAGAGCGAGTTCCAGGACAGCCAGGGCTACACAGAGAAACCCTGTCTTGGAAAAAAAATCAAAAAAAAAACCCAAAAGGAAAAAAAAAAGAAGTATCTTGAATCTATAAATGTCAGAGTCTTGGTTGTAAATTTTTACTCTAGTTTTGCAAAATGTTTCCATTTAGAGAAACTGGGTGAAAACTGCTCAGACAGAGCTGGAGACAGGGCTCCGTGATAATTAAGAGTGGGAACTGTTCTTCCAGAGGGCCAGAGTTCTGTTCCCAGCACCCACAGAAGGCATCTCACGATTGCCTGTAACTCCAGATCCAGAAAAATCTGATGCCCTCTTCTGGCCTCCTCTGGCACTGCACGCAGAAGTACAAACTCACACATAGACGCATATAATTAAAAAATACAATCTTTTCTAGAAACAGAGAAAATGCCTATTTTAACACCATGTGAATCTACAATCACCTCAAAATAAAAAATGAAATCTAGAAGCTGGAGCACAACAGCTAAGAGCACTTGTTATTGCTGGGGACCTGGGTTCAAATCCCATAGCTCACAAACATCTGTAACTCCAATTCCAGGGGATTGATACCTCTAAGGGCACCAGACATACATGTGGTACACAGACATACATTCAAGCAAAATACAACATATAAATGAGATAAGTACATTTTAAAAATTAAAATAAAAAGTAAATAAAGTTTGATTCTTTTCAGAGCTGGGCGTGGTCATTCTGTCATACCTGTAATTCCAGTACTTGGGAGGTAGAGGCAGGAGGATGGCAACTTTAGGACCATCCTGGACTACAGAGAAGAACTTAGTTTCGAATATAAAATAAAATATACACTGCAAACAATCACAAGGCAAGGTCTGACTCACTAAATGCACAGCAGATTTTCAAACAGAAACAAGGGTGGATCATGGCACAGCAACTGCCTGACATATCTGAGACTCAGCGCCAGAATCATGAAATAAATAAAATAAAGGAAAAGGAACAGAGATGGGCAGTGATACAATACTATATGGTATTTTATTTGTAGAATTTTACCAACTTTCTAGGCTGTTTGTTGTATTTTATCTTGTCTATTATTAATACCAAAAACTACATGACAAAACATGAAAGTTAAAAAAATTAACAGTATTAATTATTTTAAACTCTCCCTTTCTGTATTTGTCTTAGAGTTTTGTTGTTGTTTGGGGGAGGTGCTGTCGCTGCTGCTGCTCCTCCTCCTTTTCCTCTTCTTCTTTTTTTCCTCTTCCTCTTCCTCCTCCTCCTTTTTTTTCTTCTTCTTTAAGCACAATTTCATATAATTAGGGTAAAACAGATACCCTAATGTGGAGAACAATCGCTTAACTGCAGTACAGTACAGTCCACCTTGGGACACCAGTCGGGATTCAAAGGGAACCAGTGTGGACACAAACCTGTAGCACCCAAAGATCAGACATGCCTGTGCGCCCCGCTCCATCGATCCGTCTCTACATCGATGACATCTGAGCATCATCCCAGTGACGGCTCACCCGTCCGCTTCCCTCTTCCTATTGTAGCCCTTCCTTTCTGAGAATACCCTTGGCTTTGTGCTTTCATGCACTCAGATAATCTGAGACAAAGAGAACTTCTCAGGATTGCCTTTGTCTCCAACACGACCCAAGAATAATTACGTCGTAAGTTTGCAGAGGAAATAAATCTTTCTCCACTCTTGACCTGCAGTCCAGCCTCACTGTGAATCCCAAGTCAGCACACATGAGCTTTCCCTCTCAGTTTAAGTATTAATAAACACCAGACATGCATTCGAGGGGAGAAGAAAGTACACCCCAAATCTTTTTATCTGTGCAGAAATTGTGCAATAATCTGCGTTCATAGTTGTCATATTTGCTGTGTTCAAACAAGCGGTGTGTCAGCAGAAAACACTTGAAACCTTTCTTGCTGCGAACAGGTGGTTCACTTTTAGGATCTCCCTGATTATTTTCAACCCAAACATAAATAGGAGAGTAAGGGAAGTTTGCCCCACAGGCTTCTAAAACAGATGTCAATTATATTGAAGAGTTCCGTAAGGGACACTAACTTTGTTATTGACTCTGTAATGGCAACAGCCAGCTGCTGTAATTAACCATCGATCTGAGTGGTATGTAGAGTTGTAGTCCGATGAAAAGAGCTTGGAACCCATTCGTAAGGTGCACAGCCACAGTACTAATCCGTACTGTTGGCAGTGCTGTGTGCTAGAGGAGAAGAAAAGGGTTTTCAAAGTAAACGATATTTATAGCCTTGAGGTAGAAGCAGAAGGATCACAAGAAATAGAGTGCTATCCTGAGCTATGTAACCAGTCCCTATCTCAAACAAACAAAAAGTGTGTGGGATGTGTGTGTGTGTGTGTGTGTGTGTGTGTGTGTGTATTGAGCTGATGCAGTACTGTGTCCTTGCATCTCCAGAACTATGAGCTAAGTAAGCCTCTTTTCTTTATAAAGCTAGTCTGCCTAAAGTATTTCTTTACAGTAACACAAAACACTACCTAGTAGAGACTCTATACCTGGTATAGAATGATTCATTAAATGATTTTTTAATAAGATGCTTAAATATTGAGCCCATACTAAATACTAGAAAGCTTTTGGAAAGCTAAGAGATCCCATACAGAAAACATTCTATGCATTTAAGGAAAACGTCTTAATTTATGCTTATCTTTATTCTGTTTTTGTTTTGAGACAGGGTCTCTGTAGTTGTGCTGACCCGGAGCTCACCAAGTAGACCAGGCTGGACTCAACCTCATAAAATATGCCAGTTTCTGCTTCTAACCTGCTGGGAGTACAGGCGTGCATGATCGCACCACACATTTTTTATTAATTATATTTTTATTTGACAGTTTTATACATGATTACTTCATTCAGCCATTCACCCTTTACTCCTCCCTCACCCCCACAATTTCCCCTTCTCCCTAAAAGATCCTTTCCAGGGTCATGGTTTTTCTTTTCCTCTGTGGCCCACTGAGTTTAACCAGGGTCATCTCCATGACTGTGCGTTTGGAACTGCCCTCTGGACCCGATGGGCTCCAGAAACAACTGAAGAGAATGACTCCTCATTGCCTGCCGTGCATTGACAACCAACAGTTCTTCAGGGAGGGACTGTGCTGGTCTTATTTAGGCTCAGGGAAGGCAACCACAGTTGCTATGGGTTCATAATAGTAATAACTGTTTATAGCATTTCATGGTTGGTTAAATATTTAATACTAGATGGACTTGTTGGTCAGTAACTGTTTATGATATAGAGGCCACTACTCTTCTGTGTAGCCACTCACGTAGCCCTGTGACCATGTATGGAAAACTTTTCATTGCTACAATGAATATCCTGAATCTAGGGACTTCTGAAGAAAAATGGTGTACTTAGCTCATAGTTCAAGAGGTCCGAAGTGCAAGCGGATGACAGGGCCCCCTTATCCGTCACTCACTGCCTCCCCCACGGATAGCAATGACAGCAGCTCAGACAGCAATGCAGGAGCAGAGAGTAGAGGAGCCAGGCCTGCTCCTAACAGTTCCCCACATAAGCCCAAAGGGTCACACCAGAAGGCCTCACGTGCCCAGGGACCTCAGGATTTCTCACAAATTGCATCGGTTTAAAGGCCTGCCACGTCTCCACACAGGGAAGAGCATAGACCTAGAACACGCAGTGTAGGACGGTTGCTGCAAGCTCGTTCCTGTCCGCTATTGGCCCTCAACACTGCTTCACATCACAACCCGGGGGGGGGGGCGCCCGAAGCCACCAGGCCTCACTCATGTCTCCTTCTCTAGCTGCTCTTGAGTCTGGCTGCCATGCGTAAATTACACCTGGTCCTAGCCAGGCGGTGGTGGCGCACGCCTTTAATCACAGCACTTGGAAGGCAGAGGCAGGCGGATTTCTGAGTTCGAGGCCAGCCTGGTCTACAGAGTGAGTTCCAGGACAGCCGGAACTGCACAGAGAAACCCTGTCTCGAAAAACAAAAACAAAAACAAAACAAAAAAAAAAAAATTACACCTGGTCCAGGGCTCCAGGGCTCCATCCTGAAGATGATGCTGGAGTTTCTCAGGGATCTCTCTCATCTGTGAGGCTTACTGAGACATCAGGGCTGGCTGGATGAACCTGAAGAACACGGACTGGTAGCAAATCTCCCTGGGGCAGTTCACCTTGCCCTCCAAGGACTTCCACACAGACCACTACGGTGGCAAGCTGGCACAAGCGTGAACTTCCATCTGCATACACGGGCAATGAAGGCAGCGCCACAGAAAAGGCTGAAGACAATGCAGACACCGCGCTATTGCAAGCGGATTTGAAGCAGCAAACCGAGAGGACGTTTTGGGCTATGAAATGAACTTAACCGGTTTATATGGCCAGCACCTGGGATCCCAGAGGAGTACAGCTAGCGGTGCCTTCTGGTGAACCTGCACATACATGCCAAAACCTTAGCCATCTTGGAGATGTTGTAACATCCTGCACAAAAGATGGAGTACTGTCGTCTGCAAAACAGGAGAGCTTGGAAATGGAAAAGTCATCACAAACAAGTAGTGTTGATGACAAGGAGGAAGCTGTTGCCATAGCAACGGAGGAGCCACCGGGTCAGCTAACTTTTGAGCTGAGGTATGTAAAGTTTTTCTCAAAGGCTACTCCCCTGTCTCCTAACACCTAACACTCAGTATGTCTGCAGATATACCCCTTGATACAGAGTATAAAATTGGTAACATATTTTTTTAATTGGAATCACTTATTCTTTGTTGTTAAAAGTAGTTTTTTCCATACAATACATCCTGATTATGGTTGCCAAAGTACTCTTTGGCTCTGTAGATCAAAGATGAAGGGAATCATGGGTACTGATAGAATTCGAGAAAACTGAGCCTTTAAGGGCTGCTTTTGAGATGCCAGAATGTTCTTTTCTGTCACCAGGTTTATTCCTGAGTACATAAGTAGACATTTGTAAATAAACTATTTTTTTCTCTCCATCCTCCACAATTTGTTTAAAGAAAAATTTCAAGGTAAAAAACTAGTCTTGTTAACATAAATATGTATTAAAATATTGGTGATTTTTGTAACAAATGAATATTGGTAAATGCACTTTTAAGAAATGTTTGCACCTTAAAGTCAACTGAATTTTGAAAGTCAAAAAACCATTAAAGAAATTAAAGCAAAGGCCTATCACTCCTGGGGGATAATACCCAGTACATGAGCCTTTGGGAGAACACAGATACTGCATTCAAATCATTACAGACTGCTTCAAAGTGTTTGCAGGACAAGATGGAACCCAGAAAAAGCCAAGTCCTTATAAATTTTCCAGAAAGAGGGTGAGACCCTTTGTGAGACTAGACCCAAGACCTTCACCTCAATGGCACCGCGAAAATCCCCTAAGCTGACTAAGGGACATCCTCCATCCTCCGGAGTTTAGGAGCATCTGCTTTGACTGGCATCTAAGTTTTCCCTGCTAATCTCCCCAGTGGCTAACTCTTCTACTGATTCCCTAGTAACTCCTTTGATGTAATGCACTGCCACAATGGGAGAAAACCAGCAGGAAAACCAGCAGGATTACTTTTAGGATGCCTGTGTTCCCAAAATATAAGAAGGGAAGAGGAGGAAGAGGAGAGGCTAATCCCAGTTTTGTCCCTTCTTGTTTTCCTTAGTTTCATGTTTTCAAACTTTTGTTTAAGTTGCTCTTTCCAGTTCTACCTTTTTCTTAAAAACAAAACAAAACTATAAACCCACTAGCTCTCTTTTTTTATTTGTTTTTATTGTATGTGTGAGTATTTGCCTCTGTGCATGTATGTACACTACCTACATGCATGTCTTCTAAAACCAAAAGAGGCCAACCGAAGTTTCCTGGAACTAAGTTATAGATGGCGGCTGCTGGGAACAGAACCCACGGGAGCAACAAGCACTCCTAGCCATGTCGCCAGCATGCCCCGCCCATCTCTTTTTCAAGCTGGCACATGAGTGTGGGCTTCATGATGGCCAACAGCCCTTCTTATTCAGCCAGGACATTGGCTCCTGATTCTCTCTGAACACCAAGCTACATCATTATAAACGATCCCAAGCAAGACCTGAGTGCCCGGTAGGGCATTTCGTACAGACATTTTTTTTTTTAATTGACCCTCTGAAAACAAAGTCCTAGGCAGGAGGGTTAAAACTCCCCCAGGGAACTTCCTTCCTCTAACAGATTTTCCAGAAGGAATGCACAGCGGGGTCCTTGATTTGATTTCCTGCCCCCGGTTAAAAGCCTTCTGGTAAAAGATATATTTCTTTCTCATTTTTCACTTCTTAGATGATGTTCACCTAAAATGAATGCCTTCACTCCCTCAGAAATAAAGTAATAGGCAATCATCGTATGTATATACACATATACATGTGTGTGTGTGTGTGTGTGTGTGTGTGTGTATATATATATATATATATATATATATATATATATCCATGCACATGTATATATACATACATAATCTCGGAGAGAGAACTCCTCCCTCAGTTTAAACTAACTGACTCTGTTGAGTAAGGAAGGGCAGACGTCTATCGCCACAGTCACCAGAGCAGAACAAAGAGAGCTACAGCAGAGATAACAGAAGAATCTTGACAATACAGATGTGTTCCTTCCTTTCCGGGGATATATGGTGACTTTTGTTTGTTTCTTGGCGTTTCTCCAAAGCAGCAGTTGGCCACCCATATGTCCCTGTGGGCAGACAAACATATTTGCCGAACAGCTAAAACTCACCACAAGCAAATAGAGCTGTGGCCTGGAGGCTGATCTAAGGCTTTGCCCGATTTGTTTTCCTGCAGGAAACAACGGGGATTCGGGAGTGTTGAGATTTCAGGCTTTAAACTCCCGCACTTCTGCGCCTTTGCAGACGTGACATGTTAAAACAAGGTCACAGCGGACTAGGGGGGAGCACCCCCTTCAGAGAAAAGACGCAGAGGAACACCAAGGTCGTGGGCAACCTCAGAAGCTAAACGGACACAGGGGCAGCTTCTCCTTGGAGAGAGAGAGCACAGCCCTACTGACACCTTGACTTCAAACCTCTGACTGGAAGGATCCGTTTTTGATGCTTCAAACCATCCAGGTTGTGAGAATGTTTTAGGGAACATTCTCTCTGGTATATAGCAGGAGCTATTTCCAAAGGTGTGTGCATCTTTCTGGGACTCCTTAACACCTTCAAACTCCGATCAGCGCTTTTGTCCGTTCAGGACTAGCATTTGTTTCAGGTGGAAATTACCAGACTCCTGCTTCTTTGCTTGCTTGGTTTCGGTGTATGAGTCAAAGTTTCACTCTGTGTCTCAGGCCTGCCTCAGATTCACTGTGCAGCCTAAACTGGCCTTGAACTCAAAGCAATTCTCCTGCCTTTTCTACCTGGCAAATGCCAGGAGAGCAGGTCTGTGCCAGAGCGTCGGGCAAAGATTCTGTCGAGAACTAGCTGTCTGCTGTATGGACGAGAAGTGGCTAGTGCTGTCTGTTATTTGAATTTCCACCATTTGGAGGCCCTAACTCACAGCAGGAGGAAGGTCTTAACAGTACCCATTCAAAGAAAGTCCAGTAGAAAACATCCTTACTGTGTGCTTACATTTTTAAACCTAGACGTTATTATACACCGTCTCCAAAACATATCAACAGGCCAGATCTTTTTTTAAAATGTACTTACCTCTATATTTTACACGTATAGGTGTCTTCTCTGCATACATATATGTGCACCATGTGTATGTCTGGTTCCTACAGGGGCTAGAAGAGGGCCCTACGTCCCCTGGTACTAGAATTACAGATGGTTGAGAGCCACCATGTGGGTGCTGGGAACCAAACACGGGTTCCCTGCAAGAGCAGCAAATGCTTTTAAGCACTGAGCCATCGCTCCAACCACTAAGCTGGATTCTTGGGATTCAGATACTTAGATGGTCCCAGACAATTTGGGGGTGTGAGTGAAAGCCTTTTGAGGGGGGGAAGTCTTTCTAAACCAGTGGTTCTCAGTGATGCTGTGACCCTGTAATACAGGTCCTCGTGCTGTGGTGATTCCTAAGTACAGGATTATTCTGTTGCTACTTCATAACTGTAATTTTGCTACCATTGTGATCATAATGTAAATATCTGATATGCAGGGGTCAGGGCCCACAGGTTGAGAACCTCCACTCTAAACCATTATCTTAAAAAGGATTATTTTTCCCCATTTCTTGTTTATTTCACACAATGTAGTTCCAGACAGCAGGACAAATGCTGCATCATTCCACTTGCATAAAGGTCATAGAGCGGCCAAGATCATGGAGGGGAGGTGGAGTGGCTGCCAGCACCTGGGGGAGATCCGATTCAGAAGCAAGTGTTTAGCAGGGTTTCCTTCTGGGTAACTGAGGAAGTTCTGGAGATGAACAGTGGTGACAATCCCATGCAGCAACAATGTACTTAGCACTACTCAAAATGGTACGCTCCTAAAAATGGTTGAAGGTGCTAGAGAGACGGCTCAGCAGTTAGGAGCACTGGCTGCTCTCGCAGAGTAACTGAGTTCGGTTCCCAGCCTCCACGTGGTGGCTCACCACCATCTGTAACTCCAGTTCCAGAGGATCTGACGCCCTCTTCTGACTTCCACAGGCACCAGGCACACGGATGGTACATAGACATATATGTAGGCAAAACACTCTTATATACACATAGACACTTGTGTTTATGTCACTTATATGTGTCTATCTGTCAGTATATAAGTTTTATTCAAGACAAGAATTTCCCTGTGTGGCCCTGGCTGTTCTGGAACTCACTCTATAGACCAGGTTGGTCTTGAACTCAGAGATCCACTTGCCTCTGAGTGTCAACTACTGAGATTAAAGGTGTGTGCCACCACCACCATGTGTCGTATAAATATTTTTCAATTAGCTAAAATTGTCAAAATAACTTTTTTTGTCAGTTATTTTCTTTGGTTGGTTGATTGGTTGGTTGGTTGGTTGGTTGGTTGGTTGAGACAAGATCTCTCTATGTAGCCCTCACTGTCCTGGAACTTACTATGTAAACCAGACTGGTTGTTCCTAGGAGAAGATAATCAAATTCTCAGATTCACAGAGATCCACCTGCCTGTGCCTCTGTCTCCCAAGGGTTGAAATTAAAATCATGTACCTCTATGACCAACTTAAAATGGTAGCTTTGACGTTAGGCAAACTTTACCACAATAAGCAAAAGAAGGAGAACAGTCTAAAGTCAGTAAATAATAATTTAAGCAAAGGTTTGGGGCAAGGTCTACAGAGTTTTAAACTATTGCAATTCCAACTTTTATTTCTTTCCTGGTCTAAATAATTACTTATAATTGATTAGTAGGACTAAATAACAGTGTTCCAGAAAACACCAAAAGTTCAGCACCTATACCACCTTGCTCAGCTCTCTCTTCCAGCCTGCCAAGCCTCTTTGGATAATCAGCCCAGGGCTGGGGGAGGGGTCGTGAGGGAGCGGGAGTGCCACTGCCTGCACTTGCCGAGGCTAGAGGTGTCTTTCTCCTTCACCATATCACCTCAAGGTAACTAGAAAAACTAGAATGTCAGAGCACCGGCTACAGTGCTCCGGCTGCACTGGCGGCTGGTGAGCTCTCTGGAAGTCCTGGGTCCGCCAAGCAGAGCTGCGGTTCTAGGCACAGGCAGCATTGCCCAGCTTTTTCTATGGGTGCTGGAGACTCATGTCCTCGGGCTTACAGAGACGCGCTCTTATCCGCCAAGCCATTGCTCCAATCCCAGGCAACATTATTTTTATTAATGGTATTTTAGTTAATATAGCAAAGTAATGGGTTTCCTTAGGACACTTTCTTGCACATACGCTCCTGGGCACTGTTCATCTCCACACCCTTACCTTCTCCCAGGAAGGACCGCTTTGCTGCTTCCGTGTGCCGCCTACTATCTGGGGCGACCATCCTAAAAACTAGGAGCCAGGTAAAACAGACAGCGGCTCGCCAAAGCGATAGTTCTCATCTGTTTGATTTTTTTCCAAGCAATTAGAACCAATACAAACACGTTTTCTCTTTTTCTCACACCAAAGACTGTGTTTCCTGCCTGTGCTTCTTGAGCAGGCTGCAGAACCAGAGCAACTTTTATGTCAATTACAGTCTCTCTGTCTCTCTTTCTCTCTGTCTCCGTGTCTCTCTCTCTCTGTCTGTCCCTGTCTCTCTCTCTCTCTGTGTGTGTGTCTCTCTCTCTCTCTCTGTCTCTCTGTGTGTCTCTGTCTGTCTGTCTGTCTGTCTGTCTGTCTGTCTGTCTCTCTCTCTCTCTCTCTCTCTCTCTCTCTCTGTCTGTCTGTCTCTCTCTCTCTCTCTCTCTCTCTCTCTCTCTTTCTCTGTTCCTCCCTCCCTCTCTCTTTTTTCTTCCTAGATGGGGTTTTTCACTGTGTAGCCCAGGCAGATCTCAAACTTGTAATCCTCCTGCTGCAGTCTCTTGTATCCTGGGATTACAAGCGTCTCACACTCCACCCACCTAGGATTCCATTTCGTGTCACGTCGACCCTGAGCTGGGGTTCATCTCCTCATTCCACAGCAGCAGCTGCTGACTCCAAAGCCACAGCAGGCAGGAAAGCAGGTTGAGAGGAGAACCCAGTTAGATTGTCTAGAACCCTTCCCACCCCACCCCCACCCCCCACCCCCTATCCTCCCACCCCCCTACCCCCCCCACCCCCGCACATCCTGGCACCGGAGAGGTCCTCAAGTGTCACAAGTATAGGCATATTCAGATTGATTCAAAGATGACTTTGTGCCTATTCAATTGCTCTCCACACCTTCTAAATAAATAAAATCACAGAGTCTATAACCTCTTTCTCCTCAGAAAAGTCCTCCTGCAGTCCATCGATGGGTTTTTTGTTGTTTTGTTTTGTTTTTTGTTTTGCTTTCCTTTTGCTGAGTAACCCTGCAGCCATCATATGCAGATGCTGAACACCTCAGCCTGTCTGTGTGTTTTGATCATGATAGTAGAGAAAGACAGCCCAGTAAGAGCCTGTCTCTGTTCTTGGTTTTATTGGCCGCTAACTTGCCGCAAGACTTGTGAAACACTTTTGGTTTGCTTAGTTATATGTCGTGCGTGACTGTCACAAACAGTGGACTGTGAATGTGGGATGTAAAGCAAAATAAAGCAGCATCATGGGAGTGCAGGGACATTTGGTGGGTTGATAACAGTTTATACGTGAACACTGAATATTTACGGACGTCCAGGAAGAGGGCGGTAAAAGCCTAGGAGAGATGGTTGGGGGAAGAGCTGGCTGGAGGCATCAGGAAGCATTTGAAAAGGTTTGAGTTGACTCTTGAGAGCCTGGGAAGAGTGTGTCAGGAAATGGGAGACTTCCAGAAAGAACAATAGTAGCGAAAGCGTGCACCCTCGGGGCGTGACCCTGGGGCTACTCCCTACAGTCTTACTCATCCTCCACTCATGGAAATGTTATTCTGGAGGCCAAGATTATCTTTTTGCCTGCCTGTGGTTCACCAGAAAAGAACACCATGGTAATTCAGAACTCTGATATTATCACTCTGAGGTACATTATCTTCAAATGTACTTAACGAACTCAAAATGTTCTAACCCTAGACATACGCCTAGCCTTTCCACTCCATGTCACTCAAGCTGTGGTTCGCCAGACAAGTCTGCCTGGTGTCCCTCCCTGGCCATCCTGTGGAGGACTTATTCCCTGGAGTGGCATTCTAAGAATTCCTCTTTACTTCTAAGACTAACCACATTCGGTGACCTCCGATCTCAGAGTCCCGAGTAGCCACCAAAATTAAATAAACTGCTCTGAACTCGTTACTTGAAATACGCTGAGAACTGTGCTTACCTTCGAGTGAAAACAGGAAAAGATTCCTTCCTTTGGTGTGGGGATGGGGGGATGGGGGAAATGGCATTACTGAGAAGAGAAGCCTCAGAATTATGAAATAATTGAGAAATCTTCATGACCCCCCCCACCAGACCTGCCCACAAACCTTGGCAAACTGGCCCATCACCTCACAGAGATGTCACACGTAATTTGAGGACGCTACGATGGATGGCATGAGAGGTTTTGCTTCATATTTTCAGTGCCATGCTGTGAAACATAAATATCCAGGGGGAAAAGATGCTCTGGGGGGGGGGGAAGTCCTGATGTATAAACTTCGGCTGAGTCAAGAAGAAAATTCGGCTCTAAAGTTTCACAGTCCTCTGGAGGAAGGGCATCTAAGTAGGATGTCCATGAGGATACTGTACACACTGCGTGCCAGGACTAGATTGGGCATCAGGTGTAGACCGGGTGGGAGACATTGCTTGCTGACAATTTAGAGTTATTTCATAGTAATATCTGCACCTGTGTTTAAAAGACAGAAGAAGTTTCCCTTTGGATAGGTAACCAAAGTTATTTAGATCTGGAAGATACATACAGTCATAACCAAGCAGAATCTAAAATATTTAAGGACGTGTAAGCCACTCATGGTGAGTGGGGGGGTGGGGGGAAACCAGGCAACCAGTTGCGACCCCATGGAAGGAACACGAGAGGGGTGAAGCACAGCGAGAAAGGTGCTGACGGAAGTCTAGAGGGTATGCGTCCTCACGTGGCTGGGTGTTAGAAGTTTCTAGAAGGAGCATCCTTCACTACACTGTTAATACGTATACATCTATATGTACATATATTTTTAAATGGACATAAATAACAAATGAAATGAGAGTCATGAAATACAGCTGTAATCCCAGCACTTCAGAAGCTAAGGCATGAGTTCAATGCCTGAGCTATCTAGCCAAACCCTCTACCAAACAAACAAACAACACAAAACCCACGTCAACAGCAAATCCACTGTAAGCTCACTGTGGCATAGCCCTTTCTGTTGGCTGCCATGAGTTTTAGAGATAGACCATTGTATTCAGGTACCATGCTGTCCTGGAAGATCTTTACAATTTGGGTTACTGTACCCAAAATCACTACCCTGTCCCTGGCTGCTTCTCCAGTATTGGCTCGAGATGGGAGATGTGTGACTTACGCCGAGCGGCCTCTTTATCTACCCTAGAATTCACTTCGTGTTCAAGATGGGAAGGAATTGCCAAAGCTCGTGGTTTGAGGTGATAAGATGAGATAGATTCTAAGAATGGACTTTCTGGGCTCCTAAGACAGCGTGCGGATTGGGGGAAGGGGATATTTCTTTTTCATTTGAGTCTTGTTATTTTTCTGAGAAAACCAAAGTCCTTCTCTCACACACAATAAGAAAATGATGTAGGACTGCAGATGTGGTTCACGTGTGAAGGTGATCGCTAATGAGCATGACGACCCAAGTTAGACCCCAGGCACCCACATGGTTCGAGGAGCGGACCAAGTCCCAAAGTTTCTCTCTGACCTCCATGAGCATGCTTACACACTTACACACACTTAGAGAGACAGAGAGAGAGAGAGAGAGAGAGAGAGAGAGAGAGAGAGAGAGAGAGAGAGACACGGACAGAGAGAGAGACAGACACAGACAGACAGACAGACAGACAGAGAATGAAATTTTAAATCTTCTTTTAAATTTGTTTTATGTAAGTATACTGTCTCTATCTTCCGACACACCAGAAGAGGGCATCAGATCTCACGGATGGTTGTGAGCCACCATGTGGTTGCTGGGATTTGAACTCAGGACCTTTAGCAGAGCAGTCCGTGCTCTTAACCACTGAGGCATCTCTCCAGCCCCTTTAAAATATTTTTTTCTTTTTCTTTCTTTCTTTCTTTCTTTCTTTCTTTCTTTCTTTCTTTCTTTTTTCTTTCCCCCCCCCCCCCGAGACAGGGTTTCTCTGTATAACTCTGGCTGTCCTGGAACTCACTCTGTAGAACAGGCTGGCCTCGAACTCAGAAATCCACCTGCCTCTGCCTCCCAAGTGCTGGGATTAAAGGTGTGCACCACCACACACACCCCCACCCCCCTGCTAAAATATTTTCTTTAAGGGAATAAATCTAGAGAGTAATGAAGTTGACAGTATTATAGAACCTCAGGTAGTTTTTTGAAAAACTGATAAGCTTTTCAGTGAAAAGAAAGGTTGTAGTAGATGTCTGCACTGAGTGGTTTTGTAATTTTTAGTGTCGAGCTCTCAAATATTTTATATAATACACATGTACAGTAGGTCCCTTATCCAAAGGGAATCAGTCTACACCTCCCCCATGGCTGCCTGGAATCAGCAGTAGTCCTGAGCCCCGACTTGAGAGGTACCCTCCTTTCTCTTGTCTTCCCAGAAGCATTACGCATGGAATCTGAGAGGATCTGAACTCCCGTCTCTTGTGCTCTAATGTCACCTCTTATCGCTATTCTGATTATTTGGAGCCACTGGCAGCACATAAGCAATAATCATTAGAGCACATGGTGAACCATGACAGTAGGTCTGACCGTGTGGATGGTTCTAGATCACCAGTGGGTTGGTGGTTATGGCATGGACATACAGATCAAGGGAAGCTCCGTGTATTCTTCATACGCTAGGCTGGACAGAGGATGGCGAGGAATCTCGCCATGTTAGCCCTGGATCACATCATTTTAAAATACGAGTTGCATATCTCTGCAAACTTCCCTTTTTAGTATTCTTGGATCATAGTTGAATGGAAACATGAACCACAAAATTGCGGCTAGGAAGGAACATTTAAGAACACAACCAACACATCCCAAGCTCCTCTTGAGTCTTTCATATGTTACCAAGGAGCACCACTTCTGCCTAGGGAGAGATATAAGAATCTCGCCATCAAACGATGAGACAGTCATAGATAGTCAAGGGGGAAGGCAGAGGTGTGACTCCGTCCTGAAGCCTGGTGACCACTGGGTTCAAGCGATCAATGCTTGCTCTGTGCATGTTGGTGTCTCACTTTGTCCAGGCTCCTGCATAAAATGATCAGTATCCTGGAAGACGGTGAGTAATGTCACAGCAATACTAAGCTCCTGTTGGCAATGAGAGCCCTCGGCACCCTTAGAGCATGGCGCTACAGGACTAGAGTTTACTAGATGGCTCAGCTCGGCTCCCTCGCCATCTTGGAACAGCAGCTCAGAGTTCTGACCTGCAGGTGAGCCATGTACTTACTACACAGCCTGGCCACAGTGATCTTCTGTTCTGAGGAGCATCATAGATGCCCTTAGGATCCTCTTTAAGCAAGAAGAGGCTGAGCAAAAAATTTGCAAAACCAATCTTGGTACCCAATACCCATAACACAGGAATTTACAACTCCAAGTAGAATCCTTGATGTCAAGATAAGTCCTAGGAAAGTGTGTCAGTGTGCACACCTGAAAGGAGCACCCCACACAATCCACTTCCACGGAAGGTCACTGAAATAAACCCCACAGCATCATAACTCTGAGTGGTATCTGCTTCATTCCAAATGTACAACACTGCAGCACCTTTGTTTTTTTTGTTTTTTTGTTTTTTTTTTCCAGATTTGAGAGTTTCGACATGAATCACATGTTCTCTGGACTTTCAAAGGCCTGTGTGTTTGCCACTTGACATTAGATTTCTCCTTGAGAAAGTGGCGTTCGGGATCACAGCCGAGTGAGGCTTGGCAGATGGGACTTTCCTCAGCGGCTGTAATGGGAGTGTGAGTGCCTGCCGGGTGAACACCCACTGATTACTTAGCTGGGACTTCGCTCCAATTATTTGAGATTTGTGACTTCTAGAGCTAAGAAAAATAGTGTGAATTAAAGAGGCATGAAATGAGGTTTAGAAGAATCTATACATGGGTCTAATCATCTCCTGGTAAACAAACATAGGGAAAAGCCCAGAATGATCTACAGTCTTAAAGCCATACTTTTGTTTCCATCTGGAGGAAATTTTCCCCTTTGTTCTCTACTCCCTAGACTCAAAAGCACAATGCTCTCATGACCTCTGCTCTCTTCTCATTGTAGAAGTGCATTGCCCTTCCGTAAGCCCAGGGACAAGGCCTCTCCACACTCCTTGCTTCTATATTTTCTTTTTTACATTCTAGTATCTGCTAGGGAACAAAATCCTGATAAGAAGGAACAAGAAGAACTCTACATCTGACAAAACACACACACAACAAAATCTTGGTTTCAAATATCACACAAGTGACTGACACATCCCTCCCTCCCTCCCCACGGCCCCCGACAGCTGCCTGACTCATTCTGGAATGTTTTGCCTGCCTTAGCGCTGAGTGGGCTGATGTAAATAGGAAGCAATGAGGAGAATCAATTTGGGGCAAACACATTTTTTTTTTCAAGGCTGGAACAGGAAGAGATAGGAAGCCCCGGAAGATACTTGATAGGCATTCAACTCGGTGGCAAGAAGGAAATAGAGTACCGAAGCACCCGGCTGGTTATTTTGAGTTGTCAACGGAAACTGGATACAACGGAGAAAGGACGACGCAGATAGGATGCGTTCTGTTGCATAGCAACGCAGAGGCTAGAAGCTACTGAACATAGCTGAAACCATCTGTCTCTATGAAAGACGGAGGGGAAATGGTTTTTAAAACAAAGAAAAAAAAAGGAGAATAGGCTGATAAAATTCTTGAAAAAGGTATACAAGGTTCCTTGTTCCTTTTTCTTAAAAGCATATTTTGTGGTAACATACACATATTTATAATGTTTAATATCTTTTCATAGAGTTGATTTTAATATATTCTTCATTTCTCTCTTTCCTTATACTTTGCCCTTTGCTTTGAATCAAGCAATTACCTCAAAAAAAAAGGTTTGCAGATGGTTGAGCCGGTGTAGTGTCTGTGGACTTTGGGAGACCTTGGTTCAAGCCTAAAAGTCAGTACCCAATAAAAACCGGCAGTCAGTTAGTTTAAGGACAGATTGGGAAAATGAAGAGAGGAGAACATTCAGTTCCCAGGAGGATCACCTCCTGTCCTGCCCTGTGCCTTCTCTCAGAGCGCTTCCTAAGAAACGGTTTCTGTCTCGGAGCCCTGAGCACGGAGAGGCATGCTGCACCACACAAGGGTGTTTTGTTCCTAGGAAGGCCCAGCTCAAGAGGGAAGTGTGCAGAGCGGATAAAGTGTAGCTTTTGGAGACAGGAAGTTCTCTTCAGAAATAATGTTCCATTTCCTGCTGCCCAAGATTGCCAGCCCTATAGCTGCTTTTGACGACATAGAAATTCAAGAGTCGGCTTCCTTCCCTCCACCCCTGATCTCTCCATCCAGCAGCAGAGAGCAGCAGTTTCCCAGAGACCATACCTCTGTTGCCCACTCTCGGGGCTAGGAAGCAAACAAGTCCCCATCCCCCTCACAGAGACCAAGCTGCGGGGACAGAGGACCTTCCCAAGGCACCACTAGGAATTTTGCCTAGAGAAACATGCTCCCTCCCAAGAGAAGAGAAGAGCTACTTCTTAGAAAAACTTTGCTTTTGTGGTACCCCAGGTGAACTCCATCTCCAGAATGTTCTAGCTGGAAGAAATTTGGTATCCATAGGGTAGGGAGTCTCAAAAAAAATAAAAGGTGCATAAGAAAATGATGACTGTCAAAACGATGAGAAGAGGTGCTAGTTTATCTCTCCTACCATCTTTCCTTGAGTTTATTGGGTTTGGGTCTTGGTTGCTTTTGTGCTGGTGCTGAGGATTGAACTCAGGGCCCTGAGACTAACCATATGGATCCTCTACCACTGAGCTGTGTCCATGGTCCTTAACTTCTTATACAATGACACTATAGACCCATATACAATACAGTAGGGTCCACACTGCACTCAGCATGCTGGGTCCACCCCACATAGTCTCCCTTTGGTCGTCCCTTTAGATTTCTTATCTACAAAACATTATGGGATGGTGAGGATCCCAAAAGACAAGACAAGGTGTGCACTCAGAAAGCACATGTGTGCACAGTAAGCACTCACAAAATGTGATGAGCATTCTAGCGAACTAATTTTAACTGATAAATTTTAAACATCCTCCTCAGAGTAAGGGAGTCTAGAGTGAGTGATGGGTGTGCTTGCGGATCTCTGCAAAATGGTGAGAAAACATTTTCCTTACTGAAATATCAAGAGCTCGTAATTGCATAACCTGTGGGGGTTTTTTAAGTGTATAAGCCAGGCATAGTGCATTTATTGTAAATCCCAAAGAAAGGATGGGTCAGGGGGATCTTTGAGTTTTATCCCAACCTGGGCAACAAAATGAAATGTTGACTCAAAAAAAGAGAGACAGAGACTATGAAGAAGCTCAATTAAGCACATATGTTTATAGCAGTTAATAAGTGTGTGTGTGTGTGTGTGTGTGTGTGTGTGTGTGTGTGAAAAATTGGTCTTTGACTTCTATATTTTACCATAATGATCAGGTATTTCATTCGATGCAAATATTAACCCAGAAGAAATCAAGATCAAAGCTGCTTGCTGTGCCTTCCAGTTTAAGCAGTGAGCTGAGCCGAGCACGCTGCAGTCCAGCTTCCCTGACTTTTAAATCCAACAGCAATTTCTCAAGCTTGTGTTCAGACCTCTTATTTTTGCTCAGTCTAATTTACATTTATATCTTGTAAAACTTTCACGAAATGGGAAAAGCAACCAAAACATACCTGTTACAAGAGTAGCCACAAGAGAATGCGCAGGTCTCAATGTCTGGGCTGTTTTTGGAATTAATGGGCAGCAGTATTTTTGGTGGCTTTCTCCGGGACAGCTTACTCAGGCTGCTGTCGCCATTAGAGAACGAGTGCAAGCATATGGTTTACGGGACCCGGCTGGCCAGGCTGGCCCGGCTGGCCCGGCTGGCTCGGCTATCTCTGAAGCCGGGCTCTGACCTGGGCCCACACAGCCTGTCAAATGCTATGGGCATGCACCCTCGAATTCATGTCTTAGAAACTTAACCTTGAAGCTGTCTATATATTGTGCTATTTGGAGCTCCTGTGGGGAGAGTGACCAGGGTTGTTTGACCCCATGAAGGTAGAGCCCCATTTCCCTCCCTTTGGTTTGGGGGTTGTTTGTTTGTTTGTTTTATTCTGAGACAGGGTTTCTTTGTGTAGCTTTGGCTATCCTGGAACCAGGGTGGCCTGGAACTTTCGAGATCTGCCTGCCTCTGTGTCCTGAGTGCTGGGATTAAAGGCATGTGCTACCACCACCCGGACAAGCCCTATGATTTTATTAGTGGCTTTTATGAAAGATGTAAGGGCTAAGTAGTTGACTCTGTAGGCCAAGAACTTGCTGTGAAAACATGAGTACCTGGTCCCACATCAGTCAGGATTCGCATCCCCCGTGCCCACATAAAGGGCAGGTTTGGCAGTGAGTCTATAATCCCGATTACTGAAGCCAGAGACAGGCAGATCCTTGGGTCACACTGATCAGTTTAACCAAAAGTGATCTCCACTTGCAATGGGAGACTCTGTTTCAAAATAATAACAAATAATAACAATAATAATAATGATGATAATGATAAGGAGATTGAGGAAGATACTGGAGGTCAGCCTCTGGCCTCCACACATATGTATGTGTTATCACACACAAACATGTACATCTGTACTTACACACCCATGAAATGTTCACACCTGTGTACACAGGGATGTATACACATGAGTAAGTGTACACACATATATACACGAGTATACATACTTTCAGCTTTATTATATCCTGTTGGTAGATATTTTATTGTTTTATTAAGGATAGAAATTAGTATCATTGTGGTTAAATTTTTCTCTATCTTCATGAATATTTCATTAAGATAACTTCCCAGAAGTGGAATCCAATGCTAAATGAACCCTAGGAATGAGCTATTTAAGTCCTCGGCAGCGCTTTATGAATGCAATTTGGCAGCATATTCACGCTGGGTCTCACCACCTATTAATAAGATGTGTGAGTAATTTCATTGTTCTAATTTACTTGAAGAACGCCTTCGGAAAAGCTCTGGTTTCTGGCCCTGCCCTTTGGGCCCATCTTATCTTTTCTGGTCACTTATTGACAAAGTAATCACCTTTTCTTGTAATGCACGGGAGTATTTGTCTGCGTGTACGTACATGGACTGCACACGTGCCTCTGCAGAAGCTAGAAGAGTGTCCTATTTCCCTGGAACTGGAGTTACGCACAGGTGTGAGCTGCTGTGTGTGTGCTGGGCCCTGACCCCAGGTCCTCTGCGGGAGCACTGCACGCTCTCAATGCACTCCAGCCTCAAGCAGGCCCTTTTTAAGGTAACTTTTGCAAAAACAGTTTCTAAGGTCACTGACTTCCTCTGTTTCTCAGAAAGTGTACTAACCGGGTGAAGTCAAATGTTTTGACTTTTGCCTGGGAGAAAACTTCATCTTTATGATTTCTAAAATATTCAGAGAGAGAGAGAGAGAAAGAGAGAGAGAGAGAGGGAGGGAGGGAGAGAGAGCATGCGTCTGCCTTGAGTGCATACATGTGTGCATGCCTGTTTGTATGTGCACAGCTTATGATACATGAAAACTGATTGTAAGCACTACACCCCCCATTTGAAGAAATCATAACCATTATCTTATTTTCTGGACTGGCAAACTGAGGCACAGTAGTTGCTAGAGTTGGGATTCTTGGTGCAGATAGCCTCACGCTGGAGCCCGGGGAAGGGGGATCTGACTGGGCTTAGAAAAGGTGTATGGTTCTAGGCTGCAGCTGCTCTCAGTCACGGCTTAGGCGTGTGCACACCTCCCGCTGTCTCTTCCTGAGGAGTACACGCTGCTCTCTATTCTGCTGTTGGGGTCCATATTGTCCCTTGTCTATCTCATGACCTCGTAAGGTTTCTTGAAACTGGGCAGCACTAACCTAAACATCCCAGGTCTGAGACATTTTAAGCCATTTTCATAGGATGCCACAAGTGGAAAATTCACATCATGAAATTTTGGTTCGTGCAAAAATAATAATAATAATTACCAAGAGTATTATATGGGGTTGTGTGTGAGATGTAGCAAAAACAAATGAATCTTGTTTTATACATAACTCTTATCTCCGAGATATCCTACTACTCCTCCTTGACGTTGTTGAGTTTTAAATTGTTAAGTAATTAGCTTGTGATGCTGAGGGCTGGGCCACCTTGGGCATTCGAGGCAAGCAGCCGTGGCATCAAGCAATGTCTCTAGCTCTAACTTTGGCAGTTTAGATTTTGTTGAAGAAGCTGACACCTGGGTTGCTTACTTTGGCACAATCATCACGGTTTAAAAAGCCTCTCTGGTGATGCCCTCTTCTCTCCACCTTCCCTGGTCACCTTTCCGCCCCTGCCCTCCTGGGAGCTTCTTCGCTGGCTTGCCCTTCTTCCTCACTGAGACACACGCTGTGCTGTTCTTTTTCCATTCTGTATCCGATGAGCCGCGTTTTACCTGCTGGTGGACATACAAGATGTTTGGAGTGTCTCCCTGTTACAGTCAACATTGTAAAGACAGCAGCTTTGCCAGAATCATCTTGCAGACGTTCAAGTATAGGCTGTCTATCCTTAGTGATGTAGGTAGGCATCTCATTCCCCACCCACCCCTCACCAGCTCATTCCAAGGAAGAGTTTCATCAGAAATTCCTGGATGTTTCTCCAGGGGGCTCACCGCTACCTAAGGTACAGGAAATGAGTTTATATGTGTGTGGTAGGGGCATGTACACCTTCGTGGGAGTGCCCTTTCTCATGTGCAAGTGGAGACCTGAGGTTGGTGTGGGATGTCTTTCTCTGTTGCGCTCCTCCTTATTGTTTGAGACAGGGAACCTCACTAAACCTGCAGCTTGCCATTTTGGTTAGATTGACTAGCTCCTGGGGCCCCGGGATCTGCCAGCACTGGGCTTATAGGTATGCAGCACAATGCCAGGCTTTATGTAGGTACTGAGTGTGCATGAGGGTCCTCAGGCTTGTGCAGAGAGCACTTTAGTCACTGAGTCCATCTCATCAGCCCATGAAGCTAGATTTGATTGAAGGGAAAGCACAGAACTCAGTAAGTACACTTTTACTTTTTTTTTTTCTGTCTCATAATTTGAGTTAGGCATCCATTCCCTTGGCTTAAAATAATTTGTGATTGCCATTTTTATTGACGCAGCAATAGTTTTTGAGGGCTCACTGTGTGTGTAGCCATGGGAAACAAAGCAGGTGTGGGGCTGGGGATTGGCTCCTACCAGGCAGCTGTGCTAGTTGGCGCAACATGCAGTAAGAACCGTGAAAGACGGGTCTGTGGAAGAAGTGACTCGTGGCTGAGATCCACCTCAGCCGACCGACTGGAACCCCTTAGAAGGAAAGAATGAGATCTCAGGTATGAGGTGAAGGTAGTAAGACAGAGAGTGGGGCCCCATGAGAGCCCTGAAGAGCTGAGCATGTTAGATCATAGCTGCAACCCCAGCACTAAGGAAGCTGAGGCAGGAGGATTGTGAGTTTGGGGTTAGCCTGATCTACATAGCAAGACTCTGTCCCAAATGAAACAAGCAAAATCTATCTGAGGGACAGAATAGCCCATACCTGAAGGTGAAGGGAGTCGAGGAGTGCCAGGGGAGCTGGATACAGAGGCGGAGCCAGCTCGTGGGGGGGCACTGGGGCTTGGGGAGGAGTGCACGCCTTCCTGGGGATTACAGATAGACGTGAGCCATAGGAGCCATAGGGAGGGGAAAATGGAACTGGAGCCTCTACACCTTTGCTCCGCAGACTGGAATTGGTCCTTGGTGACGTCAGGGAAGGCCAGACCCTCTCCATGAGCAGCTATGGGACTTGGTTATATTTGCCGTGGGAGATCATGATCATGATTGTGTGTCCAGCCAACACCCAGGATATTTTCTGACTCTTGCCAAGTGGCATGGCTATGGAGTTATTTCACTCTTTTAAATCAATCAATCAATATATATGTGTGTATATATATTGACTTACTTATTTATATGAGTGTTTTCTCTGCCTTTGTATCCAGGCATTATATACATGCAATGCCCACAGAGGTCAGAAGAGGGCATCTGATTCCCTGGAACCGGAGTTGCAGCCTGGGACCCAAACCTGGGTCCTCTGGATAAGCAGTCAGTGCTGTTAGCCACACGGAGCCATCTCTTCAGGCCCCGCAGAGATATAGTATCAAAAGCACATTTTATCCTCTCCACAAAGAGCTCTCTTGTCCATTTTTCCATCCATTACTAGACTGACTGACCACTTTGACAGTGATTATTGTATGTACATTGTGCTAAGCCCTATGTCGGGTAGTAAGAGGAAGAAAGAGATTCAGAAATAGGAAAATAAAGAAAATTTGGGTCCACTTTCAGTCTGTTGTAAGACAGGTTTGACGGCTGACAGACAAGAGGAACGCAGGCAGGATAGTGGGGAGGCTCCACTGCCTCTGCGCACAAGATGAGAATTCCAGCAGGAAACCGTCATGCCCAGCGTTCACAGACTGGGTGTGTATGTGATGTCCATCTGAGTATAATGTCATGGGTTTTTAAAATGTGATGATATAGGGATGAGATTTTGTTGGTTTAGGGCACCTGGCTTTCATGCACTGGCCCTTTCCAGCAGCTCCTGCCTTGCTGCCAAGAAAGGGGACAGAGCTCATGCCACAGACCCAGAATGCTGCAGACCACACGGGCTATGGAAGTAGTCAATGGGTCCCAAGAAGGCGAGGCCAAGAGAAGCTAGGGAACAGACAGGGCTGTGTGCCACAGAGTGTAGGAACGGCAGATACTAATATAATAAAGACAATTTTACTGTTAAAATGAAAAGAAAGCCAGGTTTGCTTTCTCCGCTAATGTGCATGATGTAAATTTCATGATAATTAACAGAAATCACAGTCTTTCCTCTTGTTTTGTTTTCAAGAGAATGAATTAATTAGAAATCAGAGCAGTGGGCCTGAGAGGGAAAGGAAGGCAGGTCAGGGTGATGGAGACCTCAGGCGAGCACTGTGGGAAACAGACAGGGGAGGGAGGGGGGGCTTTATTGAGCAGTTCATTTAAGGGGTGGGGAACAAAAGCTGTTTAAACCTTTCCGGGAGGTAGAGGCTATGGGGCAAATGTATATCTTTGGTCCTGGCCAGGGTGCTGGGAATGCCTCATTTTAATAAGGAGTAATTCCAGGTTTCAATGGACATGACCTTATAAAGGAAGGAAGTAACCTGGCTACCAAGCTATGTGATCTCCTCAGGTGGGGCAAAGATGAGGATCTACACACCCTGTGACATGCAGGCTCAGGGTAGAGGGGAGCGACCCTACTCCTGCCCATCTCACGATGAGAATTCCAGCGTTTGGACAAGCCCCAACCCCACTCTTGCCCCAGACTGCTCCCCACAGCTTGGCTGGTCCCTCATTGGTTTTTATTGTTGTTGTTGCTGCTTTTGTTTTTGTTTGGTTGGTTTTTTGGATTTTTAGATTTGTTTTTTTCAAGACAGGGTTTCTGGGTTTCTTTGTATAGCCCTGGCTGTCCTGGAACTCATTCTGTAGACCAGGCTGGCCTTGAACTCAGAAATCGCCTGCCTCTGCCTCCCAGAATGCTGGGATTACAGGCGTGCGCCGCCGCCGCCGCCGCCGCCGCCGCCGCCGCCACCACATGGCTCTGGTCCCGCATTGTTAAACATAATCCTTCCTAGCCGGGCAGAGGCAGGCGGATTTCTGAGTTCAAGGCCAGTCTGGTCTACCGAGTGAGTTTCAAGACAGCCAGAGCTACACAGAGAAACCCTGTCTCAAAAAAAAAACCAAAAAACAAAAAACAAAAACAAAAACAAAAAAAAAACCATAATCCTTCCTTTCTCCTTTGTCCCCAAGATATCATCTTAATATCACTGTCACAATATAAAACATTCCAGCTTTTAAATGTCTTGCTGTCCTTAAAGATTGAAACACTGGGGGTGCTGGAGAGGTGGCTCAGTGGTTAGGGATGCTTGTTGCTCTTGCAGAGGACCTGGGTTTGATTTCCAGAATCCATGAAGTGGCTCACAACCATCTGAAACTCCGGTTCCAAGGGATCCGATACCCTCTTCTGAACTCCGCTGGCACAAAACACATGCATGGTGTACATACATACTTATGTGCAGGCAAAATATACACAGAATAAAATAAAAACAGGCAAATTGTGCAAGTAACTCTTTATAGTGAAGAATCCAAGAAAGCAATACTTTAAAGCAATACATTTGTAGAAGTGGTTGCTATACAATCTCGTGATCTTCAGATATTTTTAGGTTTATAGTTTAAAGTTTATAGGAAGAGGTGAAGTAGCCCAGGGGATGGACATGGTTAGCAGGCATATAGCTCTGGGTTGGATTCCTGGCAACACAGGACACATGATTTTTTACAAGTCTCCAGATTATAACACCCAAAAACCATAGTACTTACAAACTTTTACCTAAACATATTTCACTTTGCACAGAAATCTATCCAATCTTTGATAACCTCTGTAAACATTTAGAAAGAGCCAGTTTCTAGTCTTTTAGTTGGTACCATGTAGCAATGACAAAATAATCTCTTTGATTTTACTTTCATGGCAAGAAATCCCTCAGTCTTGAATGCCAGCCTCTGACACTGCTGTAATTACACGTGTCTTCCCAGAAAGGGGCCATCAGCACTGCGTCACACTGTGTCACACTGCGTTACACTGTTGCCATTGACAGCAGAGCTGTCTAAGAACCACAGAGCTTCTGCCCGCCACAAAGTAACTATAAGAAGCGCTCAGTACCCAGGCTGCCCGCTGTGCAGGCAGTAGTCTACAGCCAGGGACAACAGGACATGTAAGGGTCTTAGGAACCACCTGATCATATATTCTCATAGTGGGACAATGACAAAAATGGCCTCTAAGTATTTTCCAAACTCAAAAAGAAACTCTGCTAGGGATAAGCCCTTTCACAGGCCAGAAGTGCATCCCGGATCCACACCATTGGACTTCAACGCTTGCAAGGACAGCTACAGAATTTTTCACAAGCAAATGATCCGTTATGGAGAGTTGTTGGGGGCCCCCCCGCCATATAAGCACATGTATGTGGAGCTGAGGCATTAAGGCCACCCTGCTTTACTGAGACACTGAAGCTCGAAATGTAGCTGGTCCTGAGGGACAGCCCATTGCCCCAAGGCTACAGTTATCATTGAGGTCTTATTTCCTTTTATTGGTCCTGGAATTTGAACCAGGGTATTACCCATGCTCAGTAAGCCCTCTACCAATGAACTTGAACCCTAGCGGGTACATTTCTAAATCCAAGGTTTAGCGATCCATTTGTAACATGAGTATGTAAGATATTGGAACATAAAGAATCTGGTTTGTTTTTTTTTAAAAAAAAAAATTGAAGATGGCTCAGTAAGAAAAAGAAGGTACTTGCTATGCAAACCTTGTGACCTGAGTTTAACTCCAGCACCCATGCAAAAGTAGAAGAGATATCACATGACTTCCACACATGCACTGTGGCATCCATGTCCACAAATACCCTTATACAGTAAATAATAATTATTATAATAAGTAAGGGAGAGGAGAGTTGGGTACACAATTGTACAGTGAATCTGGGAAGGACCGAGAGCATAGCCCCAGATGAGCTGACCACGCCCCTGATCAGCTGACCACTCCCCAGTTAAAGTCCACTCACCCAAGAATACTGAACAACACAAATTGGTCTTAAAAGGTATTTTTTTAATAAGTAAACACAGAGTTGTTAGGGTAGAGAAGGATGAAGGGAGCTAGGAAGACTCGGGGCCAGGGTTGGAATATGATTAAAACACGGACAAAACTTGAAACTCTCAAAGAAATCACCTTTATAAGAATAATTTTTTTAGAATCAGCACAATTGTATTTGGGGTTGTTTTTTTTTCCCTGTAATCGAATAAACAAAAAAGCTTAAATTTGGGGACCTACCTCAGTGAAACTGTATGATTGTCCATCACCAACACTTCAAGAGCAGAAGAGGATGAGTAACTAAGTCGTGCCTTCAAACAGTCACAATTCCAGAGGGAAGACTGTCCAGGAACTCGACAGCAAGGAGACCTCACGGCAACAGACGCCATGCCGCCAGCCCTGGCCCCAGGTCAGCTGAGCATCTCTTCAGCACACAAAGATGCGAGCTCAAGAGAAGGAGCAGCTGAGATGTTACACGGAGGGACCGAGCCTGGGCCACCATGGAAGGCTTTTAGATGACACTATGCAGACCGCAATGACATTATATTAAACACTCTCTTTGCATTTAATTTCGGTTTCCCTAAACCTCATTAACAGTTTCCCTTGCCTTGGCCTCGGTTCCATTCTTTGCCAACAGTTACACTCTTTGTATTTGCCCAGAATCCATGTGGTACTCCTCTGCTCTGTAGGAGATGAAGCCCTGGTTGCATTACATGATACAACATGAGCAAGGGATAAATGATACAAAAAAAAAAAAGTGACTCTGGCTTTCCCTAGTTAAAACAAATTCTTTTCTTCATCATACAGGTTTGTGAATCCCAATTTCACTTTGATGCTACCTTAAAGACAAGAGACAACACACGCTCCTGCAGGAGTAGCCACAAATGTCTCTAAAGTGCAGACTTGACAATGGTCGCAAAAGTGTGTTTGAAACTGTAGGAGGGAACTGGCCACGTTCTGACTCCTAGGGTTCGCTTTGAGATGTTTTTTACAATGGTTTTTAAACCAGCCCTGACTTTGCTACACTGTACTGTGTAGGAGTGTGAAGTAGGATCTCCCGACTGAGACTGAGCAACCTAATTGACAACCTCACTATTCCAAACAAGAGACAGAGACTCAAATCTGTCTCATTCAAGAAACCTGCTAGGATAGCCGGCGGTGGTGGCACACGCCTTTAATCCCAGCACTTGGGAGGCAGAGGCAGGCGGATTTCTGAGTTCGAGGCCAGCCTGGTCTACAGAGTGAGTTCCAGGACAGGACAGCCAGGGCTACACAGGGAAACCCTGTGTAGGAAAGGAAAGAAAGAAAGGAAAAGGAAAGGAAAGAAGAAAGAGGAGAGGAGAGGAGAGGAGAGGAGAGGAGAGGAGAGGAGAGGAAAGATCTGCTAGTACACTGGGCAGCCTGGTGCAAAAGGCCAAGGGTTTTTTTTGTTGTTGTTGTTTTGTTTTGTTTTTTTGTTTTTTTTTTTTCGAGACAGGGTTTCTCTGTGTAGCTCCAGCTGTCCTGGAATTCACTCGGTAGACCAGGCTGGCCTCGAACTCAGAAATCCGCCTGCCTCTGCCTCCCAAATGCTGGGATTAAAGGCGTGTGCCACCACGCCCGGCAAAAGGCCAAGGTTTAAACGGCTTCAGTGGAAACCATGGTCAATTGGAGCAACCCAGACAGACTCTCCCCCATGAGATTTCCAAGCAAAAAATTTACTGTGAAAATTTTGGTTTTATTCAAAATAATGCTTCTAAAACATGAAAAACAGTTGTGCTACCTATATCACAGAACAAATGAAAATATAATCCAAAAAATGATACAGTTTTTGTCTTAGAGAAGAATAAAAAAATAAACCACTAAGATTTAAGAACTAAAAAAAAAAAAATCACAACTATTTCTCACACAAACCACTACGATTTAAGAACTAGAAATTATAAGTATTTCTCACACAATGTAGAAGGAAATCTATAACAGAAATATTTGTAGTACCAAAAAAAAGTATAGTAAAGTACCCACCAATAAACAAATCGTGATACCACTATAGAATGAAATGCTGCATGGCAATTTCGAAAGATGTTAGCAAGGCCTGGTGGTCCAGGCTTATAAAACCCAAGTCCCAGGGAAGCCAAGATCAAAAGACCTTCCTGGACGACAGAGTGGGTGCAAGTGAGACCCCACCTCGAAAAGAAGAATGGAGCTGAGTGCTAGAATGCTTGCCCAGCAAATAAGAAGCTGTGAGCACACTCCTCAAAAATAGCAAAGAAAGAAAGAAAGATCTACAAATGCTGTAACACAGAGAGGAGAAAAAATAAAACCATTATTTGGTTAAAAAAAAAAGGTTTTAAAATTGTGACATTTTGTTTCGATAAAACCCATCCAGGGGCTCCCTAGAAGGCTTAGCCAGTCACAGCACTTGCCACACAAGCTTGAGGCCTGAGTTAGTGCCCAAAAATCCACATAAAGGTTACAAGAGAGATCCAACTCCACAAAGGTATCTCTGACCTCTACATACACATTATGGCAGACACACACACACACACACACACACACACACACACGGCATACAGATGCATACATACATACATACATACATATACACACGAAGGCACACAAATACATGCACACACACACATGCTGTGCAGATACACACATATACACAATAACAAACAGGTAAACGATACTATACGGAGAAGGCAAGCGGACGCTTGTGATCTCAGCATTAGAGATACTGAGGCGAGAGTGCTGTGAGTCTGTCGCAGCCTGGCCTCCAGGCAGACCCTGTCTCAGAATAGAAAACGGAAATGGTCGGACAAGGTCGCTCTATGTGTAATGAGCATGCTATTTTTGTAGAGTATTTTTAATTTACAGTTTGAACAGTTTCACACGTGTTAACAAGGTATCTTGATCACACGTGCCCCAGTTTCCCCTCCCCCTCTCCCCTCAAGCACCTAAACACAGTCCTCCCTGCTTCCTTCAGCTCCTCTCCGTTTTCATTGTTTATTTGTTTTTAGAATTCATTTTATTGCTTTGTGTGTATGTGTGTGTCTCTGTGTGTGTCTCTCTGTGTGTGTGTGTGGTACCCTTGAAATGCAACAAACACTGAAAGACGAGCTCACGGTGAAGAGAAAGCATTTCAAATGGGGGGCAAAGGGGGAAGGGGGGTTTGTCTGTGAGGGGCAGCATGAGGGCCCCTGTGGTGATGGGATGTTCTGAAACTTAACCATGTTGTCACCCTGGCTATGACAGTGAACTGTGGTTTTGCAAGATGACACCAGCGGGGATATGTCATCACATTGTAGACTTCTGACCAATGCATGTGAATCTGCAGTTACCTCAATATAGAAAAGATTATGCAAAACCTTAACATTCTATTGAACTCATCAGAGTGTTGAACTACACACTGTGATTGATTAAAAAAAAACAAAACAACTAACCATCTTACATGAACATCTGAAGATCCTCTTAGCTATTTTTTTGACAACCCAACAACTTCCAAAATTATGGCCCAGCATGGTAGTGCATACCTTTTTTCCCAGCATTTGGGATACAGAGGTAACTGGATCTCTGTCAGTCTGAAGCCCCTTGACTACATAGTGAGTTTCAGGACAGCCAGAGCTACATGGTGAGACTCTTTATCAAAACAAAACAAGACAAAATATGAAAGACATGTTTTAGTATCAAGAGCAATCTGGACACACACACACACACACACACACACACACACACACCTCTGTGAAGCATGTCCACCCCCCAGCCCCCCAATCCCACCTCCCACCCCCACCCCCACCCCCTGCTGTGCTGGACCTTGGCAGACCTTGTACTTGGGATTTTGCCGTCTGGACAGCCATGACAAGCTGAACTTTTTCTGCCTCTTCTCTCAAAGGATCTCCTCTTCAGCATGTGTATCCTCAACCTACCATTGTGTGGGCCGGCGTCACGACCATGTGCTACACATAGATGGTCCCTTTGGCATTCTGCACATCGCCTAAAACCATCAGAAAACACAGATATTTACATTCACATTATGGTTTATAACAGTAGCAAAATTATAAAGTAGCAACGAAAATAAATTTATGACTGGGGGGGGGGTCACCACAACAGGAGGAACGGTATTCAAGGCTCGAACCACTAGCTTAGAGGTCAGAGCACAGTCGGAAGGATGGGCTTCATTTGTTAGTCCCTGCTATTCAGAGACCCTGGGAGTGAACCTCACAACAGCGACACTCTCTGGAAGAGACAGCATCTGCACTTTGGCGCTATTGACTTACTTTGGACCTCGGTCCAGTTCACAGTTATCAGAGTCCTGCCCCCTAGCACCCTAGCACGTGTCTCCGAGGAACTGTAATGGAAGGTGTGCAGTGTTTCTGGTCCCGACCTTCCGAGCAAGAGGCTGTTCTTATTCTTCAGAATTCCCTGTCTTCGGTGGCAGCTGGGAAACCGGAAGTACAGCCTGACTGGCCGGCCCTTCATTGTCTGCAGCTGGAGATGGGGGTGGGGGCACTCATAACTTTGCCTTTAAATAGCCCCTCCCCGTGGCAGCCCTTCCCTTTATGGGGAGGAAGGCCGGGCGGGTGCTCCACTTATTCCTATCGAACACTCGATAGTATTCTCATCAGTATGACCAGACTCTGCAGCAGCTACTGACCACTGCAGACAAGCTTTTCTGACCACGGTTGAGGGGAACACAGATCTATAAATATAAGCATAGATCTAGAAGGCCAATTAACAACATCTCCTTTTAGCTAGACAACGGTAGTAGGTTCCCTACTAGGACCAAGACCTACAGAGCCACATGCTTTTGACCATGCTTTCTATGGCCAGCATGAGTTCCCTTCCAGGAAGTAAGTCTCTAACTCAACCCCAAAACAGTTGGTAACCGCCCCATACCCTGCTTCCATTGGAATATTATTATGAAAATAGCAAATATAGTCTTATTTCATCTAAAAATTGTATTTCAATTTTACAGAAATATGTTATAGCCCCAAGGAGAAATATCCAATCGCTATCTTCATGGGCAGGAAGATCTAACCAACCCTAAAAAAAAACATGTGTAACCAGAGTCTTTCCTTTCATCTACTGCAAAGTAGTAAAGAGAAATCCCTTTGTCTCCTAAAGGGGGATTGAAGAGGTCAGAACTCAAAGGGAAAGGCACAAGAATTATTACGTCCGAGACACTCCGGACAATACAGCAAAGGTGTAAGCTTGGCACTGCAGTCAGAACAGAACATCACGTAGACTCGGTGGGTCAACACTAGGGACCTACAATGTGCATGAAGGCCAGGGTATCCAACTGCTGACAGAGTCAAGGCTATGCCATGAAACCACAAAGAAGCAGGCACAGTAACTAGACCTCAACAAGCAGTGCTTCCTGACCAGAGGCTAGAGGAGGATCCAAAGACTGAATAGAACTAGATATGATGCTGATGATCTCAAGAAGACCCAGGTCACTGCTCAAGAAGCAGAAGGACCCTCCGCTGCCGGTAAGCAAGACCTCATAGAGGAGCTGTTGGATCTTGCCCCTTAACCTCCCGCCCTGCAGAAACACTGTCATGTGATATCACCTTTCAAGCTCAGAGGAGGAGAGAAGGAATCTTTGGGAGGCAGAGTTAACCTGAAATAGGTTTAATTAAGAAACTGACCCAACCTAATTTTTCAAACACATTTTACAGCCAAGTACGATGACACATCTCTTTAGTCCTCACGCTACTGGCATAGGTCTGTTTTAGATGGCTATTTGTTTAATCTTTCAGAAAGCAATAGACTGAAGGAGAGGTCACAGTGCATGCTCAAAAGAAAAATACGAAGGAGTGGAGAGAGTACAGCCACATGGCTCTTTTAAGATAATGACACAACTCTTCACATCGAGTCCAGCTCTAAATCCCTTCTGCTTGGAAGAACTGCCCCTACCCACCCAGAAGGGCAGATCTGATGCCTTGTGACCTGTGACCCTTGACCCAGACCTTCCTCACAGAATTCTTCCCTTTCTTGCCTCTTCTTTGTATTTGTTTTCCCACCTAGACTTTGAACTCTTCAAGCCTGGAGCTGCCTCATTCATCCCCGTAAGCACAACGCCTAGATAGAAAACCATAAACTCACAAAGTTCACAGACGGTGGTTAGTAATCTCCAGTGGACTTCCAGCTATTCAAATCTGGTCTGATGACATGGAGTAAACCCACAGAGGGAAAGAGTGAGCCAGAAATAAACTATGAAGCTCATTCAGTCACTATAAACTCTCCCTTTAGCAGAGAAAATACAAGACACTGTGCCATAAACACTTTCCTGTAACAGTTTGGCGGGGTCCAGCCATTAAGCTAAAGTTCTCAGCAAGTGTCCTGAAGTTGCTTCATGCCAACACTCCGAAGTCTTTAAAACGGAAACAGAATATGAAAGGGTTTTTCTAACTTTATCTGCCTAAGTTACCATAATGAATTTTAAAACTAAATGTATTCAAAGTTAATGAAATGGAGATTTTAGATATTCGCATTAGGAAAGAAGAAAAAAAAAAACTTGATTTTCAGCCAGTAAATTCCCAAGGGAAATAAAAAAGTAGTTAACACGGAAATCTAGGTAAGAGGGTGTAGCAAACATTCAAGAGCTGTTGCAAGGTTCTCAGTGACCTGCGGAGAGTTGCCTCCACAGGGGCTGTTCAGGTCGAGTTCATTATGAAGCTAGACAAGAGCAGCCACAATCACCACAATGGCCTGGACCAATGCATCAGAACTAAGAGATGGCCAGGTAGTGGTGGCGCATGCCTGTAATCCCAGCACTTGGGAGGCAGAGGCAGGCAGATTTCTGAGTTCGAGGCCAGCCTGATCTACAGAGTGAATTCCAGGACGCCAGGGCTACACAAAGAAACCCTGTCTGGGGCATGTACATTAGTGTAATGTGATCACTAAATATTGAAGAGACTATTATTAAAAGATCTTCATCAGAAAATGCTCTCAACGGTAACACCTGATATTAAATCTTAGAGGCAGCCATGAGAGTGTGTTTAAGGGTCTCACCAAAAATTATTAAGTAGGGCTGGGGACATGACATGGTAGTGAAGGACTTGCCTTGTATGTATAAGGCCTTTGCTTCACTGCAAAATGGAAAATAAATTTAAAGCCAGGCATGGCGACACAGATATAGATTCCCAGCACTCAGTAGGTTGAAGAATGATCTCAACTTTGAGGCCAGATCAAAGAATGTGATAAGGTTAGCCTAGAAAAAAGGAGCCAGATTTTGTCTCACAAATGAAAACTTATGAAAATATTTTTGCTGGTTTTGTGTCTTCTCTTCTCATAACAACTTAATAAAGAAGAAGAATGCTGTCTTCTCTCCCTCCCTTGTATGCTTACCTTCACATCCTCTTCAGTTCACATGCGTGTGTGGATTATGAAACGAGAGAAAAATCAGACAGTGATTCGTGCTGGGAGAAACTGAACATAATAATTGCAGAAGATATGCAGATGGGGACTTTTTGATAGAACACAGATATCTTTATCAAAGCATCCTGTAGAAACTCCACAGCGATTTGGAAATAAAAGAATTCCTGAAATTTACAGAGCACCACCACAGATTCCTGTACACTGAACTAGCCACAGGGATTACGGACCAGGCATCTCATGATGCTGGAAACAGTCTGACCGAAAAGGAGACACCGAAAGAGGCGTGCTGGAAGCAGTTCTCCACTGCGGAATTGGGCAGCACTGCAAGGGAGTCGTTTAAAATGCAGCTCACAGCCAAGGAGTCTCCAGCTAAACTCACAGGAGGAAAGCCCAGGCCAGACGAAAGAGAGCTTCACAGCTCACTCGATATAATTTTTTGTGACTTCAAGATCAAGTAAATAAGTAATGGGCCATAAAGGACTGTTTGGAACCATTTAAAATGACTGCTTCCTTCAGCCGACGGGTAGCGTACCCCGCGCGAAGATGCGACCTGACAGGTGGACGGGTAGGAGATGGCACAGAGCGCCGAGCTGTTCGTAGGAAGGCGTCAGGCTAGACAGAAGCAAATGCAAGAAGGCATGCGCCTCAACTCCCCAAAGCACGCTCCATTAATGCCTGTTTCAAAATGCCCAGAGCATTTCTCTGAAGTAGTAAGGACCGCAGAGTTTCCTAATGAGGCTGTTAAATTCATTAGCTGTGTGCTTGATCTACGTCAGTGTGAAATGGGCACTGATGCTAAGTCTGCCAGAGGCCCTCATCGGTAGGGCCACTGCAACTTTGTCCTGAAACCCGGTGGCAGGGTGGCAGGGTGGGGGATCCTCATAAACCATCACTGCGAGGATGTGGATGGATTAATGACAGTCATTTGCATGTGTAGCTTTTCGAGCTAGGATAATAATGGGCTGTAATGAAACCTGTGCCCGAGGCTATACGCTGATGACCTGAGGGGCTGAGGGAAGAGCCTCTCCACCTGTGTACGGGGATTTCAGAGTTTCTAAAGAACCGTAGAGAATGTGGGATCCTATTCATAACTTAGAAAAAGTTCTAAACTGTAAATGAGCTATGCTGGAGAGAGGCGTGACTCCCGACACGTTCTCCTGCCACCATTTGCTAATCTACAAGGTACCAAACGCAGCATTTATTTGTATCAAATACTGTCTACACAGTGATTTCCCAGGACAAGCCAGAGCTACATAGCACGACCTTGTCTCAAAACAACAAACCAAAAACAAACAAAATGCCATTTAATCACAATTGGATTTTTTTTTTGTTTTGTTTTGGGGTTTTTTGTTTGTTTTTGTTGTTGTTGTTGTTGTTGTTGTTGTTTTTCAAGACAGGGTTTCTCTGTGTAGCCCTGGCTGTCCTGGAACTCACTCTGTAGGCAAAGCTGGCCTCGAACTCAGAAATCCGCCTGCCTCTGCCTCCCAAGTGCTGGGATTACAGGTGTGTGCCACCACCACCGGGCCACAATTGGATCTTAATGTATAAGGCTGTATTAAAATATATACATGGGACTGAAGAGAAGGCTCAAATGATGAAGATTAAAATGGCTCTCGCAGAGCACGGAAATTCGGTTCCCAGCACCCACACAGGTAATTCCCATTCACCTGTAACTCAAGTTCCATGAGACTGTCTGGTCTCCAAGGGCACTTGAACTCATATGAACGTGAATTCACACACACACTCCACACACACACACATACACACACACACACACTACACATAATCAAAAAATAAAATGTCTATCAAAGATACCTAATTCAAGGATTTGGGGAGGGGTTTTGTGTTGTTTGGGATTTCATGTCTCCTTTTTGGTTTTTTGAGACAGGGTCTTGCCACCCGCCCCTGCCTATGGTGTCCTGGGATTACTGGTATAAAATGGCTCAAGTCCATTTTGTTCTACTAGTTAGGCTGGGTTTGGGGGATTGGGTGGTGGTGTTTGGTTTTTTGTTTTGTTTTTTTTATTTCAATCTGGTTTGGACGCCTCTAGAGTTTTTGTCTTCTTTGGGGGAGGGGAAGCGGGTACCTCCGTACTCAGTCATATCCTAGATACTGTTTTCCTCTCAGCTGAACGGCAACAATTCCTCATTCCTTAGGACCACCGTGTCGCTTGTTCAGAAAGGAGCTTTTTTGGTGTTAATGATTTCTTCATGATTAGCTCTCGGTTGTCCATCGCAAACAACTGTGAGGAGGCAGTTGTGAGTGACTGCCCTTCAGAACCAAGCGACATTCTCTGTCTTGGGGAGTTGGGCTGCTCCCCCTTGCCAAAGGACTATCTCTGATGGGCTTGTGGCCTGTTTCCCTGGCTCACGGGCAGGGAGGGTCACAAGGCCTCACCTGGGTTTCCAGCCTCTCCCTGCCACCTGTGGTCTGCAACTCAGCCTTAATTGGGCGTGAAGTGAGGGGGGAGCGAGGGCGAGGGCGTACGGCCGGCCCGGGAAGCCCCGATCTTGCCTGGGCAAAGGCTTTCCAGGTGCGGCCTGTTGTGGGAGGAGCGTTCGCATCACCACCCGCATCACCACCGGAAGTCACCCTTCGCCAGTCCTCTAAGAGGAAACCTGGTGGATGCATTGTTTCTGAACTTAGGTGGAATAGTACCTCTCACGGGCTTGTGAAGACTTTGTTTCTAGTTTGTTTGTTTGTTTGTTTTTGTTTTTCGAGACAGGGTTTCTCTGTATAGCCCTGGCTGTCCTGGAACTCACTCTGTAGACCAGGCTGGCCTTGAACTCAAAAATCCACCTGCCTCTGCCTCCCAAGTGCTGGGATTACAGGCGTGCGCCACCACGCCCGGCGGAGACTTTGTTTCAATCTCCAACAGGAAAGGAATTTTAGACCAGAGGCTTAAAAGAGTAGAATCTGCTTTTAAAATATTTTTACGTGGGAAATAAATCAGTCATTTGGTAAAAGCAATATTACATACATATCACGATTTAAAAATATAAAATTTTCACTTCTTATCCATAGAAATGGAGCCAGGTGAGTTTTTGTTTGTTTCTGTTTTTTAGCAGTTTGACTATATATTTCTTTAAGGAAATTCTCATAGCGGTGACATGAGTAAGCAAATTTGCTTCTTGAGTTCCTCAGAGCAAGATTTGGGGAGAACTTAAGGGTGAAACATGGGGACACTTGCTTGTCAGGACTGGGGACAGGCTTCTCATGTCCATTCCATTCCGTTAAGAACTGGCTTCTAGGCTGGGTGGTGGTGGCACACGCCTTTAATCCCAGCACTTGGGAGGCAGAGGCAGGCGGATTTCTGAGTTCGAGGCCAGCCTGGTTTACAAAGTGAGTTCCAGAACAGCCAGGGCTACACAGAGAAACCCTGTCTCGGAAAAATAGATAGATAGATAGATAGATAGATAGATAGATAGATAGATAGATAGATTTAAAAAAAAAAGGAGAAAAGGAGGAGGAGGAGGACCTAACTGTTCTCTCTGCAGTCCTTCTCTGCTCTCTTCTTGTCCTGGTCTTTGGTCTTTGTCACCATTATTTTACATCTGCTGTGAAAATCCCGATAGTGGCTGTCATGCAGTGAAGACTTAGCGAGATGGAAAGGCTGGTGACCGACAGCATCCACCTCAGGGATGGCAGCCCGCGAAGGCAGCTGGGATACAGACCCTGACCGCTCTCCGGGGGAACGAGGCGCTTTGCTTCCACTTATTGTCAGCCTCTTCTCTGTTCTAACACTGTCTGTCTCACACGGAGGTTCTTGTAAAAGAACTTCCCTATGAACGGTCTGAGAAAGCGCAGGTAGGGTGCAGCTAGGTGATAAGCCCTCTTGTGACTCATGGCATAGAATCTGGACCGGGGCCAGCGAGGTGGCTTAGTGGGTAAAGGCACTTGGCACCAAGCTTTACAGCCTGACTTTGATTCCCAGAGCCCACCTGCTGGAAGGAGAAAGCAGACTCCCAAAGGTTGCCCTCTAACCTACACACACACACACACACACACACACAGAGAGAGAGAGAGAGAGAGAGAGAGAGAGAGAGAGAGAGAGAGAGAGAAGAATGTGATGTTTTGAATAGGAATGGCCCCCATCAGCTCATATGTTTCAATACTTCCTTAGTAACCAGGGAGTGAAATGTTTTGATAGCCGTGCCATAATGCAAAAATGCCAGCTTTGAAAGTCTCATAATCTATAACAAACTCAACACTGTTTAAAAGTTCAAAGTATCTTCTGATACACATGCTAATCTTTTTGTTGTTTTAACACAAAACAAACACAATGTATGTTTTGGTTTTGGTTTTGGTTTGAGAGAGGGTTTTTCCGTGTAGCCCTGGCAGTCCTGGAACTCAAGTCTATAGACCAGGCTGGCCTTCGAACTCAGAGATCAATTTGCCTCTACCTCCAGAGTGCTGGAACTAAGGACTGTGTCACCATCGCCCAGCTCATGACAATGGTAACTGTAACTCCCTGTAAAATCAAGATCAGAAAGATCATATACTTCCAACATATAATGGCACCGAATATACATTGTGGCTCCAAGAGAGGAAAGGGAACATAGAAAGGAAACGCTGGACTGATCAAAACCAGCAGCGCCAACTCCAGACTGCATTTTCTCATCTGAGGTCGAAGCACTTGCTCTTCAGATCCCCGACTCTTTCCCGCTTTATTGACTGCAGTACACTTTCTCTCGGGCTGGCTCCACGCCTGGCCTGCCTCTCTCCTTGGCAGGCATCCGACATCTCTAACATCTTGGGGTCTCCAAGGCAATACAGGCTTCACCTTCACCTCTTCAGGACATGGCCTCTCTGGGCCAACCTGCAGAGACACCCCTGACACACCCCTGGCCTCAGCAGCTTTCCTTAGCCACAGAGGGAGATCCCACAACCCCTTTCTTATATCAGGGACTCTAAAGACAGAATCGTGTGCCTGAAGCTGCCAAGTTCTTCTGTTTGATGGGACTGGAACTTGGGTCCCTTGTACAATTACATTGTATCATGGGACTGGAACTTGGGTTCCTTGTACAATGACATTGTATCAGCTTTCTGCTGTTGATGGTTCCCTTCGCTGCTAAAGCCATTAGTTTTCACAAACTGGAGATCTGGCTGGGTGGAATCTTGCCCTGAGGTCATCTCTCCCTTTATTCCATTTAGCATGGTCTTTTTTTTAATCTTCCTGTCTTGTTGGACACTGGAATTAGCTCCATTACACTTTCTGGTCCTCCTTTTCTCCTCTGCCAAGCCATTCGTCCAAAACTGTCCAACTGAGCCTAAGATTTTTTGGACAAGGGCAGAAAACAGCCACATTCTTTGCCAAAGTATCACAAGAACAGTCTCTAGGCCTCTTACCGATATGTGAGAATTTTGCCAACTCTATCTATCTCAATTTTACATTCGGGTTTAGGGAGAAAAAAAACACATGAGAAGTTCGGGGCCGCTGGGCCTTCAGCCAAAATCCCATGCATCACGTGACCCTTTATAAGTCCTGCTTTAACTTGGAGGCTACAATGTTTCTGGGGATCTCCTGTAGTTAGCATTAATTCAGAACCACTATCCAATAGACCCTGGAAAGTCTGATTGTTTCCTTTCCCAGAGTATACAGTTACCTTTATACATGACTGCAGGTCCCTCTGGGGAAGGACTGGAGAAAGTCTAAGAGTAAAACTTTTAGATATTTTCTCAAGGTCCTTCCTTCTTCGGGGGAACCTGACCATCCCTTCAGTGAGGGGTTCTGGGTCTGCAGCAGCTTTGCCAGACCTTAGGGCTAGAAAAAGGGGACAGCAAAGCTCTTCAGATGTGCCGGTGCCCTCTTACTATTTTGTGTCTTAAAGGATTGGTGACTAGCTTATCCTCTGAGCCTTCCCATTGTGGGGGATTAGGTTTTACACAGTGTTCTCACCCTCACGTTGCAATCTCCCTGAGCTTTATCCTTCATCAACACTAAGCCAAGGGACATCAGGCATCTCCAACTTCTTTTTAGTAGGCTATCTTTTGACAAATGTTTCAGCCAACCATTCAAGCGAACTTCTGACTTTTTTTTAACTATGTGAGCTTCCGCGTTAAACCTAGAATCTCCATTCAGTGGGCTCATATCAATAAAGTCATTCTAATCTAGTTTTACGTTCGTTCCACCATTATCCGACACCCTTAAAAATCCATCCCCACGCATATTCCCCAGACTTCTGCTTGAATGAGTTAACAAGTCATTAAGCTCCTTAGTAGAGTAGCACATTTCCTCATGGACTACACTGCCTACCTCCCTCTGGGAGCCTGCTTAGCCTTACGTCTGGTTAAAGGTCTAAAGGCAACCATTTGTGGGTCCTGAGGGACATCAGTAGTGTCTTGCCTGAAATATCTTTCACAGAAAGTCACTCCTGGCTTAGCAAACAATGAAGGACTAATTTCTTCAAAGGCAGAAAAGGCAGTAATAATTATTTTAAGAGGTCAGAGAGGAAATACATCTTCTGCTAGGGGATGGAGAGACTGCTTCCTCAGGTGAGACAAACCCTTGAGAATCTGAAGGGTCAACGTCCTCAGCTTCCATAGAGTCCTCCCACCCAACCCCCTTCCAAATTACAGGATTTCGTCCTTTACAATTATTATGTTTACTTAGACTGTCACTACCCTCTGTCTTCGTTTCTGTTGTATTGCTGTGAAGAGACGCCATGACCATAGCAGCTTTTACAAATGAGAACATTTAGTTGGGACTAGTTTACTGTTTCAGAGGTTCAGTCCACTCTCTTCATGGTGGGAAACGTGGCAGCATGCAGGCAGACATGGTGCTGGAGAGGGAGCTGGGAGGTTCTACATCTTGAGTCAAAGACAGCCTAAGAAGACTGGGTGACACAGTGGGCATAGCTTAACATAGGAAACCTCAAAGCCCACCTCCACATTGACACACATCTCCTAACAAGACATTTCCTAATAGTACCACTCCCTATAACCAAGCATTCAAACACATAAATCTATGGGGGCCATTCCTATTCAAACCACCACACCCTCTGAGAATGGGACTTGAGTTTTTGGTGTAATTCAGCCAATCTTATAATGAGGGCTTTGGCTTGGTTTTCTACAACTTAAGTTTTGTGGCTGCTGGAGAGAATATTCTCTTCCTGGGCACACTTAAAAATCTTTAGGCTATTTGTGTGCATTTGGAGACGTCAGTTTATCACTAAGTTCACTGTTATCCTTCACCATATTCTGGGATGCTAGACACTGGTTAATTTTTACCACAGAGCTCGTTCTTCTCCTTGTTAATTTATTAAGGGATGCTAGGAGCATCCAACCAGACCCTTATTTTGGAAAATCCTTATTTTTCCACAAATTGTCAAAAGTTTTATATACAGAGTCACCTCTGATTGCCTGACAATCGGTGAATCAAGATCATCAAATACATTTTTTTTTTTACTTTTTTTTTTTTGGTTTTTCGAGACAGGGTTCCTCCCAAGTGCTGGGATTACAGGCATGCGCCACCATGCCTGGTTTAAATACATTTGTTTCATGTTTGTAAAATGGTTCCCACCATGGGCTTGTGGTTCTCTCTGAGTGGAGAGACTTCAGTATCTAGAGAGGCTCTAGTAACTTGTAGGTGTTGGCAGATTGGAAAGCCTATTCCAGATACTTAAAAGATTCATTCTCAAGCCGGGCGTGGTGGCACACGCCTGTAATCCCAGCATTTGGGAGGCAGAGGCAGGCGGATTTCTGAGTTCGAGGCCAGCCTGGTCTACAGAGTGAGTTCCAGGACAGCCAGGACTACACAGAGAAACCCTGTCTCGAAAAATCTAAAAAAAAAAAAAAAAAAAAAAAGAGCACTGACTGCTCTTCCAAAGGTCCTGAGTTCAAATCCCAGCAACCACATGGTGGCTCACAACCATCTGTAACAAGAACCAGAACCGACACCCTCTTCTGGAGTGTCTGAAGACAGCTACAGTGTACTTACATATAATAAATAAATATATCTTTATAAAAAAAAAAAAGGATCAGGCGGTGGTGGCGCATCCCAACACTTGGGAGGCAGAGGCAGGCGGATTCCTGAGTTTGAGGCCAGCCTGGTCCACAGAGTGAGTTCAGGACAGCCAGGGCTACACAGAGAAACCCTGTCTCGAAAAACAAAACAACAACAAAAAGAACCACTTCTGGTACCAAAATCTGTATTAGTCAGGATTCTCTAGAGGAGCAGAACTTATAGAACACACACACACATAAACACACACACAGAATTTATTAGAATGGTGGTGTTGTGGTAAATATTTTTTTCAGTGTTATGAGACAGGATTTCTTTGTGTAGCCCTGGCTGTCCTGGAACTCAGTCTGTAGACCAGGCTGGCCTCAAATTCAGAAATCTGTCTGCTGCTGGGCAGTGGTGGCGCACGCCTTTAATCCCAGCACTTGAGAGGCAGAGGCAGGAAGATTTCTGAGTTCGAGGCCAGCCTGGTCTACAGAGTGAGTTCCAGGACAGCCAGGGCTACACAGAGAAACCCTGTCTCAAAAAAAACAACCAAACAAACAAACAAAAACAAACAAACAAACTGAAATCGGCCTGCCTCTGCCTCCCCAGTGCTGGGATTAAAGGCATGTGCCACCACTGCCCGGCTTGTGGTAAATATTATTTTGAGGGGTTTCTACCCCCGTAAGACCATATAGTTCCCAAATAAAAGACACAAAACCTTTATATTTACAAGAAGCCTTCAAGGCAGTAGAGCTGGGCAGGTGTCAGCCCTCTGTGCTGTTTTGTCTGCTTCCCTGTCAACCCCAGATGTCACTCCACCAGGATGGCCCTCATGGCCTGTGCTCACCAAACCAAAGCTAAGCCTGTCGACAGATAACATCTGGACGCTGCAGAGGTTTCCCTGCCTGGCTGTAACGTGCCTTCCTGACCCATTTGGTAAAAATCTTGACTTCTTACTTCCTGTGCTTTGTAATGATAGACAGACAGACAGACAGACAGTTCGCGACCCTCATCCATGGGGAAACGTGTTATTCAGGGTTACGTGAATCCACGTTCCCTGGCCAAGGTCGCTGCTCTTTGGCTCAGAACAAACTGTCCCTCATTCTCTTTGAAGTGAGCCTGTGCTTCGTATGGACACAGTCTCCAGTTTTATATTCCTGAATGCTGGTTTTTCCTGACTCACGTGACAAAATTGCTGTGCCCACATTTCTGAGCCCAGAAGAAACTTTCATGAATATGGATGCTATGGTGTTTTTAGGCAGGGTCTCGCTGTGCACTCTGCTATCCTCAGACTCGGATCCTCCTGTCTCAGATATCAGATTAAAGGAGCCACCACAAGCCGGGTGTGTGGTGGCACACGCCTGTAATCCCAGCCCTTGGGAGGCAGAGGCAGGCAGATTTCTGAGTTTGAGGCCAGCCTGGTCTACAGAGTGAGTTCCAGGACAGCCAGGACTACACAGAGAAACCCTGTGTAGTCCTCGAAAAACCAAAAAAAAAAGAGCCACAAAGAACTTGTGCTTGTTTTGCACCCAGCTGGTGCAAAAGAAAGGACATTTTACCCAAAAGACATGTGTGTTATAGATCAAAGTTTTAAGCCAGGGATAGTGGCACATACCTTTAATCCTAGAACTTGGGAGGCAGAGGTGGCCAGATCTCTGTGAGTTCAAGGCTAGCCTGGTCTACCTAGTAAACTGCATAGAACAACCAGAACCATATAGTGAGAACCTGTCTCAAACAAACAAAAAGTGACACTCTGGATTAAAATGTGCCATAAAGGTCTGGGAAATGTCTCTGTACATAAAGCGCTTGTCACACAAGCCTGAGAAATGGCCTCGAATGACCATGGAAGATATTCAGTAGTTCCTAGTCTATAATCCCTTACAGGGAGATGGGAGGCTGAGGCAGGAGAATCACTAGAAGTCTGCAGGCCAGATAGGCTGGCCAACACAACAGTGTACAATGAGACCCCTTCTGTCACACATGGCAGGAAGGGGCTGGTACCTGAGGTTGTCCCCACATCTGAATTCACATACACAAAACACTCATGTATAGTCATATATATATGCATGTGCATCATACATAGAGTAAACAGCTAAATGTTTAATAGATTTCAACATTTCAAAGTTCAATAAACTTTTAAAGTTTTCATCTACATGGCAGGGTTGACAGATTTAATAAACAAAAATGCCAGACACCTAGTTAACTTTCAGTTTCCAATAAATAATAAACCATACGTTCAGCATAAATATCTCCATGTACTCTTTGAGGAATGCTTGTGTAATATACTTAACTGGAAATACTTGAAATATCAGTCTACCTGGGCCTTCTGCCTTCCACCTGGCGATCCTGCTAATGGACAGTAACTGTGATGACTAATGTCACTATCGACTTGATTAGATCTGGAAACACCTCCGAGTTATCGCAGCACACCTCTGTGTCAGGAAAGGAGAAAGGAGTTTCCAGAGTCAATTGGATGGTGAGGGCTTTGGCCTAATGAACGGTACAATCCATTAATAGCTCAGAGATACTAGGACTATGGAAGGCTGGGCCTTGTTGGAGGAAATAGATCACAGGGGCGTGTCCTTAGGGACTAACATTGCCTGGGCCCTTTCCTGTTACTGTTCTATGCTGCCTTCTCTCCCCCTTCGACATACCACTGTCATCGTGATGGTCAGCCTTACCTCAGACCCAAAATAATGAAGGCAGCCAGACAGCTCCGAGCTGTGTGGAAAGTCCACCCTTCTTCCAGGGTGTCTATGACAGGTATTTTGTTGCAACAACACAGTAGTGACTAACTTGAAAAGTCATCTTATATTTGTCTTGAACTCAGGCTTTCCAGGAAGTAAATATCAGTAGACAATGCTAGGAAGGCTCTTGCATTTAACAAAACCCTGGCAGTGAAAGGATAAGGTTGCAAGCTAGGAATCCCCTATGCCTGAGTATTGGGTGACCCCAAAGGAGCAGAGGTTCAGCCCACTCTTTGTTGGCCTGGAAGTGTGCGCACATCACACCCGCCTCCAGGGTCCGGCCGCGAACCTCGGGCTGGGAGTGTCCCTGGCATCTTTTCCCATCTCTCCTCCACGGAGCGGAGCAGCTGTGGCAAGGACAAGTGTGGCTGGGGCTGGCAGAATCACCTTGGGGGCTGCAGAGCTCATGCCTGGGGGCACTTAGGTCCCCAACACCTAGTGCTAGTGGGGGAGGGTGGGCTTTGAATACATAATCCTGGCCTTGTAACAGGAAATGTGTAATTACACATGTGACGCTGTGCGTAACCCTGGCGCGTGGCAGCCACATAAGCGGAAATGACTTAACCAGGTCCCATCTGGCCTCTGTGGGAGGCTGATTGGTTCTCAGAGAGCTCAGGCTCGGATGGTTTGAACTGATTGGCTTAGAAGCTATGGAGTGGCTTGTATAGGCGGGCTTTGCTGTAAATCTATAAAAGCAGTCGTGTTTCTGCACCCAGGGTTCACTGTCCTCTACCCCACGTGGGAGATGGCCGTGGCCCCAGGGCTCTGGAATTAAAACCTCTTGCTTTTTTGCATCAAGATTGTTTCTCGTGAGTGATTGGGGTGACCGTTTCCGAGGCGTGGGGTGCTGGGGTGCCCCCGTTTTTCTTTCAGGTCTTACAGCAGCAAGTTAAGGAAGTTGTCTTCATTACTTTTCCATAGCTGTGATAAGACACCATGACCAAGGAAAGTCGTAAAAGAAAGAGTTTGCTTGGAGGCAGGAGAGCTAGAGAGATGTCTCAACAGTTAAGAACCCTGGCTGTTCTCAAAGAGGACCAGAGTTCAGTTCCCAACACCCACATTGGGTGGCTCACAACCACCTCTAAAACCCAGTTCCAGGGATCCAGTGACTGCTTCTGATCTCTACAGAAACCCACACATGTGTGTACAACCACACATACACACACATATACACATAACTTAAAACAAAATAATTTTTTTTAAGAAAAGTTTACTTGGAGTTTTCATTTCAGAGGGTGAGACTGTGATCATCATGGCAAGAAGCATGGTGGCAGGCAGCAGGCAGATAGCAGGCAGGCAGGCAGGTAAGCAGCAGGCAAGCAGGCAGGTAGGCAGCCAGCAGGCAGGTAGGCAGCAGGCAAGCAGGGAGGCAGCAGGCAGGCAGGCAAGCAGGCAGCAGGCAGGCAGCCAGCAGGCAGGTAGGCAGCAGACAGCAGGCATGAAGCATTAGCTGAAGCTTATATTCTGATCCACAAGCATGAGGCCAAGAGAGTGCTAACTGAAACCATATTGTGTGAAACCTCAAAGCCCCCCCCCCAGTGACACGCCTCCTCCATCAAGGCTAATATCTTCAAATCTTTCTAAACAGTTCCACCGACAGCCAGCGGAACCAAATATGCAAACATATGAGCTGTTGGGAGCCATTCTCATTCAACCACCAGAGAACCATAAATTTCCTCTATTAAAAAAACAAAAAACAAGCCGGGCGGTGGTGGCGCACGCCTTTAATCCCAGCACTTGGGAGGCAGAGGCAGGCGGATTTCTGAGTTCGAGGCCAGCCTGGTCTACAGAGTGAGTTCCAGGACAGCCGGGACTATACAGAGAAACCCTGTCTCAAAACAAAACAAAACAAAACAAAACAAACAAAAACAAACAAACAACAACAACAAAAAAAAAACAAGTTCACAGCCTCAAATGGTGGTCCATGCCTTTGATACCCAGCACTTGCAAAGAACAGGTGGATGTATCTGTGAGTTCAAGGCCAGCCTGTTCTACATATGAGTTTCAGACCAGCTGAAGCTACATAGTAGCTCTGTCTCTCAAAGAAAAAACAAATTGTTTTCCACATACACATAGACATTTACACATACATGAACATGAATATGTACCATGTGTGCACGCACACACAAATACACATGAGAAAAACTAAATTGGCATGGCCTAATGTGTCTTTTTTTTTCCTGCATCTTTATTTTTTACTTCATGTTTACAAAAGCATTCTAAGCCATTAAAGTCATAATTTTAAACCAGGAAAGCAGAACCATTCTTGTCTGAGACAGACAACATATGAACATATTCATTAAAAGACTCTGGCACAAAAGGAAGTGACCAACTTCAGTCCGTCATAACACTGCCCGTCCTAAACATCATCTTAAACAGCCAGAATGTGACTGACTCTACTTCATTTCATCCTGCAAATATGATCTATGGAGACCCCGCTGCTCTTGGCAGAAGGTATAACATTTCCATCAGCAAGCTTCAGAGGTTGTTGAAGCTGAGGAAGGTAAGGACCGTGATGTGGAGCTGGGTAATCCCAGGACTTCAAAAGCTGTAGCAGAAAGATTGCCATGAGTTCAAGGCCAGCCTGGACTATGTGACACGTACCCTGATCTCAAGAAAAGGGATGAGTTAAACAGACATGCAGGCAGATTCACAGAGATATTCATGTTATCGTAAATCCAAGAAGATGGGCGAGGAGACTGGGAAGGAAATCTCAGAACTGCTCAGGGCAGAGGGGGTGACGAACATTTTATTCAGTCCCCAAAGTATCTCTGACATTCATCTCCACCAATTCCTTCCCTACTGCCATTGCCAGAAAGCCATGAATGGTGGGTATTGGTCACAACGCCATTAGTGGTAGGATAGCTGGGGGAAACGGAACAGCCGGTGCTGAGCATGGCCACAGGGAGCCACAGTGATATAATGGATAAATTTGAAGACCGCTCACATTCAGATTAAAAGCCGCCTTTGCTGAAACCGTTAGCCCCAAACCCCCAGGAGAGCTAAATTGGAAAAAAACCGAGGTCACATTCACCTCAGCCCTCCAGTGTTTGGGAAAAGATAGGAGTGGTGATGCTCGCCCGACCCATCCTTGGGAAAGCACAGCTGCCCCGGTATGTAAACACGGCCATCCTCTCCCTTTAACTTATAGGATGGGCACTCCCATAAGTGGAGGTGACAACTGAAGGACATCAGTATTCCTCCCAACTATCACAGTGTGACTTCATTCTCCCAGAGCTTATTTGCCAGAGAGAGTATTCCATAATTGCTTGTATCTGTTTAAGACATGAGGCTCAAGACTACCCAACACAAACAACAGAAAGGGCAGGTCATTCGTTAAAGATAAAGCCAGGCTGGGGGGAAACTCATAATATTTAGAATTAGGATATCGTCTCCACGCAACAATATGAAACAAGGGGGGCATTATTATGTCCTAGCGCTCGGGACTCTGAAAGTAAAGTCGTGCCCAATTTCTGGTTGACTTCATCATTTGACTACTTGTGCAAATGAAAACTTTGCCTTTTCGTTCCTCGGTGGGCTCAGCTGTTTAACTATTTGAAGTTCCAGATTCTAGGAACAATGATCACCAAACCAAAAGAAATGTGTGTGGATGTTAGTGTCCTATGATGGCCAAAAGACACAAGCAGGGATGGCTTGGTCTTTAAAGGCTAGGCTCACAACCAGGACACAAGCAAGGTCTAAGCCTTGTGCTTGGGTTGGGGCTGGGAGGCTTGCATGCCAGCCAAGAGTCCCAGTTCAGAATAGGACTCACTAATACCAGAAGTGAGAGCACAGGAGAGGTGAAGTATTGCAAGAATACCAAAAGAACAGCTATGGGCACTGAGAAGCCTCAGTGGATAAAGACACTTGCCTCCGAGCCTGGAAACCTGAGTTTGGCCCCCCAAACCCCACAGAGTAGAAGGAGAAAACCAGCTTCTACAACGTGTCCTCTGACCTCCACAAAGTGTGCACACACCTGCACACACATAAATAAGTGTAAAACATTAAGGAGGGACTAGCAGGAGGAAGAAGAACAGATAATTTTAGTTTTCCTGGAGACAGACACTTAAAAATGTTACATAGAATTTTACTTGATAGATCTGGGAGAGGGGGAATCCAAAACCCTCAGTGTGAATTAGTTCAAAGCCAGCAAGACCCTTTCTCAAAACAATAAAGAACGGGCGTGGTGGCGCACGCCTTTAATCCCAGCACTTGGGAGGCAGAGGCAGGCGGATTTCTGAGTTCGAGGCCAGCCTGGTCTACAGAGTGAGTTCCAGGACAGTCAGGTATATACAGAGAAACCCTGTCTCGAAAAATCAAAAAATCAAAAAACAAAAAACAACAACAAAAAAAAATGGCTTGGACAAAGCACCATTAGATGTAGGGCAGCTAAGGAGGAAAACACAGTATACATTAGAGGAATGACTGCAAATAACAGATACTCCTGCCATTTTGGTGGGCATGGGCTCGTTTTGGTGGTTGTTTATCTTTGATTGAGTGGTGGCTTCGGCCAGTATCCTTTCCCTCGTTCCTCACCCACCTCTCCTATAGGGGATCTCTCTTCTCTGGCAGTCATGTTCTAGTAGGGCTCTGAAGATGCAATGAGGGTTCAGAAGTTGGGAGAGGTGGTCAGTACCTGTGATCACAGCATCTGCAAGCTGATGCAAAACAGTATCCAGTATGAAGCCAGCCTGGGCTGCCATAGTAAGACTACAGGGGTGAGGAAAACACAGAGGGAAGGGAGGGGAGGGGTAGAGCAGGGGCGAGGAGGGGAGGACAGGGGAGGGGAGGAGGAGATCTGTGCACACTGCTAAGCCTGTAAGCTGTGTTGAGCTGAGTTGATGAGCAATAAAAGGTAGGGAGGTGGGGAATTCCAGAATGGATGAATTCTTTCAACTCTTTTTTTTTTCTTCTTCTTTTTGGTTTTACAGGGTTTCTCTGTATAGCCCTGGCTGTCCTAGAACTCACTCTGTAGACCAGGCTGGCCTCGAACTCGGAAATCCGCCTGCCTCTGCCTCTCAAGTGCTGGGATTAAAGGCGTGCGCCACCACTGCCTGGCTCAACTCTTTTAAACTATGGGAGAAAGGTGATCGATATGACTTGGAGAGCTGGAGGATCTGAAGAAGGTCAGCTTGGGTGTGGTTTTCTTTCTTTTTAAAGATTTGTTTATTTTCTTTTCTGCATTGGTGTTCTGCCTGCATGTCTGTGTGAGGCTGCTGGATCCCCTGGAACGGGAGTTACAGATAGATGTGAGCCGCCATGTGGTTGCTGGGAATTGAACCCAGGTCCTCTGGAAGAGCAGCCAGAGCTCTTAACGGCTGAGCCATCTCTCCAAGTCCCAGCCAGTTTTTTGTTTTGTTTTGTTTTTATTTTTGTTTTTGTTTTTGTTTTTGTTTTTTACTAGCATGTAGCTGGAGATTATGTAAACATGGGAAGAACCCAGCACCTACATCATGCGGCTTACAACCCAGCTCTGGAGGATTGTATGCCTTCTTCTGGCCTCAATAGGCACCTGCACTCATGTGCACACAGCTACACACACACACACACACACACACACACACACACACACACCATATAACAAAAAGACACAAATACACACAAATACAAAATAAAAATTGTTAAAGACAAATTTTAAATTGGAAATGAATTTTGAAACTGAAAAAGAGTTTTGGAACCAATAACTAAACTTTGTGTGCCTGTTTGTTATTCTGAATACTTGAGTAGTATTCATTTTTTATGAATTACCTACTACAGACTACTTTAAGCATCCAAATTTAATCACTATAAGGATAAATTAATTCTCTAAAAATTAAAAAAAAAAAAACCATGCCGGGAGTGGTGGTGCACGCCTGTAATCCCAGCACTTGGGAGGCAGAGGCAGGCAGATTTCTGAGTTTGAGGCCAGCCTGGTCTACAGAGTGAGCTCCAGGACAGCCAGGACTACACAGAGAAACCCTGTCTCAAAAAAACCAAAAAAAATTAAATTAAATTAAAAAAACATAAATTCTTTGTCTTTGGGGAGATATATCTGCTAATTCTAATTCCTTCACAAATAGTTTAAAGGCATTATAGACAGTTGCCTAACATAAATCAAGATCCATACTTGCAAAAGCAATATCACCTACATCTATTAACTGAGATGACTGATCATCTATTTACCTCAAGCTCTTCTAAACACCAATCTGAGGATGTAATGAAAAGCAAATTTGATCTAGAAAATAGGAGTGGGGAGATTTAAAAAAAAAAAAAACCAATGCATTGGTGGTTGAGGATTTTTAATTCCTCATCTTAAACATACTCAAGATCTAAAATAAAACTAATTGTTCGGTGGATCACAATACCCAAAGTAATGTGGAACATAACTGAGATAGCTGTGTGCATGTTTTGTTTGTTTGTTTGCCAGACAGTGTCTCTTATAGTCCAGACTGGCCTTAAACTCATAGATAGCCAAAGATGGCTTCTGGTACTGATGCTTCTACTACGGCTTCCAGATGCTGGAGTTACAAGTGTGTGCCACACCCTGCCAATCCCTAGAAGTTTCTGGTATACAACTTAATGATTGCCGTCTGATGGAACACTGATGTACTTCTATTTGCATTGCCCCGAAGAATGTTGAAGATATATGTGTGTGTGTGTGTGTGTGTGTGTGTGTGTGTGTGTGTAGGTCATGTACATGCCTTTGAAAAACTATCAATTCAATTCTTTGTCTCATGTGCTGCTTAGATGTAGGAGTTTGGGGGGTTGTTTTGGTTTTTGGTTTAGTTGGTTGGTTTTTTGGGGGGTTTTGTTTTTGGTGTTGGTTTGGTTTTGTTGTGTGTGTGTGTGTGTGTGTGTGTGTGTGTGTGTGTGTGTGGTATTTAGTTTCTTTTTTGGTTGTTTTTTTGTTTTGTTTTGGTTTGTTTTGGTTTTTGGTTTTTTGGATTTGGTTTTTTCGAGACAGGGTTTCTCTGTATAGCCCTGGCTGTCCTGGAACTCACTCTGTAGACCAGGCTGGCCTCGAACTCAGAAATCAACCTGCCTCTGCCTCCCAAGTGCTGGGATTAAAGGCATGCGCCACCACGCCCGGCAATAAATAAATCTAAAAAAAAAAAGAAAGAAAGGAAGGAAGGAAGGAAGGAAGGAAGGAAGGAAGGAAGGAAGAAAGAAAGAAAGAAAGAAAGAAAGAAAGGAAGAAAGAAAGGAAAAAGGGCGGGCGGGGGTTCTGTGTTACAACAGCCCTGGCTGTCCTGGAACTTGCTTTGTAGACCAGGCTGGCCTCAAACTCACAGAGATCCGCCTGTCTCTGCCTCCGTGTGCGGGGACTGAAGGTGTGTGCCCTCACACCTGACCCTATTTCCTAGGTTATTGATTTCCTAGGTTATATCAGAAAGTCCTGATATACACCTGTATCTTCTTTTCAAAATTTAACTTGTGTATGTGTGTATGTGTAAAACCAGAGTCTTTCACACACATGGTGCGTATATCCAGGTACATACACATTAATTAACTCCCTAAAAAATAAATTATGAACAATGCATTTAAAAGAACATTTCAGCCAGGCAGAGGTGGCATATGCCTTTAATTTCAGAACTCAGGAGGAAGAGGCAGGAAGACCTCTGAGACAAGACTATACAGAGAAACACTGTCTCAAAAAAACAAGAGGGTTGGAGAGATGGCTCAGAAGTCCTGAGTTCAATTCCCAGCAACCACACGGTGGCTGACAACCATCTGTAATGGGTTCTGATGCCCCCTTCTGGAGTGTCTGAAGACAGCTATATGTGCTCATATACATAAGATAGATAGATAGATAGATAGATAGATAGATAGATAGATAGATAACAAAAGAAAGAGAGGGGAGGGGAAAGAGACAGAAGCAGAGAGACACAGAAAACTTTTGAAAAAAGAACATAGATTAAAAGAAAGAGGGGCGCCGGGCAGTGGTGGCGCATGCCTGTAATCCCAGCACTTGGGAGGCAGAGGCAGGAGGATTTCTGAGTTCGAGGCCAGCCTGGTCTACAGAGTGAGTTCCAGGACAGCCAGGACTACACAGAGAAACCCTGTCTCGAAAAACCAAAAAAAAAAAAAAAAAAAAAAAAAAGAAAAAGAAAAAGAAAAAGAAAGAGGGGCTGGAGAGATGGCTCAGCAGTTAAGAGCACTGACTGCTCTTCCAGAGGTCCTGAGTTCAATTCGCACAAACCACATGGTGGTTTGAAACCATCTGTAATGGGATCTGATGCCCTCTTCTGGTGTGTCTGAAGATAGCTACAGTGTATTCATATATAATATATATACATATTATATATATATATATATATATATAATATATATATACACACACACATACACACACATATATATCTTTTAAAAAAAGAAAAAAAGAGTAGTTAAAAAAGATTAAAAGAAAGCATAACTTTCAGGAAAGAAAATTGTAGTCAGTGAATTAAAAACTCAACGGCCAGTTGAAACCACAGATTAGTCATGTGTGAAGGAAAAAGTTCAGGAAAATGCTTTAGAGGAAATGATCCAAACTACAGCTCTCTCTCTCTCTCTCTCTCTCTCTCTCTCTCTCTCTCTCTCTCTCACACACACACACACACACACACACACACACACACAGGCAAGGACCTGCTGATATGCGCACCAACACAGGTGAGTGTACAAAGCAAGCATCACCAGCGCCCCCCATGGGATTCTGTTTACATGACATTCTACACAAAAGCAAACCTGAGTCATTGTGGCCAGGAGCTGGGTAGGAGACAGGGACTCGCTGTACTACGACCTGAGTGATGCAAGCCTTCTGTGCTGGTTGCACAAGTGCACATGGTCACTGAACTTGTGAACTTCATTACTTTAAAAAAAAAATGTAAGCATCTCACATATTTTCAATCCCGGCACTTGGGAGACAGAGGCAGGTCAATAGGTCAATCTCTGTGAGTTTGAGTCCAGCCTAGTCTACAGATTAAGTCCCAGAACAACCAGGGCTACATAGAGAGACCCTGTCTCAAAAACTCAAACAAACAAATAAATAAATAAATAAATAATTATAATATGCAAGTCATACCTCAATAGAATATGACTTTCAAAGATTTTAAGGGCTGGTGGTCATAGTGGCACACATTTTTAATGACAGCACTTTGGAGGCAAAGGCACGAAGTCCTATGAGTTCAGGGTCAACCAGTGAGCACCACCCTTCACAGCGTCTGTATCAGCTCCTGCCTCCACCGGCCTCCCTTGCTTTCATTCCTATCCTGACTTCCTTTGAGGAATAACTGAAATGTGGAAGTATAAGCTGAACAAAGCTATTTCTCCCCAAATTGCTCTGCTCATGGTATAGAGATCATGGCTTTTTCTCATAGCAACAGAAACTATAACTGAGACACAGACATGAATAAAAATAAATCTGAAGGGGCTGGAGAGATGGCTCAGTGGTTAAGTGCAATGACTGCTCTTCTGAAGGTCCTGAGTTCAAATCCCAGCAACCACGTGGCGGCTCACAACCATCCGTAATGAGATCTGATGCCCTCTTCAGGTGTGTCTGAAGGCAGCTACAGTGTACTTACATGTACAGATAAATAAATATTTAAATTTATATAATAAATCTGAAGAAAAAAAGCAAACAACAACAAAAACAGATTTTTAGGAGCTGAAGATATGGCTCCAGGTATACACTTACCTATATCGTGCATGAGGTCCTGGGTTTGATCCCCACTGAAGCAATAATAATAAATTTTGAACGCCAGTCCTATATTAATACAAATTTTTATTTGATAAAATAAATTACAAATTCTTTAAGCTGGGCGATGGTGGCGCACGCCTTTAATCCCAGCACTTGGGAGGCAGAGACAGGCGGATTTCTGAGTTCAAGGCCAGCCTGGTCTACAGAGTGAGTTCCAGGACAGCCAGGGCTACACAGAGAAACCCTGTCTCGAAAAAGCCAAAAAAAAAAAAAAAAAAAAAAATTACAAATTCTTTGATAAAAATTCCCATGCTGGTGTGATCCAAAATGGTTGAGTGGTCAGCCCTAAGCAGGACATTTATACTCTCTCGGAACATCATGGGAGCTGGGCGTGGTGGTCCCAGCACTTGGGAGGCAGAGGCAGGCAGATTTCTGAGTTCGAGGCCAGCCTGGTCTACAGAGTGAGTTCCAGGACAGCCAGGGCTACACAGAGAAACCCTGTCTCAAAAAAAAAAGGGGGGGGGGACATCATGGGAATCCGGGCAGACGGTGCAAGAGCTGGACCATAGGGAGGAGGGCTGCAAAACACTCTCCAGACATCACATAGCCATAGAATCATGGCCTCCCAGCAACTACGGATGCTTAAACCGGCCTGCGCAAGAGTGGGCCTGTCAACAGTCAATCACGGATTAGGGCGGGTCCTATAGCGCCCCGCCCATCCCTCCTGAATTAGGAGCCATCTGTGGATTGCAGGAGAAGGGGAGTTGTTGTTTTCCACTGTACACGCACTGAGGAACCATGGGTGGGTCGTAAAACAAAACGGAAGGACCTGAGTGTGGGACAGTGAGAGGCAGAGAGTCTACACCCCGGCATGAGAGAAGTGAGAGTGGGCTGGGCGGGGAAGCCATCCCAATGCTAGCAAATGGTATGAAAGGCAGTAGTGGGCGGGAATGGTGGATCCCCTGTGAGGGAGGTGTAAAAGGCCAGGAGCTCCGGAGGCGCGCCTCCAGTGTGTCTGCGATGGGTTTGCACAGAGCACTGGCTAAGAGGGGTGAAGATCACCCCAAAGACTGCAGCCCCAGGGAAATGCGAAGACATCAAGAAGGGAGAGGGGCAGGGCGGGCGGTCACTTTCTCAGCACCACGCTCGGTCTCTGTTGCTCTGCTCTGTGCTGCCATCGGGAACCAGGATCAATGGTTCCCCCTTTTAAGAGTTTTGTCTTAATCCCAGCACTTGGGAGGCAGAGGCAGGCGGATTTCTGAGTTCAAGGCCAGCCTGGTCTACAGAGTGAGTTCCAGGACGGACTACACAGAGAAACCTTGTCTCGGGGGAAAAAGGGGTGGAGTTTTGTCAAGTATTTAGCCATCAAATGAAAAAAAAAAAAAAAAAAAAAAGACCCATAAACCATTTTTAAAGTCTTGCAACTCCCTGGCCCATAATAAATATTCTGCTGACTCATTGATAAAAACCGTTATTTTTGCAGTTTAAGAAAATATGATCTCTTGTGCATCTTTTAGAACAAATATCTATGATCATGCATCTTCAGTCAAGGGTCAACACAATTTCACCTAAAACTATCAGGCATAGCATGTTTATTCTTTCCCTGTCTGCAAGCCCCACAGAGCAGGCACTCTGTAGGGTAGATGACATTCCGTGTGCGGCCCGGGAGCCGGTGCCACCTCCAGCCTTCGTCTATTTTTTTAGAAAGCACGGCGGAGAGTGTACATTATCATCTCTTAGAGCAAATGGCACTCAGCTCGACCAAGTTTAATGTCCATATAAAAATCAGAAATGCTACAAATTGGGGCATATAGAAGCATCTCTCGTCTCCCCTCCCGGCTGGGGCTGCCATCTGAATCCTCCAGCCCCGCTGCCGGGCTCCATCTGACCACTTTCTGTCTCGAAAGCTCATTCTCGGTGAAATACTTGAATCAGAACTAATTACAGCAGTAACTCAAATGGTCCCGGGGATGTGGGCACCGCACAACAAGGATACTTTTACCGGGTTACTTAGCCGTGCTGTGCCGGGGTCTGTTAATGTGCTCTGCCGGGCTCCGGTGCAGACATACTTCAGCAAATGTAACTCTGCAGTTAAAGTAATAGAGGGCCAAAGGAGCCTGGGGAAATAAAGAGTCAAATTCATCTCCTTGGAAATACGTTTGAAAAACAATCCACTAATGGGAGTACGGGGATTGAAGAGGTTTATTTCGGGGAGGACGGCAAAGCCCGGGTTTGCAGCCTGTCCTCGCTCTGTGGCTTTCTGCAGCCTCCATCTTGCTTGCTTGCGCCAGTGTTCAGAGGGAACCAGAAGCAGCTCAGAGCAAGAGGGTCTGCTGGGGCTGTGGTATTCCAGAGCCCTTGGTACACAGCACCGGACCAACACGGGGCCCTTGCTCTCCGAGGAGAAATCAATGGAAAAGAAAGAGAAGTCCAGTAAGGTACGGCCAAAACCTAAAAGTTGTCAGCCCCTAGAATAATTGAATTCTAGGAGAAAATAGGAGACTGAGCCCACAGACAGTACAGGCAGTGTCTGAAGACAGGCATGTAGCACAGGAGTCAACATTTTGGACCACAAACCAGAATTTAATATATAATATAATATAATATAATATAATATAATATAATATTTTTTCTATTTAAGAAGAGTGTGTAGCCAGGTGGTGATGGCACACGCCTTTAATCCCAGCACTTGGGAGGCAGAGGCAGGAAGATTTCTGAGTTCAAGGCCAGCCTGGTCTACATAGTGAGTTCTAGGACAGCCAAGGCTATGTAGTTATACACCCTTCCTCCTGCATCTTAAAAACAAATATACAACAACAAAAAGTGTCCATGTCTTATTAGATTAGGAGACCCTAACTGAAGTTAAAAACTGCTTAATTCTTTTAAGAGATACTTTTAGATACAGTAAAGACTTGGGTCAATGAATATTATCATTTATTCCCCCAAGCAGTGCTAAAGTCACAGGAGACGAATAATTTTGCTATGTGCATTAAAAAAAAATTCTGTTCTAGAATTGCTATATGTTCATAAAGCATTTAACATCCAGGTATCTCAAGAAGTGGACAACCGTAGCATTTAGGGGATCAGAGCCTGCTCCGCAGACACTGATGGAGTCACTTTCTGTGTGTTTTATTCATGATCTACCGTGTCCCCTGCACTCATGCAGAGAACCAAGAAGAATTTTCTCAATATTACAAATTTAAAAAGAGTGCCAAATTCGGATCTACCACTGAAAATAAATTTGGAATTTCAGTAGTTTGAAACCTGTCTTAACCATCAGTTGCAGCTATGGAACTTTTCTGGGAGTAGGGGATAGACAGGACTAAAAATCCTGGGAAATTCAAATTTAAAGAAAAAAACTCAAGAAATTATGACAATCAGTTAGGTTTAGAAACCACCACTCTCATCTACCCAGCACTGCAATAACCATATATCATGTATAAATTTCTACTTGGGACTAGAAAGTTGGTTCAGCAGTTAAGAGCAATTATTGCCTCGCAGAGGACCTGAGTTTAGTTCCCAGTAACCCGCACGGCAGCTCACAGCCACAGGTACCAGGCATGCACATACATGCGAGCAGACAAAACACCCATACACATAACTCTAAAAATGTTCCTGCTGAGCCGGGAGTGGTGGTGCACACCTGTAATCCCAGCACTTGGGAGGCAGAGGCAGAGGCAGGTGGATTTCTGAGTTCGAGGCCAGCCTGGTCTACAGAGTGAGTTCCAGGACAGCCAGAACTACACAGAGAAACCCTGTCTCAGAAAAAAAAAAAAAAAAAAAAAAAAAAAAAAAAAAAAAACTGTTCCTGCTGTGGACAGACAACATATACAACATATACAATCTCTTTTCCTTACAATTACACTTCAATTCTTGCTGGAGTTAAGTGTCTTAGTTACTTCTTTTTTCTGTAACGAAACACTGTGTCTAAGGCAACTTGGAAAATGTTTTATCTGGGGATCACAGTCCCAGAGGGTGACAGTCCATGGACATCATGGCTGGGAGGCATGGCAGCAGCCAGGCAAGCAGGGGTCGGCCGAGCTCCGGATGGTAGCTGAGAGCTTGCATTCTGATCCTCAAAACAGGAAGCTGCAAAAAGAGAACACTAGCTATGAGTCTTGTAAAACCTCAAAGCTCTCCCTGATCTATTCAGTTACTTTGTTAGGCAGGAGCCAGGAAACCAAAGGACATAGACCCCACTAGTTACCACTGTGTCTCCTCAGGCTTTGTATAATGATGAAGACAAAGGTGGGAGGGGGTGTTATTGTCTCGCCAGTGAAACTCAGAGTAACCGGATAGCTTGATAAGAAGAAGCACAAAACAGGAGTGACTCCATTTTGATTTTGAGTCTTGTCTTTAGGGGAACACTAAAGAGCTCAGTCCAGAACAGTGGTCTGGGATCCTGTGTGATAGCAAACACCTGTAGTCTCAGCACTTGAGAGACAAAGGCCTCCAAGTTTAAGATTTTTTTTTTTTTTTTGGTCAATCAAATAAAGTTCTCTTATAATGACTTGACAACTCTTGTGAAATTACTCTGAAATCAAGTCTTACCATCTGCCGTTAATTACCTCCAGATCCTTCTACGGCCAGGCGTCCAGGATTCCTACCTCCCGTTACCACCTCCAACCATAACACAGGGACCCATTTGTGACTTACTCTGATGGGCCCTGCTAAAGCAAAAAGATTCCCAGCTGTATGCCTAAGTTTTCACAAGCCACATGGTTCTGCCTATTTTTTTTTTTTTTAATCTGAAACCCATGGTAGTGCAGGCCTACTATTCCAGCCTTTGGGAAACTGAAATCAAAGAAGTGTTACATGCTGAGACCATCTCAAAAATAAATTAAACAAATAAACAAATGTAGCTTCGAGTAATTTCATTACTACTGCTCACTTCCAGGATTCCTAGCAACAACCACTTGGATTTTCATCAAAATTCTTCACTTTCTAAATGATTGTTCCTCAGAGAAAATGTACCAATTGAACAGTCTTTCAAAGGATGAAGGGAAGTAATCCAGCCTTTGACGCTATGCACAGCTCAGGAAACATTGGCAGCCTGAAGACATAGCTAATCCCCTTATAAATAGTTGTTCTTCTAAATTGCCAGAAAATTGAGAGGATTAAAACACAATAGAGCTATAAAAGTTAGTGCCTCCACAATAAATGTCAGCTACAGACCTCTCATGATTAACTTCCCCTCCCTCGTGTAAATCACACGATGTCACTGGATCTAAGGCCACAGATGACATGGGAAGGAGAGAAGAGTCACCACAAATCAAACGCTGCAGGAACTTCACTTACAGAAACACAGATGTTTAGGGGACTTCAGAATCGTTTGGTCCTCTCTCAGCCAAGCCAACATCTTAGAAAGCTCTAGATCTAAACCAGCGAGTAAAGGAAGAAGTGGACGAGACAGACAGGTAAAACAAAGTCAACTGTTTGCGACATGAGACCAAAGAGCAGAAAGAAGCAAAGACCCAGGTGGGGACTCAAGGATAGACACTGTGTGGGACAGGATGCTGCTGACCAGGATTTATCTTCCCATGAACCTAGAACCCTCATCTTCCGTGGGATCATCGGGCCCACCACTGAAAGCCGCACTCTGGACCCATGCTCCTCTCTGTTGAGGTTGACTGTGACGTGTGTACAATGATAAAATCACTGGGTCCTGCATATCTCATGCTGCCGATTTTTTTTTTCCAGGCTGCTTTATGGATCCACAGTATCGCCAGAGGAAGCAGCTTTTAGGACAGGCTAACCCTAAAGTGGACTGTGGAGTTTGAGGTGGTTGATGAAAAGACGTTTGCTGAACCTTCATTCCCTACCTGTGACATACGGGTGCGACAGACCCTTCCATGTGCAGGAAGATTAAAGTACCTTGATGGATCCGCTCCCAGTCTGACTTTCACCTGTGTCCAGTGGATTCTTCAATCTGGACAAAATGATTATAAAATAGATGCTGGGGCTGGAGAGATGACTCAGCGGTTAAGAGCACTGACTTCCAGAGGTCCTGAGTTCAAACCCCAGCAACCACATGGTGGCTCACAGCCATCTGTAATGGGATCTTCTGGTGTGTCTGAAGACAGCTACAGTGAACCCTTATACATAAAATAAGTAAATCTTAAAAAAAAAAAAAAAAAAAAAAGATAGACGCTGATCACAAGAAGAGCCAGGGAATCATTTTTTTTTTTTTTAATGACATCATGATGGCCTGGTGTCGGTAGTGCACAGCTTTAATCCCAGCACTCAGCCGGGCGTGGTGGCGCACACCTGTAATCCCAGCACTTGGGAGGCAGAGGCAGGTGGATTTCTGAGTTCGAGGTCAGCCTGGTCTACAGAGTGAGTTCCAGGACAGCCAGGATCACACAGAGAAACCCTGTCTCGAAAAACCAAAAAAAAAAAAAAAAAAAAAAAAGAAAAGAAAAAGAAAAGAAAGAAAGAATGAATGAAAGAAAAAATAATCCCAGCTCCCAGCACTCAGGTGGCAGAGGCAGGCAGAAATAGGGTTTTTTGAGATAGGGTTTCTCTATATAGCCTGTCCTGTCCTAGAACTTACTCTGTAGATTAGGCTGGCCACAAACTCAATCTCAAAAAAAAAAAAAAAAAAAAAAAAAAAAAAAAAAAAAAAAAAAAACCATAAAAACAAAAACAAAAAAAGAGCAGTAATGAGAGACAACACAGTGTATGCACATGATGCAATGGCAAATGTTCTAGATTTCTCTTTTTGTCCATTTTTTTTCCCAGCATGAACGAGTTCCACAACTCCTTCCAGGAAAGCCTGCGGGTGTTCCAGGCTCCTCCCATCGTCCAGTAAACGATTGCTTTGGTCTGTGAGATAGGTGCATTAGAAAGTGCTGGCCAGAAAGCTCCTTCCCTTGCCATTCACACCCTGCGCTAGCTGCAGTCTGGATTAGTCCACTGGAAGATAAAAGATGTTTGTGACAGGTGCAGGAATGGCGGGAAGACTCCCAAAATAGCAACGCTTGGGAGCCCAAGGCAAGAGAGCTGAGAGTTCCAGTCCAGCCTGAGCTATATAGAACTCAGTGTGTGTGTGGGAAAGAACGGGGCGGGGTTGTAGAAAGTTTGGTCCAGGCAGGCATTATCCAAGTCCACGCGCACAAGGCCAACCCAAGAATTAGCCCAACTAAAAACAGGAAACTGCCCAACCTATATCACAAATTCTAAAGATTCATGAGCAAAAAAAAAAATGTGTTATTATTAAAATGATTCTTTTATCAAGGTTTCCATGAGAGAGGGAAAGGCAGTTTAAACATTATTTGAACATTAAACAAATCTGACTGTGTAACAAAACTTTCCTATTTTGTTACATAAGTGACACAGGCCTTGTTCTCAAGGGGCTTCGACTCCAGTGAGGGAGCTAAGATGTATCAAGTTGGTAGTCATAGTCGCGGGAGCATTTCAATGAGAGTGGTTTCACCTGCAAAAGCCCTGTGGTAGAGGGCGTTTGATACACCCGAAGAACTGAAGACCACAGCTGCAAAGAAGGCAGATGAGCCTGGGTCAGAATGACCCGGCAATAAAGATGCAGGGCCTTGCTGAGCCTTTAAGGCTTGCCGTGTTTGTCCTAAGAATAATGAAGTCTAGCCCGGCAGTGGTGGTGCATGCCTTTAATCCCAGCACTTGGGAGGCAGAAGCAGGCAGATTTCTGAGTTCGAGGCCAGTCTGGTCTACAGAGTGAGTTTCAGGACAGCCAGAGCTACACAGAGAAACCCTGTCTTGAAAAACAAAAAAACGAAAAACAAACAAACAAAAAAGAATAATAGAGTCTTTTGTTTTTTATTTTTGTTTTTATTGTTGTTGTTGTTGTTGCTGTTATAATTAGATGGGTAACCTGAAGGGTATTGCCTTTAGAGAAAAAAAAAAAAACAAAACTGTACGTTCAGTGGAACCATTAGGAGTCAAAGCCTTACTGGAAGAAGTGAATCACTACCTAGCATTGCGATTTTACAGCCCGGGCTGCTAGCTATTCTCTCTCTGTTCTTGCTGCCCTAAGGGCAGGATATAACAAGCCACCACACCTTCCACATTGTAGTGTACTACTGTACCCCTCAAATGCTGAGCCCGCACAGATCCCCCCTCCCTTAAATTCCTTCCTCTGGTTGCTAAATGAAACACAGAGTGGAGATAGACCAGAGTATCTGTGTTGGAAATCAGAGTATCTGTGATGAAGACTTGGGTCTTGGCAATTGCCAGGCAACTGAAGCTGCACAGTACATAGTAAGCAGCTGCGCTCTAGGAACACGGGAGGACTCATGGCCGCAGAGAAGTGTGTAGACTTGAAAAGACCAGGGCCAGAGAGAGCAAGGGGGGGGGGGGAAGCAAGCCACTGGACTAACAGAGAGCAGCAAGAAGCAGTGGCCGGTAGAGTCCGGTCTGTGTGGAATTCAAGGAAAATAAAACACTCAAGTCTTGGCATCCCATGCAAGCTAGACCAAAGATGTCAGAGTCAGCCAGGCAGTGGTGGCACGCGCCTTTGATCCCAGCACTTGGGAGGCAGAGGCAGGCAGATTTCTGAGTTCAAGGCCAGGCTGGTCTACAGAGTGAGTTCCAGGACAGCCGGGGCCACACAGAGAAACCCTGTCTCAGGAAAAAAAAAAAAAAAAAAAAAAAAAAGATGTCAGAGTCCGCGTTTCTCTGTGTAGCCCTGGCTATCCTGGAACTGATTCTGTGGACCAGGCTGGCCTCAATCTCAGAATGCTCTGATCAAAGATGTGTGCCACCACCATCGTTGGCAATGATTTTTTAAATAGAGCTATGAGAGACAAACTATCAAAAGAGGTAGACGGCCCTTCTCCCGTTCACCTACCGCCTTTGGGCCGTTTGTTGGAAACAGGGTCTCTAAAGCCGGGCTGATCTTAAACTCATTTGGTAGCACAAGATGGCCCCAAACTCTCAACAATCCTCCTGCCTCACCCTCTCAAGTGTTGGGATTTACAGGTGTAAGCCACTACACCTTTTGAGTTTGTCGTGTCTTATTCTTAAAATATTTAAAGAGTATTAATACATAAGATTCGATGCTCAAGGGGGCTGGAGAGATGGCTCAGGGGTTAAGAGCACTGACTGCTCTTCCAGAGGTCCTGAGGTCAATTCCCAGCAACCACATGGTGGCTCACAACCATCTGTAATGGGATCTGATTCCCTCTTCTGATGTGTCTGAAGAGAGCTGCAGTGTACTCACATATAATAATAAAACTTTAAAAAAAAATCAAACAAACAAAAAAAAAAGATTCGATGCTCAAAAATGTACAGCATGTTCCGGTAAGCCTAGGGCGTGAAGGCCTGAGGCAGACCATGGCGGTAAGTTCCAGATCAACTTGGACAAAATAGGAAGACCAGGTCTCTCCGAGGGTAGGGAACAGAAGGGGAGGAGCCTCTCTGGCTTCCTTAGAGCTGCCTCAGCCTGAAGTGCCCCAGGGCTCCCCGGGCATTTATCATTGTAAATGTGCTTTGTCAGGTGATACCTTGTGACAAATGGCCCCTGCTTCCTACCATTGGAAGCCTGTCTAACCTCACCCAAAATAGTATAAATAACAGGCAGATAAAATGGTTCCTCAGATAGCTGGGTGTGGTGATCACACCCCAGTGCTTGAGAGGCAGAGGCAGGCAGATTTCTAAGTTCCAGGCCAGCCTGGTCTATGGAGTTCCAGAACAGCCAGGACTACATAGAAAACTTGTCTTCAAAATACAAACAACAACAAAACAACAGATAGCTGCTCCTCACAGCTAAGACTGATGGCCAGAACAATGGACTCCTGCAAGTTGTCCTGTCATGCTCCATATTAAACCTCTTCTGAGAAATGGGGTGAGCCCGCCGAGTTCATTGGCTGGACAACTAAATCTATAGGCTGGGGAGGTGAGAATAAGCACTGGCCACGAGGCTGTTGTGGGTGAGAGAGATAATGGGTGTTTTATCTAAGCCCTCAACTTTACCAGGACCAGAGAATGACATAATGTGGGGGGGAGGGGCTCCTCCTATCCGCAAAATTTCCCGACAGAATCACAGTTCCTTAACACCTGCCGCCTTTGCGGACCAAGTTACTATCAATACGGAGGAACTCCTTCCGTTTCATTATCTAATGACTCATCACATTTGTCAGGACCATTTGAGGAGATGGAAGTCCTCTGAGAAGCCTTGGTGGCCCAGAATCCCTGAATGGCCTGGTCACACTGAGGTCTACTCAAAACTGGAAAGAAAGTAAGAACTGGAAAGAAACTGCTCACGGGTTTAGTGCCAGAAGTAGCAAGCAGCGAGAGGGTGTGGTTATGGGCGGGGTCAACGAGATAAGGCAGCTTAGAGACAAAGCCTCAAGAGAAAGACTGGCCAACCTGAGCCGCAACTTTGGGAAGTTGGACCAGCCAGCCTGAGGCCACCCTGCCGGGGATAAAGCCTCTCTTCCCGCCACTCTCCAGCAGGTGCCGCCCACTGACCACACCCACCCAAAAAACCAGGTGGCGTCTCTGGAGTGGTATCCTGGGTCTCAGGAGTAGTATCCTGGGCCCAGGAGCAGGGTGGAGGAGTAGCAGGGGAACCTTCAGGGCAGTATGGAACGGCAGAGGAAGTCAAAAGCCGATTCATCTGTCCACCACCCCCCCCCATCACTGAGGAGTCCCGAGATAAAGCTACTCGCTTCAGTTGCCCCTCCAGCAGCTCTAATGTAAAAAAAGGGAAAGCACATTAATGCCAATAGTGATTTCCGTATGCTTAACCCAGAAGCATGATCTCTTAATTCCCTCCTACACACAAGCACAAGCACACACACACACACACACACACACCCAAATTAATTTGTGCTTACATTCCCAGGAGGTATTTATTTATTTTCATCCTACAAAGACTGCCTGCTGTTGAGTGGCAACGTTATTATTATTATTTTTCTGCTCTGTCTTTCCTCTTTACAAACCAGGCGAGCAATGCACTTACTTTGAGAGATGACAGGGGTTCGGCTGCTTGTGAGCCCTGGAAATATTGATCAGTTTAAAATATTCGGACACTCGCATCTCCTAAATGTGCTTACTGCAGCCCTTCTCCGGGCCGACCAGGAACGCGCCCGGCATTTTTTGTTATCATGATAAATTACCCTCCCTGGTAGGTCACTCTTTTTTACCCAAAGTCACAATTTGCTCCTTCGTTGGGTCACAACCTGATTTTTCAGGGTGACAGATTTATTGCTCGCTTTGTACTCCCAAAAAACAAATCGCCAACACGGCTCAAAATCCAATCCTGCCACAGGATGGCCCTGGATTATCCCAGTGAGGAAGAGACCTCGGCTTCTGAGGCGCTTTCCACACTGCCCTGGATGCCAGAGCACGGAACACCTTTGGCTTTCCTGGGCCCTTAGAAAAGTGGGAGAGCCCTCTTAAAGGGACCTAAATCCTGAGACGGGAGCTGGGGCATTTCCGGGTGAGGAAAAGTCATGCGGCAGAACTCTCACAGACAGACAAGGTAATAAGTGCATTTAAAAAATCAACACACAACAGCCCACTTCCTAGAACACCCGCCATGCTCTCCGACTCCAGCCCTGCCTCTGGGCCAGCCACTCCCTGCAGTCCCTCCCTAGACAGAATCCTCAAGCTACAGATGCTCACAGGGATGTTGAGATAGCACTGCACAGGGCTGTTCCTGGCATTCTACAGGAAATTCTCCATGATCCTGTAAAGAGACAAGCCGGAAATAAGGGGCTCACACGCCAGACCCAGCCCGCCTTCAACCTCCTGCCTCCGCCTTGTCATCCCATTTGTGACCTTGTGAAAGTCATTAAATCACTCTGTGCTCCGTAGCACTCAGACGCTGAGGCAGAAGGACAGCTGTAAGTTCAAAGTAAGCCTTATCCCTATTGTAAGTTACACACACACACACACACACACACACACACAGAGCAAGGCTACAGAATGGGAGCAAGACTCAAAAAAAAAAGTAAAAATAAAAACAAAAGGCTGTAAGGTGAGGAGCAGTGGTGAGCTTTAATCCCAGCACACAGGAGGCAGAGGCGGGCTGATCTTTGAGTTTGAGACCAGCCCATAGAGTGAGTTTCAAAACTGCCAGGGCTACACAGAGAAAGCCTGTCTCAAACAAACAAACAAAGACAAAAAAAAAAAAAAAAAAAAAAAAAAAGCCACAAGATGGCTCAGAGGTACTTGGCATCAAGGGGTAAAAGGAGAGAATTGACCCCATAACAAATGTTCCCTGACCTCCACACACATGCCATGGCACACATACACATGCACAATAAATAAACAAATGAACAAATGTTTAAAAAATAAAAAATATATATAATAAAATGAGGTAAGTATAAATCATTATTGACTATGCGTTTTGAGGTTTGAGGCTGTATACTAGGTTATTTTAAATTTTTAATCTGGTGGTGGTAAGTATGGTGCTTTTTCTTATCATTTTTAATTTACGTTTTCTAAAATTACGATTTTGTATCTCTTGATATTTTCCACTCAGTTGTTGTTAGTCACCCCCCCATCCTACCCTTACCCCCCCCCAGCCCTAACCCCTACCCTATTTTCATTGTGTTTGATTGTTGCTTTTTTTTTTTTTTTTTTTTGGTTTTTGGTTTTTGTTTTGTTTTGTTTTGTTTTGTTTTGTTTTGTTTTGTTTTGTTTTGTTTTTTTGAGACAGGGTTTCTCTGTGTAGCCCTGGCTGTCCTAGAATTCACTCTGTAGACCAGGTTGGCCTCGAACTCAGAAATCCACCTGCCTCCGCCTCCCAAGTACTGGGATTACAGGCATGCGCCACCACCACCGCCCTGCTGATTGTTGCTTTTTAAGTAGGATCTCACTAGCTAGCTCAGGCTAGCCTCAAACTTAGAATCCTCTAGTCTCAGGAGTGTGCCAACACTATTAGTGTTTTTTTTTTTTAAGATTTATTTATTTATTATATGTAAGTACACTGTAGCTGTCTTTAGATACTCCAGAAGAGGGTGTCAGATCTCATTACAGATGGTTGTGAGCCACCATGTGGTTGCTGGGAATTGAACTCAGGACCTTTGGAAGAGCAATCATGTGTCATTTATATGTTACCAGTGTGTTTTCCCAGGTTACCCCGTCTTGTTCACTCACATTAAGATATAAACCTATAGCCAGGCATGGTGGCACACACCTGTAATCCCAGCACTTGGGAGGCAGAGGCAGGTGGATTTCTGAGTTCAAGGCCAGCCTGATCTAGAGTGAGTTCCAGGACAGCCACGGCTACACAGAGAAACCCTGTCTCAGAAAAAAAAAAAAAAAAAGAATAAAAACAAAATATTTAAAAATAAATCCCCACTGGGCAGTAACACACATTTTTAATCCCAGAATTTGGGAGGAGAGGGAGGTGGATTTCTGAGTTTGAGGCCAGCCTGGTCTACAAAATGAGTTTCAGGACAACTGGGACTACACAGAGAAACCCTGTCTCCAAAATCAAGTAAATCAATCAATCAATCCCTATATATTTGACAAAAATAACTGAAATTATTTCTCTTTCTCATACACACACATGCAGAAAATAACAAAACACCCCCCACCCCCTACCCCCCGGTGGCTAATCTTCCTAAGACAAACTACCTACTGGTTCTCTGGGCTTTTTATTCTTATTCAGTCAAACTAGACCAACTATCACAAGTTCGTGAGCAGACTGGGTTTGTTAACTGGTGATCCTCTGACTGTCCTCAGAGATGGAGAGAACCCTGAGCCAGGACCCTGCCTCTATCGGCTGGGATGGCGGTGACAGCCCGTCACCAGAGATCTAAAGCTATAAGGCAGCGCTGCGAAACTAATTGCATAGGCCACACTAACAGCTTGTTGTTAGAAAGTTCATCTCCTACTGTGTTGATGGAGGTTCTTGAAAAATGGGGGGATGGGTAGGGACGGGTGACAGGTTCAGCAGAGGCAAAGCCCTCACCCACTCAGCTTGTTTACAGCCTTTATTTATAATAGCCAGAAGTTGGAAGGAGCCCAGATGTCCCTCAAAGGAGGAATGGATACAGAAAATGTGGTATACTTATACAATGGAATACTACTCAGCAATTAAAAAATAATGAATTCATGCAATTTGTAGGCAAATGGTTGGATCTGGAAAATATCATCCTAAGCGAGTCAACCCAATCACAAAAGAATACACATGAAATGCAATCACTGATAAGTGGATATTAATGAGCCCAAAAGCTCTGAATACTCAAGGCACAATTAGCAAATCAAAAGATTCCCAAGAAGAAGGAAGAAAAGGACCCTGGTCCTTTCTACAAGACTGGATCCAGTTTTGTAGGAGAGTGTCAGAACAGAGAAATGGGGGGATGGGGGGTGATTGGGGAACAGGTGGAGGGAAAAGGACTTATGGGACATATGGTGAGGGGGTGACTGGGAAAGGGGAAAGCCTTTGGAATGTAAACAAAGAATATAGAAAAAAAAAAGCCCTGAGGTAGACCTGACCAGCCCCCCTCACTCCCGGCCCACACAGCACTCGACACTCGGTGTGGGTAAGGCATTCATAAGTCACTGGGCAGGTGTGTGCTGCTGGAACTGAGTCCAAAAACGAAAACAGGGAGTGTGGTGGAGCCTCAGGGAAACACTCCTGCCCTCCCCACCCCCCTCCACCACATGGACGGTGAAGGTTTCACACATGAGCAGATTGGGCAACCTGGATCCCGTAAAAACCTCATTACCTCATTTCTCCAGGAAAACACGGTTTCTTCACAAGAGCCTCCTAAGGTTCTCAAGGCTCTTTCTGTACAAAATCCCTAAGGACCAACGCAAGTTGGTTGTGACTGTTTTCATTCTTCCGTTGTTTTATGAACCAAATATGGCCTCTGTGGATTCTAAATATTTAACTTTAAGGTTTTCTTTCCCATAGAATCATCTTTGATCATCAGCTCAATCTCAACCCTCGGAGAACAATGGATTTCATAAAACACAGTTCAATCGGGACGTTAAAAGAAAAATACTTTATTAGCTGGGACTGGCGCCTCAGAGCCGCAATTCCTCCACCCAGAAGACCAAGGTAGGAGGACTGCTAAAAGGTGAGATCAACCTAGGGTTCAAAGTGAGTTCCTGAGCTACACAGCAAAACCCTGCTGCAAATAAAACCAAATACAGAACACCTGTAATGCCAGCCATCTGAGAGGCTAAGGGGGAGTGCCACCCGAGGCTGGGAGTGTGACCAATTTGGGTGACAGGGAAAGACTGTACCTCGAAGAAATAAGGAGAAGGGGAAATGGGAAGGAGGGAGAAATGGGAAGAACTACCTTACTCACCCCTGCATACTACACACACACACACACACACACACACACACACCACACACACACACACACACACACACACACACACACACACACACACACACACACACCACACACACACACTACACACCACACACACACACACACCACACACACACACACACACACACACACCACACACACACACATACACACACACACACACCACACACACACACACACCACACACCACACACACACACACACACCACACACACACACACTACACACCACACACACACACACACACACACACACCACACACACACACACACACCACACACACACCACACACACACACACACACACCACACACACACACACACACACAGGGAGAGAGACAGAGACAGAGAAACAGTGCTTATCAAACTTTATTCTAAAATTATTTTTGTTTTTGTTTTGCTGTTGTTTTGTGACTTTGTCTTTCGGGGTTTTGCTTTTGTTTTTGTTTGATTTCAAGACAGAGTCTCATTGTTTACCTCAGGCTGGCCTGGAGCTCACAGTCCTGCCTCTACTTCCCAAGTGCTTCAGTTGCAGGTAAGGTAAGTATTAAACCAAAAGCCTTAGCCATTCTAGGCAAGTACTCTAACACTGAGCTACAAACCAGGCACCAAAGTTCTTGTTAGAAACTACAATACTGGGAGATGGAGAGATAGCTCAACGGTTAAGAGCACTCTGCTCTTCCAAAGGTCCTGAGTTCAAATTCCAGCAACCACATGGTAGCTCACATCTTAAAAAGAAAGAAAGAAACTCCAATACAAATCATCAGGAAGAGAAAAGTGAACCCTTATTTAGAGAATGGGTCGGTAGTGGAGTTGGGAGAGTACTGGCCTTCCACACACAGAGCTGGGGCTTCGATCATCTGCATCCTATAAAACTGGCAGTACACACCTATAACCCCATCACTCAGGAAGAGGAGACTGGAAGACATGAAAGAATTCAAGGTGATTGGGCAGTGCTGGGCACACCATTAATCCCAACAGTCTAGAGTCTGGCAGACGAAGGCCGACCTGAGTTCCAGGCCAGCCTGGTCTACAGAGTGAGTTCCAGGACAGCCGGGGCTATACAGAGAAACCCGGTCTTGAAAACACCAAATCCAAAAAAACAAACAAAACAAAAACATGCAGAGCAGACAGTAGGGCTCAGTGAGTGAAGACATTCCCAAATCGAGTTTGATCCCTAGGACCCGTGTGGTGGAATGTTCTCCCATAAACTCCACAGCGGCAGGCAGTGGCGGCACACACCCTAAGCCCAGCACTCAGAAGGCAAAGGCAGGGAGATCTCTGTGAGTTTGAGGCTAGCCTGGTCTACAGAGTGAGTTCCAGGACACAGAGAAACCCTATCTTGAAAAAATTAAGTGAATAAATAAATAAACCATCCACATCAGCATGTGTACACGTGTACACATATATGTATACACACAAGCAAGCAAGCAAGCGCGCGCGCGCACACACACACACACACACACACAAATAAGTAAATAAGTAAAATTTTTAAATATTCAAAAAATAATTAAATTAAATACATTCTCTTTTATTGTTTCAATTCAGCAAACATTTGACCAAATCCTAAACCATCTTCAAGATTAGTGCAGTCATTTCTTATCTTAAAATACATGGCTTCTTTATGCATAAGGGTATGTCTCCAAAATGTCACTCCCTGCTTCCCAGAGAAATTCTGTGGGGTCACCTGCATTCAGCAGACGGAAACCGAATTAGGCCGAGCTCAGCAGGGTTAGACACCAAGCTGGAGCACTTAGCATCTGGCGTCTAGTAGTTCCCAAGTCACTGAAGGAGGAAAAGGCACACATGAACCGAGACCATAGGTTTGTGGTAGAGCCCATGCCCAGTTTGCACAAAGCCCTGAATTCAATCTCAGGCAATGAAACTGATGATAATGATTATGGTGGTGGTGGTGGTGGTGGTGGAGGAGGAGGAGGGGGAGGGGGGAGGAGGAGGGGGAGGGGGGAGGAGGAGGAGGAGGAGGAGGAGGAGGAGGAGGAGGAGGAGGAGGAGGAAAAGGAGGAGGAGGAGAAAACCTAAAGATGAAGAAGCATTTAAAAGTGAAGAGTGTGTGTGGTAGAAACCTAGCTGACCAGTAACAACCTGATGTTAGCTTTCTTTTTTTTTTTTTTTGTCTTCTTTTTGTTTCTTTGTTTTTGTTTTTCGAGACAGGGTTTCTCTGTGTAGCCCTGGCTGTCCTGGAACTCAGTCTGTAGACCAGGCTGGCCTCGAACACAGAAATGCATCTGTCTCTGCCTCGAAAGTGCTGAGATTAAAGGTGTGTGCCACCACTGCCCAGCTTGATGTTAGCTTTCAAAGTAAGTCTTTTAAAATAAACAACTTTAAGTAAAAAGAGAGGGGGGGAGAGGGGAGAGAGAGAAAGAGAAGGAAGAAGAAGGAGGAGGAGGAGAAGAGGAAGAGGAAGAAGGAAGAGGAGGAGGAGGAGGAGGAGGAGGAGGAGGAGGAGGAGGAACAGCTGCCTAGAAGGTCTGATGGGGAGAGGATATTCTCTCCACCCGTCTATTTTAGCATCCATCAAACAAGCAGAAACAATGCTCTATCACTAGGCTGCTGGGCTGGTTATCCTACTCTCAGGGAGCTAGCCTGAGATATTTGCACTCGTAGTAGCCTTGGGCTCCGAAGTCCTCACCTCCTTCTGATCCCTAGACTCTTGCCTGCTGCACCTTAAAGCATTTCATGTGGTTTCCCACTGCACCTGACTCCCTCCTCCAGCCCAGGTTCGCGTCTCAAGGGAACCAGATTCTTTCAATCACTATTTATTGACAGCCTATTCAGTATCAGGCTCTCAGGTTAAAAAAAACAACAACAAAACATTATTTGTTTCAATCTTAAGGTATTTGCCTTTGGTCTCGCACAAAGCATGTGTGTGTGTGTGTGTGTGTGTGTGTGTGTGTGATTAATACCCTCCTGTGATGATCATTGATCAGGACTCTCACAATGCACTCCCTTGAGCCTAGTGACCCAGTGACTAGCCTAGTCAACTACCTGAGTTCAAATCCTCCCTCTCTCTAGTGTTTGATCTCAGCCAAGCTGCTCTGCCTCTCTGCACTTCAAACAGAGGTGATAGCACCGATCTCTTGGGTTTGCCGTGAAGCCCTGTATAGAGATGCTCAATCAGTGGCAATTGTTCTTAGACAGGAAACATCTCACCTTGGGTTATCAGTGTGTTCCTTGCTGAGGTACTTAGTGAATCAAGCTTGTTGATTTTGGTCACACATTAGGATATAGAATAGATACCATACATCTGCTGGGTTTTTTTTGTTTGTTTGTTTTAAGGTTTATTTTTATTGCGTGTGTGGGTATTTTGTCTGCATTTATATCTATCCAGTATGTGCATGCAGTACCTACAGAAACCAGAAGGGGGCGTCGGGACTCCTGGAACTGGAGCTACAGAGAGTTGTGAAAAGCCATATGGATGCTGGGAATGAACTCGGGTCCTCTGGAGGAGCAAGCAGCCAGAGCTCTTAACCACTGAGACATCGCTCCAGCCCCACACCACTGAATTGTTTAACTCACTTAACCAAACTCTGAGTTCCTGCTCAGGGTCAGTGCTCAGGATTAAAGGAAAACACAAAGAATGATGAATGAGAGAATCTAACCCTGGCTGGAGCAGCGACTCAACATTGTGCTGTTCTCACAGAGTACATGGGCTCCATACGCTCTTCTGTCACGGGGCATGCATGTGGTGACCACACATACATGCAGACACATACATCCATTTTCCTTAAACAATAAAAAACCAACTAATCCTACTGGGTGTGGTGACACACACCTGTAACTGAAGTACTTGGGAACTAAGACTGAGGGATGGGGAGTTTAAGGCTAGCGTTGGCTACAGAACAAATTTGTGTGTGTGTGTGTGTGTGTGTGTGTGTCTGTCTGTCTCTCTCTCTCTCTCTCTCTCTCTCACACACACACACACACACACACACACACACTCTGCATATGGAAATGCTTTGCTGTGTTGGAATGTGACAGTGGAGAAGGACAAGTTAGCCCCGGGGTGAGAGAGCACGGTAGAGCGGGTCACAAGTTTGACAAGGTAGCAAAGTCATTTACTTAGAAAAGGCAAAGGAGGAAGCTATGCAGTTACCCAGCTGGGGTGGAGCCTGCACTAAACCTGGAGACTGGAGTGTGTCCTACCCAGACTGAGGGAGAGAGCTGGAGCAGAGGAAGAGGGGGAAGAGCAGGGCCGGACGTCAGAGAGCAGGTGTGGGCGGGGAGGGCACAAACCTAGTAGGGTCTTGTGGACACAGAGCATTGCGAGGTTCTTGGCAAACCTCGGGGACATAGCTCAGTAGCAACACTCTTCGCCTGTGAGCCTCTGTGTTCAGACACTAGCATAGTAAAGGGAGATTTTTTTTTTTTTTTTTTGGATTTGGTTTTTTTCAAAACAGGGTTTCTCTGTGTAGCCCTGGCTGTCCTGGAACTCACTCTATAGACCAGGCTGGCCTCGAACTCAGAAATCTGCCTGCCTCTGCCTCCCAAGTGCTGGGATTATAGGCGTGCGCCACCACCGCCTGGCTTGCGATTCGATTTTTTTTTTTTTAAGATTTATTTGTTATTTATTTGAGTACAAAGTTGCTGTCCTCAGACACACCAGAAGAGGGCATCAGATCTCATTACAGATGGTCGTGAGCCATCAGGTGGCTGCTGGGAATTGAACTCGGGACCTCTGGAAGAACAGTCAGTGGTGCTCTTAACCTCTGAGCCATCTCTCCAGCCCAAAGGTAGATTTTTTAAGAGATTGGTTGCTTTCTATCTACTAAAAGTGAAAGATCTGTAAGAGATAGATGATAGACAGACAGACAGACAGACAGACAGACAGGTGGAGTAGGAGGTATTAGAATCTACATAGAAGCCAAAGGTGGAGGCTCATGCCTTTAATTTCCATCCCTCAGGAGGCAGAGGCAGGTCAGACTCTGAGTTTAAGGCTAGCCTGATCTAGAGATAAAGTTCCAGGACACAGAAAACCCAGTCTTGGGTGAAAAAACAAAAGGGAAAAGAAAGAAGAATCCAGTACTGGAGAGATGGCTCAGCGGGTAAGAGCACTGACGGCTCTTCTGAAGGTCCTCCAGCAACTACATGGTGGCTCACAACCATCAGTAATGAGATCTGACGCCCTCTCCTGGAGTGTCTGAAGACAGCGACAGTGTACTTACATATAACAAGTAAATAAATCTTAAAAAGAAAAAAAAAAAAAAAAGAAGAATCCATGGCATGGTAGCATCTATCTGTAATCCTGGCACCCAGGAGGTGAAAACAAAGTTTCAGTTAAAGGCCAGTCTCAGTTACACACCAACTTTGGTCTGGTTTTGTTGCTGTTTTGTTCAATTCTGTTTTGTTTCTGTTTTAATAAACTGAATGAAGGAAATCAGTCAGTCACCTACTACAGTGAAAAGGCTAAAGGCATTGGAGGTTTGGAGTCCAGTTGATTATTTATTTGTTCAGCTAGTACATGGGTTTGATTTGTTTGTTTGTTTGTTTTTTGTTTTTTTGAGACAGGGTTTCTCTGTGTAGTCCTGGCTGTCCTGGAACTCACTCTGTAGACCAGGCTGGCCTCGAACTCAGAAATCTGCCTGCCTCTGCTTCCCAAGTGCTAGAATTACAGGCATGCGCCACCACGCCCGGCTGGTACGTGGGTTTGAAATTATTGCCATCAAGACCATCTTAGTTAGGGTTTTACTGCTGTGAACAGACACCATGACCAATGCAAGTTCTATAAAGACAACATTTAATTGGGTCTGGCTTACAGGCTCAGTGGTTCAGTCCATTGTCATCAAGGCAGAAACATGGCAGCATCCAGGCAGATATGGTGCAGGAGGAGCTGAGAGTTCTATCTCTTCATCTGAAGGCTGCTAGTGGAAGACTGACTTCCAGGCAACTAGGATGAGGGTCTTAAGCCCACACCCACAGTGACAAACTTACTCCAACAAGGTCTTACCCCCTAATAGGGTCACTTCCTGGGCCAGTCATATACAAACCATCACAAAGACCAATGGAAGTAGCCCAGCGGTGGTGGCGCACACCTTTAATCCCAGCACTTGGGAGGCAGAGGCAGGTGGATTTCTGAGTTCGAGGCCAGCCTGGTCTACAAAGTGAGTTCCAGGACAGCCAGGGCTACACAGAGAAACCCTGTCTCGAGGGGGAAAAAAAAGACCAATGGAAGTAATAAGAGCTAACCAAGTATGTCTCCAAGACGTCTACCTCCTCCCACTAAAAGGATGAAGTTGACATCAACCCAAGTAGAGAACACCCTACATGAACAGAACTGAACGCAAGGGGATCCCACGTTCAACTCTGGACATGTCATATTGGAGACTTCCATTAGGGCTTCCAAGTAGTATTGTGTGATGTCATCGTTGTCTGATTGACAGCTTCCCGGTGTCATGAACAGGGCATCAGGGCTGGGGACTATGCAGGTCAGAGAGGCTGAGTCAGTCACAAAGGCACACCTTGGGAGGAACGTGACAGGGCCAGCACTGCCTGGGCGTAGGCCTGGGGGATTGACAGAAGACAACAGACTCGGGTCATTCAGTAAGGAGAACGTCGAAGCTTTACTGAGGGACCAGCAATATATACTAGAGGCCAGGAAAAAACAACAGGAAAAAATAATCATAGCCATAGGTCAGGCACCTGGAAAGTCCATACCACACTGGGTGGGAAAACAGGAATCAAGCTGAGCGGCAGGATGTTCCTGCTCTCAGGAAACCTGTGCAAACAGCTCAGCTGGGGGCTTCGAGCTAAGCTCACTGATGCCCAGCAGGAACAGGAGTGGGTAACGAGGAGAGACAGGGGGGAGACAGCAGGTGAGATCCCCTGGATGACTCTCCCTCATTTTCCCTGGTTCATACCAAGAAGGCACCCGGGATGGGTGGATCTGGAGATGATACGAAGTCTGTGGAGAGGAGAGAAATACAAAGAAAATGTAGAGAGCTGTTGGTGAGGATGGTCTGTGTGTTCTCATGGGGGTTCTCTAACCACTGCGACCTCTGCAATGAACTTGGCTTTTGCCCTTTCGTGAGAGCGAGGCAGGAGTGGTTCCAAGACCTCTCGCTGTTTCCTTTTCCTTGCATTTTCTGGGCACATCTTACAGGCATCTTGCTGGTCTTCACTGATGACACTCTGCCTTTGCTTCCCCTTGCTTTTCTTCACTGACTTTGAGGAGAGGAACTCACCAAAGAGCTCCTGGAGTCTCCCAGACTCCGAGCCAATCGGCAGAGCCGGGCAGAGCCACTGCTGCTGATCACGTAGACTGGACTGTGTGGACAGTGAAGATTGGAATCACTCAACGAACTACTTCTAAACAAGTCCACAACGCCCTGTCCTATTAGACATTTTTCTCCCCTACCTTTGATAGGTAGGCTATAAGGAAGGTTGAATCATTTAAGGAGCCTCCTTAAAGTAGATTCTGAAAAATATAAGCATAGATTCGGTGCTTTTCATTTCTGTGTCATTTAATATGGGTTATTAGTTTTTTTCCCTTTCATTTTATTTTTTTGTTTCTTTATTGAGACAGAGTTTCTCTGGCAGCCCTGGGTGTCCTAGAACCTGCTCTGTAGACCAGGCTGGCCTTTTTGTTTGTTTGTTTTTGTTTTTGTTTTTCGAGACAGGATTTCTCTGTATACTCCTGGCTGTCCTAGAACTCACTCTGTAGACTAGGCTGACCTCAAACTCAGAAATCTGCCTGCCTCTGCCTCCCAAGTGCTGGGATTAAAGGCATGCGCCACCACTGCCCAGCCTCAGGGCTGGCCTTGAACTCACAAACATCTACCTGCTTCCACTTCCCAAGTACTGGGATGAGAAGCATGTGCCACCATGCCCAGCTAATAAAGGTTATCTGTAATACTTTGCAGTCCTGCAGAGGTGAGGGGGGGGTGCTTCATGGCAGTTAGGAGCACTTGCTACTCTAGCAGAGGACCTGGATTAGGTTTCCAGCACCCACATGGTAGCTGGCAACCATTCATAACTCCAGTTCTAGGATGACTCTCTTCCAACCTTCATAGGCCTTGCATGCTTGTGGTGTACAGACATACATGTAGGTAATGCACTTGTACACATGAGTGAAATAAATCTTTTAAAACTAAAATAAAAGAACACTAAAATTGGGATTTCTAACAAAATTAGACACCCAAGAGGGCAGTACATGTTCATCCACTGCTGACTGGCTGATGTCACCCACAGTTCGTCACACAGTGATGTCACAAGGGCTCATTTGTCATTTTAGGAACAGCAGATAAAGATTCACGGCAGCCATCTTGATACATCTGCCAGACTCTCTCAGAAAAGTCGCTAATTTCCCAAAGTGGAAATTCGCTGCAGGGTTTGTTGAGAGGACACCTGTTAGAGTCCTCTCTCTCTGGCTTAGCCAGCTGACATCACTTTATTGTTTTTTAAGATTTATTTATTTATTCTATGTAAGTACACCGTAGCTGTCTTCAGACACACCAGAGGAGGGAATCAGATCTTGTTACAGATGGCTGTGAGCCACCATATGGTTGCTGGGATTTGAACTCAGAACCTTCAGAAGGGCAGTCGGTGCTCTTAACCACTGAGCCATCTCTCCAGCCCTGGCATTCACTTTACTGTGGGCCTTTTCCCTTTTCTTCTAGTGATGCTGAAGATCAAATCCAGGGCCTACCACTTGCAGATAGTCTACCAGTGAACTACATCCCCAGCCCTATGTCCGAGAAGGCCTGGAACTCGGCCCAAGCCCCAGCCTTAGCCTCCCGGATGCAGGGATTATGGTTGTGAATGAGAGAGCGCTCCTGGGTGGGGATGGGAGAAGTGTGAGGTACACAAGACGCTGCTGCTCTGAGTGCAGACAGACCCAGCCTCCACCTGAAAGCTTAACCTTCTCCACTTGAAGCTAAAGAGATGGTTCATCAGTTTGGAGCTCTTGCTGTTCTTGCAGAGGACCTGAGTTTGGTTCCAGGTACCAACCTAGTGACCCACGGCTATACAGGTCCCAATACCCACACAGTAACTGCAGTTCAAGGAGACCAGATGCCCTCTCCTGACCTCCACAGGCACCAGGTAGACAACGTAGTACACATACATACACTCGGACTACACACTCATACATAATAAGTAAATACAATTTTAAATAAGTAATTTCCAACTCAAGGACCATAAAGAATGATTGGTGTAGAAGAGATCTATGAATCCAATCATCCCCAGGGTGACGTGAGGCCTTGGGACAGAAATGGGAGAGCTTTCAAAAAAGAAAGCAACTAGGGTTGCTTGGAGCTTGGCATATTTGTTCGTGGTACTGGAAAATGAACTCAGGCTAGCAAGTGCTCAACCACTGAGCTACAGCCCCAATTCCCTACTATTCTTCTTTCTAATATAAAAAATAGATAACCTGGACTTGAGAAATGGCTCAGCGGTAAGGAGCACTAACTGCTCTTCCAGAGGTCCTAGAGTTCAATTCCCAGCAACCACATGGTGGCTCAGAACCATCCGTAATGAGATCTGACGCCCTCGTCTGGTGTGTCTGAAGACAGGTACAGTGTACTTATAAACATGAAATAAATAAAGATAACTTTAAATGTGAGATTAATATTAATAAAAAGAATACACACTCTTAGCTGACCTTAGCAGCAAGCACCCGTAATGGCAGCACACTGACAATAGAAGAATCACCGAATGTTCAAGGCCAGGCCAGGCTATCGGGTGAATCCGAAGTCAGGTCAAGCCATATAGCAGGAGTCTGTCTCAATAAATAATTAAAATAATGGTGTGGCGATGAAGTCCAGGCTATCCTGGAACTCACCATTCTCCTGCCTTGACCTCCCCAGTAACAGATTTTTTCCTCTGTCGACTGGTCTTTGTTTTTCTATTACTCCATGGAGAAAGAGAGCTTGCTGGCACCCCAGACTGCTTGCTGCTGGAAGGCAACGTTTTCACAAAGCATCCTTCTCCAGGGGGCTGCCAGTGGGAAGCGGTCAGAACTGGAGTTTGCTGGTACTTAAAAAGGGAGAGGAAGAAAAAGTTACAACTGCAAAAATCAATAAATGACTACCTCCTTTATCCCCGCGGCCACGCACCAGGAAAGAGCCGGGCAGCACAGCCAGAGCTGCGCTAACATTAGCACACTCAGGAAAATCAAAATGGGCTCTTTAAGGTGGACAGGCCTCTTAAAAGCTTCCCCTCCCAAGATCTCCTTAGAGAGAATGACATCTAGGCAGGGAAATGGAGAAGAAGGCGAAGCTCTCATTCTCTAGGACTGTGGCTGAAATTATCCATCAAATCTCCTCCTTAGGTAACCCAGACCCCTCAGTACACACACACACACACACACACACACACACGTCCGTGCGCGCGCGCACGCGCATACATGCACATGCATACAAACAAACATGGTGTGGACATGTACTCAAACACACACAAGCACAGAGACACACACATATACACACACATACACATGTACATACACACGTGCAGGCACACATAACAGGTACAGGCATGCATTCACACACACAGACACACGTGCACACACACATGCATACACGTGCACATGCACACACACAAACAGGTGGTGGGGGCATGCACTCACACAGACACACAAACACACACATACATATATACATACAAACACACATGCAGGCATACATAACAGGTACAGGCAAACACACAGACACAAACACATACCTACATACATATACACACACACACATGTACTTACATACACACGTGCAGGCACACAAACAGTTACAGGCATGCATTCACACACACACACACACACACACACACACACACACCAGAAAATTTCTGTAAAACAGATTACATCAGGAGCTTGATCTTGATCTTGATCATGGGTTTGTAGCATTTGGTGCTCTCTGCCCAAAACCTTCAGACAGTTAAAAAGCAGCAGCTTCTCAAGGACGCTCTCTCTGGCCTTCCGGGATGACTTCTGAGCAGGCGCCTGCTGCCTTCTGCAGTGACAGGCTCGCTCCTATAATCTGACACCACCGCTGTTACTTAGCCTCACGCTTTCCCACCTGAACACAGGGTCTGTGAAGGTAAGCAACCAGTCTTCCTGTCTCTCTGGTTTACAACCAGGATCCAGCCAGTGCCTGGCCAGAAGCAGGAGTCCAATAAAGCTTTATCATCAAAAGAGCAAACGTCTGGGCTGGAGAGATGGCTCAGCTGTTAAGAGCACTGACTGCTCTTCCTGGAGGTCCTGAGTTCAAATCCTAGCAACCACATGGTGGTTCACAACCATCCATAAGGAGAAACAAATAATAATAAAAAAAAAAAACCTATGGGCCGGATAGAGTGGGGCTGGGAGTGAGCTGAGTGGGGCTCAGCATAGGGGCAGAGCAAGATGGAGAAAGGGAAGTGGGGGAGCAAATGTCTGAATCCTCAAAGAGGTGATCTACACTACCTAAAACCTGAAGAGAGTTTCCCTTGGTCCCCATAATAAAAGTCAGAAGCAAGCATGAAGCCTTTACCCACAGAATTCAGAGGCAAAAAAAAAATCACTTTAAAAATCTTTTTCGCTGGGCAGTGGTGGCCCACGCCTTTGATCCCAGCACTTGGGAGGCAGAGGCAGGCGGGTTTCTGAGTTCGAGGCCAGCCTGGTCTACAGAGTGAGTGCCAGGATAGCCAGGGCTACACGGAGAAACCCTGTCTCAAAACAAAACAAAACAAAACAAAACAAAACAAAACAAAACAAAACAAAATCTTTTTCAAAAGAACATTTAATCTTTCAGGTTCCTAGATTTTTTTTTAAGATTTATTTATTTATTATATGTAAGTACACTGTAGCTGTCTTCAGACACTTCAGAAGAGGGGCATAAGATCTCATTACAGATGGTTGTGAGCCACCCTGTGGTTGCTGGGATTTGAACTCGGGACCTTCAGAAGAGCAGTTGGTGCTCTTAACCATGTTCCTAGATTCTTGACTTGATTTTAGCTGTATATTTAAATCTGCCTATAGAGGATTCACACACACACACACACACACACACACACACACACAACCTTAAGTAGAATTTGTAGGAAGCTATTGTGTTGGATTGTGTTCAGGCACACTGCTCAACAACCCAAGCCAATCTGGTGCCATTTGGGCTGAATAAAACTGTTCTGTTTAAGAATATACTCCTCAGCCAGGCGTGGTGGTACACGCCTGTAATCCCAGCACTTGGGAGGCAGAGGCAGGCGGATTTCTGAGTTAGAAGCCAGCCTGGTCTACAGAGTGAGTTCCAGGACAGCTAGGGCTACACAGAGAAACCCTGACTTGGGGGGAAAAAAAAGAGTACACTCCTGTTATTCAGAGGCTAAATGACCCTAAGCTCCAGGCAGCTCTAATGGTTCTTTTTAGCTCAGTTATATCGCCTATCCATAGACCTGTTCTCAGCCAGGCGGGCAGCCATAGGCTAACCCTTTGGTTGTTTTATTTGTAGGTTTGCATTTTTCTCAAATAACTATTCTTTTGTTTTGTTTTCTCTTGTGTTTTTCAGACAAGAGTCTCACCTTGTAGCTCTGTCTGGCCAGGAAGACACCATGAAGACCAGATTGTCCCAGAAACTCACAGCAATCCCCCTGTCTCTGCCTCCTGAGTGCTGGGATTAAGTGTATGCTACCATGATTATTTCAAATAAAATTAAATGTATTTGTAAATTTAAACACTTTTCACTTTTAACCCTACAGAGGTTAGGCAAAGGATTTTTTCTTCCCCCTTACCCCACAGTTTTAGCATTTCAAATTAACAAGTAGGTATGCATTAGTTTGTTTTATCTTCTTTTTAAAGGTTATTTTCTGTGAGTCGGGCAATTGGCGGCCCACTGCTTTAATCTCAGCACTTGGGAGGCAGAAGCAGGAGATCTCTGTGGATTCGAGGCTAGCCTGGTCTTCAGAGCAAGCCCCAGGACAGCCAGAGCTGTGCAGAGAAACCTTGTCTCAAAAAACAAAAACAAACAAACAAAACATGGTTATATCTGTGCACCAGTTGCAAGCCTGTGGTGCCTTGGGTTAGAAGAAGCCTTCAGATTTCCTGGAACCGGTGTTAGAGACAGTTACGAGCCACCATGTGGGAGCTGGGAGTCAAATATGGGTCCTCTGGAAGAGCAGCCACTGTTCTTAACCTCTGAGGTCCCAGGTGGTGGTGTGAAGGGCCTGAAGCTCAGTGGTTAGAGTATTCCCTTCCAGGGCTAGAGAGATGGCTCAGCAGGTAAGAGCACTGACTGCTCTTCAGAAGCTCTTGAGTTCAAATCCCAGCAACATATAACAATAAATAAATAAATCTTAAAAAAAAAAAAAAAAAAAGAGTATTCCCCCTCCCGCTCTCCCCAGCCCCTGGCACCTACTCTTCTATTCTCTGAGATCATGTTTTTGTATTATTTTGCTTTGCCTTAAAAAAAAAAAAAAAAGTATTAAGCCGGGCGGTGGTGACACACACCTGTAATCCCAGCACTTGGGAGGCAGAGGCAGGCGGATTTCTGAGTTCAAGGCCACTCTGGTCTACAGAGTGAGTTCCAGGACAGCCTGAGCTACACAGAGAAACCCTGTCTTGAAAAAAAAAACAAATAAATAAATAAATAAATAAATAAATAAATAAATAAATAGTATTATTCTCCATGTAGATGAGATCTCAAAGTTCTTATCTTTCTGTATTTTATCATTTCTTTTCTATTAAAAAAAAAAAAAAAGTAAGCCGGGCGTTGGTGGCGCACGCCTTTAATCCCAGCACTTGGGAGGCAGAGGCAGGCAGATTTCTGAGTTCAAGGCCAGCCTGGTCTACAGAGTGAGTTCCAGGACAGCCAGGGCTACACAGAGAAACCCTGTCTCGAAAAACCAAAAAAAAAAAAAAAAAAAATGTAATTTACCTTTTTGTGTTTACTTTATGTGCATTGATGTTTTGCCTGTGTGTATGTCTGTGTGAGGGTGTTGGATCTTGGAGTTACAGACAGCTGTGAGCCGCCAGGTGGGTGCTGGGAATTGAACCCGGGTCCTCTGAAAGAGCAGACGGTGCTCTTCACCACTGAGCCACCTCTCCAGGCTACTTTAGCATTTCTTTAACAGAGTCTTCTAAGAATTTTAGTTTCATAGCAAAGCTAAGCAGAAGACACAGCACTCTTCCCCTGGGCCACCAAATTCCCTACCCTGGTGATCCACTGATGTCACCTGACCCGGCGTCGTCACCCGGAGCTCACAGACTTGAGTCCACTCTTGTACATTCTGTGGATCGGGACAAACGTGTAATGAGTGGCAGAACAGTCTTAACCGCCTGTACAACGCTCTGTGATGCCCCTGACCTGGTTCTTAAGAGAGTAAACTGCAGAAGAAATGTAAGCGCAAAACTCCAACCTAGCTCCAGGGAAAGTGTGCTCAGATTGAAGGAGCTTTGGGTGAGGTGAGGGAGAGATCGCACTGGTATTTAGCAGCTGCTCACCCAGCGTTTGAAGCTGTGCAGTCATACACTTCCTCTCTCCAGTCTTCTCCAGCCTGCCTTATCTAATCACGTCTGTACATTCTATCCTTTCCGGTCCATCCGTCTGTCCGGTCCATCCGTCTGTCCGTAGTCTCCTTCTCACTCCCATTCTTTCTTCCTCTCCACCCATCCATCCTCCAAAACCAGTCGCCTCCACCCAAGCTGCCACTGAATCCTGCACCACACAAGGGTGCCAGCCCTCTAGGAACACACCGCCACCTTGCCCTTTGAGCCCTCGGTGTCAAATCCATCGCTTGCCCCTGTTTAGATACTGGATTTTACTGCTAGTTAAACTTTCATATGCACAGGTCTTGCCTTGTAAACACCTAAAACACAACGGCTCTGTTGTCCACCCCCAGGGAACGTGTCAGTCACTGCAATGACACAGATCTCCGACTACTTTACACCTGGATCTATGGCATTTCTACCAAAAGCAAAGCCCAGAAGCTTCTAAAGTTCATCTCTTAATATTTCAGTGACTGGAACAGAATCATAAACCTGGGTCTCTCAGCTCTCCGTCCATTATTTTTTTTTTCTGAGACAGGGTTTCTCTGTGTAGCCCTGGCTATCCTGGAACTCATTCTGTAGACCAGGCTGGCTTCGAACTCAGAAATCCGCCTGCCTCTGCCTCCCAAGTGCTGGGATTACAGGCGTGTGCCACCACTGCCAGCTTCTCAGACCATTCTGGCTGACCCAGACTTACCTCCAAGGCAGCGTCTCTGCTGAGATTCTAGCACTGGGGAGCTGAGTTGCCCAGAGCCCACTGCCAGCCTTCCCCTGGCTCTACACGCAAACTGGTCCACTCTGTTGTGCAGACCAATAATTACAACTGTATATGACAGATAAAATTTAAATTGTTGGAATTGTGCATGGCGGACAGATTTTGAACCTCTGGGTTACAATGGAACCAGCCTGCCCTGGCTTGCTTTCATAAAGCTTTCATAAAGCTAATCCCTGGTTCTTATGAAAAAGAAAGTACTTTTAAACCAGTGGTTCTTAACCTTCCTAAGACTGTGACCCGCTAACACAGTTTGTCACATTGTGGTGACCCCCCCCCAACCATAAAACTATTTCATTGCTATTTCATAACTGTCATTTTGCTGCTGTTAATGAATCATAATGTAAATATCTGAACTATCTGATATGTGACCCCAAAGGGGTCATGACCCACGGGTCGTGAACCACTTTAAAACCATCTTGGGTGAACTACATTTGGGGTATATTCGATAGACGTGAAAACAACTGGAACAGGAAAGCACTTGATTGGGAAAGTGTGTTTGTACACGGAGGGTGACCTGGCTTGGTTTGCAGAGGCCTTTTTCTTCTTAAAAGCTGTTTGAGTACCAACGAAAGAAACCCGGTTTTTTCAAGCCCATTCCTTAGAAGAAAAGAAAATATGGCCAGCGATCATTAGCCAGCTTTATTTTATTTACCAAGATAAGATTTACAGCTTCGAGTAAGACTAAACTCGTGCACTGCCCACAATTACCTTGTAACACAGAATGTGGTTGCCAAGCGTCTTTGTAAATGCTGGGCTCTCCGGGAGCCATGAAAATTCCAGGCCGCCCCTTGTTCCAACAACCTTAAAGAACCGCCAGATCGCCACTCACTATGGGAGGTGGGGGAAGGTACCCAGTGGGAAGGTGTCGTGAGGACAATTATCAATCCCTAGACGCTTGGACAGGGGAGGGCTGGTTCTGTTTATTCTGCCGCCCTTCACGCAGGCACCCAGGATCATCTGCGGCTTTAACAATCCTCCGGCAGAGATTACAGGTGTGGGTTGCCACACTCAGCTTGAGATGGTCATTATGATTTATTATTATTATCATTATTACTCACGTGTGCACGAGAGAGAGAGAGAGAGAGAGAGAGAGAGAGTGTGTGTGTGTGTGTGTGTGTGTGTGTGTGTGTGTGAAGGAAGCTAGAGGTCAACTTAGAGAGAGGTTGGTTCTCTCAGTCCACTCTCTGAATCCTGGGAACAGAACTTAAGTTATCAGAGTTGGTGACAAGCACTGGGCCATTTTTTTTTTTTTTTTTTTTTTGAGACAGGGTTTCTCTGTGTAGTCCTGGCTGACCTGGAACTCACTCTGTAGACCAGGCTGGCCTCGAACTCAGAAATCCGCCTGCCTCTGCCTCCCAAGTGCTGGGATTACAGGCGTGCGCCACCACGCCCGGCTACTGGGCCATTTTTGTTTAATGATAGTTGTGTCTGTTTATGCAGAGGTTTTTTGTTTGTTTGTTTGTTTTTGTTTTTTTGTTGTTGTTGTTGTCGTTTTTGTATGTACTTGTTAGTTTCTAGGGTTCTTTTCATGTAATATATTTTGATCATGATCTTTTCCGACTCCTCCCAGTACCTCCCACCTCCCTTGTTACCAAGTGCTGGGATTACAGGCTGGAAAGAAATATTTTAAGAACAAAGGTTGCGGATGGCTCCACAGACCTCCAGACACAGCAGGACTGATGCTCCTGTGAACTCCCAGAGTCTGGGACAGGAAGCAAAGTCCTGCACAGGTTCAAGCCAGACAGAATCCCACCTCCGAGAAGGGGAAGAGGACCCAAAGGCCCAGCCCTAACCAAGAGGCTGTCTGCAATTGATACCTTCCAGGAAAGAGAAGGATCAGTTTACCCAACTGGAGTGTCTCTCACCTTGGCTATCAACCATGCTCCGGGCAGGCTTCCATGTTTTGTGTGCTTTGTTTGGTTGGCTTGATTTGGGTTTTTATCATCATCATCATCATCATCATCATTATTATTGGTAGTGTGTTTTGATTTTTGTTTTGTTTGAGAGATACAGGTTGTTTCTGAATGCACGTACAACAGTAGATAATTCCGTGGGCGGGAGTAAAAACATAAAACAGTAGGGACTGGAAAGATGGCTCAGCGGTTAAGAGCATTGGCTATTCTTCCGAAGGTCCTGAGTTCAAATCGCAGCAACCACATGGTGCCTCACAACCATCCATAATGAGATCTGACTCCCTCTTCTGGAGTGTCTGAAGACAGCGACAGTGCACTTACATATAATAAATAAATAAATAAGTCTTTAGGGGCTGGAGAGATGGCTCAGTGGTTAAGAGCACCGACTGTTCTTCCAAAGGTCATGAGTTCAAATCCCAGCAACCACATCATGGCTCCAACCATCCATAATGAGATCTGATGCCCTCTTCTGCTATGTCTGACGACAGCTACAGTGTACTTATATATAATAAATAAATAAATAATCTTTAAAAAAATAAATCTTTAAACAAAAATTAACTTTAAAAAAAACATAAAATAGTGATTCATGTTGTTACATAAAATCAGACATGTAAATAGGATTAATTAGTTTTCAGGTCCTCAACAATAAACAGAAAATTCCAGGTGTGGTAAGGCAGGCCTTTAATCCTAGCACTTGGCCAGCAGAGGCAGGTTGATCTCTGGGAGAACCTGTCTCTACTTAAACAGGAAGAAGGCTGGCCTAGCAACCCAGACCACAAGCCAGCCTCCAGAGGTAGAAGTCAGGGAGTCACTCAAGTTCAGGTCCAATGTTATCAGCCAGCCTTATCTACTCTGTGAGTTCTAAAACCTTCCTATCTCCAAAGACCTAAACTAAAACAAACAAACACACTGGGGCTGGGTTATAATCAGTTGAGAGAATGCTTGTCTGGAATGCAGGAAGTTCTGGGTTTGATTCCCAGCACTGAAAATTAATTCATCCAGACACAACTAAAGGTGAAAATATTAGAGAAAATTATAAGTACCAAGAGAAATATATTCAAAGCGTTATAGCTCTTTCGGAATTTGTCTAGCAGGTTTTCTGGCTTTCCTTGGAAACCAACGCCCAAACAAATATATTCACTCTATTAGTAATTTTGAAAATAACAATTCTGATCATGACAGTAAAAGCAAAACGGCCACATGCCAGGCTCTAGATCTGTTATAGGTGATAAATTATATTCAACGCAGGTTTATTGGAAGCTGCTCTCAGGTGAGTTCACTGGCCCCAGGGAAGTCATGGGAAGAGAGGGGGGAAGGGAGGAGAGAAATGGACTTAGGGTTTGATTGCATCAAGAGAAGAAAAAGAGAAGAAGCAGTGGACAAAATGTCTGGATTATAAAGGGCAGAATCTCTGGAGGAAGTTCAGGGCTAGGGGTAGGGTATGCTAGGTGGGGACTGAGGAATGCTGGGAGAACCTGGGGGTCAGGTGTGCTTTGATATGCAAAATATGCACCTCTCTCCCTTGCCCTGGAGGTGGAGGGAGTGGGGGTGTGGATGTGGGGGTTGGGGGAAGATAGAGGTAGGGGTTTTTGAAACCAAAACATCAGGTGTTAATTTATTTCTTTGTAATGATCAATATAAGAGAGTAAAGAAACTAAGACTTTAGAAATGGTAGCTACTGCCTGGCAGTGATGGCGCATTGCCTTTGATCCCAGCACTTGGGAGGCAGGTGGATTTCTGAGTTCTGAGTTCGAGGCCAGCCTGGTCTATAGAGTGAGTTCCAGGACAGCCAGGGCTACACAGAGAAACCCTGTCTCGAAAAACAACAACAGAAACAACAACAACAACAACAACACAACAACCCAAACAAACAGAAATGGTAGCTACTGACCTCACTACTTCTCATTAGTTGGGTCCTCATGTCAGGATTGGGGTATGCAGGAGGAAGATTCCAGCTCTCCATATACTCAAGGACCTGCTGTACAGAGACAGCAAAGAATGGATACGTGGTTAGGACGCTGGAAAACACTGAAAACCTAAACAACTCTGAAAAGACGCAGCAGCATGAGCCAGCCTCGGCACAGACATGGCTTTTTAAAAATTTTTTCCAGATAGGTTTTCTTTGTGTAGCCCTGGCTGTCCTGGAACTCACCCTGTAGACCAGGCTGGCCTTGAATTTACAGAGATCCACCTGCTTCTGCCTCCCTAGTGCTGGGATTAAAGGTGAACACCACGACCAAGCTGCCAGTTTAGTGTGTGTGTGTGTGTGTGTGTGTGTGTGTATGTGTAATTTCAAATATATGTATTATACTTATATCTCATATCTTATATCTTATATATACATATCCCCCTTAATGGATCGGGGCATTGTTCAACAAAAGCTACTGATGCACTCCTGAGCTATAGCCCCAGCCTTATAATATCTTTTTAAGGCTTACGTTTCTTGGTTTTAATTATGAGTACACGTGACTCTGAGTATGGCTGTGCACACAGGATAACTGGGGCTTGAGGAGGCCTGTGGTCCCAGCTCTTCCTGAGGTTGGAGTTGAAGGCAGCTGTGAACCACCTGACGTGGGCATTGGGAACCCGCGTCAGGAAGAACAGCAGTGCTTTTAACTACTGAACCATCTTTTGCACCCAATATTTTAATATAATATCTTGGGTAATAATACTAATTTTCAGTGTGTTGTCAGCTCAGTTTGACTTCTTGGCTTTCAGGAGAGCAGACAGTACATTAGCTGAACCTTCTTCAATGGCAGAAACGTTCTAGATCCAGACTATCTACAGCCATACCTACTGACTAAGCTAGCTGGTGAAGCACCTGGAGAGTCATGGGACTGACGGAGAAGAAAAATCTAAGTTGAAATAATACGTCTAGGGGCTGAAGAGATGGCTCAGCAGTTAAGAGCACTGACTGCTCTTGGTCCTGAGTTCAATTCCCAGCAATCACATGGTGACTCACAACCATCTGTAATGGGATCAAATGCCCTCTTCTGATGGGTATCTGAGGACAGCTACAGTGTATAAATAAAAATAAATTAATTTTTTTTTTAAAGAAAGAAAGAATATATCTAAGTAGACTGGCTTGCCTGCATATATGGCTATGCACCACCCACATGCAGTTCTCTTAGAGACCAGAAGAGGGCGTTATATCTTCTGGGACTGTAGTTACACAATGGTTTCTGAGCCTTCGTGTATGTGATGAGAACCAAACCAGTGTCCTTTGGGAGAGCAGCCAGTGCTCTTAGCCTCTGAGCCATCTCTCCAGCCCTGGAACTAGTTGTGTAGCATTAAGTTTATATTACTAATTTGCTTATCTCTGTCTCACTAGCAAAGCACACATCGGCCACATACTTCAGTCAGGACTCTGGTTTCCCTGAGATTGGCATGGATTTAAACATCCCCTGAAGAAATCCAATGTTCATAAAACTACAATTTTGTCTTTCCTGTTAGCAAGGCTCTCAGCCTTGGCCCAGTACCATCAAGCACGGTCAGTACCTCCAGGCACCTGAGTTTGTGTGGCCCTTACATTTGAATAAAATCCTCTTCTTTAACTAGATAAGCAGTCATTACAAAAACTGCACTTCCTAGTCCCCTCCACTGTCACGTGACTAGTAGGATGCAAGCAGAAGTCACGTGCGCACCTCACTGGGCGGAGCCACGGAGATGTACCCTGAGCCTTCTGTAGAGAAGATGGAGCACTAATGACTCGTGAAAACCAAAGTGTTGTCTTGGTCCCTGTAGTCTAAGCACAGAGCCAGGAGAGGCAAGGACCGTAGGTGTCTCTATGTACCTATGTCTTGGGTTAGCCATAGTGTGTAAAAGAAGAAGTTCATTTCCGGTTTGAAGCCACTGCTATTTTGGGTGATCACCATTCACAGCTGAGCCCAGTTCAAACTCGCATACTCCTTATGTTTCCCTCGGAACGGCGGCCACGCTTCTCAGAAGCGACGGCATTATTACCCTCCAAAGAACTACGTTGAGATTAGGATCTGGATATCTGCACTCGTTAAACGTGTGTAAATGAAACTGGGAAGATGGCTTCTTCCTTCTCAAAGCTCCCCAGGCACGTGGGGAGTGGGGATCTGCAACGGATCAGAAAGTGGAGCCCTCTATCTCTGACTCGCTTTCCAGCTCAGCGGCTCAGGGGATAGGGGAGTGAACTGGAGCGTGAGGACGCAGCACCCAGAGAGGGAAAGGCCTCCAGCTGCCACACACACACACACACACACACACACACACACACACACCGCTCCCAGCTGCTGCCTCCTCCAGATGTCCCTCACACCTACTCACGTCGATGGTCTTCTGACATCACCAGTGGGAGACCAATTGCTCTTACAGGCCAAGGCTGGTCCTGGGAGGACCAGGCACATGCAAGGTGCGCATGCAGTCATGACTCAGTCACACGCAAGTAGGAGGAAAGAGGAGACAAGGCTGGATACCAATGTATTTCCAAAATGTATTTGTTTGTTGTCTTATTCCCGGGCTTGAAGTTTCACCTATGTAGAGACTATGTGTGGAGTCTACAGATAGACACATTAAAAAAAAAAAAAATGAAAAAATTGAATGCGCCGGGCGGTGGTGGCGCACGCCTTTCATCCCAGCCCTTGGGAGGCAGAGGCAGGCAGATTTCTGAGTTCGAGGCCAGCCTGGTCTACAGAGTGAGTTCCAGGACAGCCAGGACCACACAGAGAAACACTGTCTCGGAAAAAAAAAAAAAAAATGAATGCATTTACTCATGACTATCAACTCATTCATGAGTGGCTCCTAGTGGCAGGTCTATGTGATACAACTTTATTCTCTTGTGATGTTACCGTTGGAAGCTGTAGCTCACTGTGCAGTATGGTTGCTCCCCAGTTTCTGTGAAGGGTAGATTCCAGAAACCCCTATGGGCATCCAAACCATCAAGCCTTATATAAAACACAGCAGTGCTTATGTGTGTGCTCTATTGCACATTCTCCTATGTGCTTTAGATCACCACTAGATACTTAAATACGTAATACTATAAATGTTGTATTAACCAAGTACTGAGAAGAAAAATTGTGTATGTTTAATACGGAAACAATATTTAAAATATGTTGAGTCCGAGGTTGGTTGAAACTATGATGCAAAAGGCAAAGACCAGGGACTCTGACTGTATCTGCATCACATGCAAAGCAATCATCCTGGGGGAGGGGCACTTTCATTTTGGCGGTCACATGCAAGAATCGGGACTGATACGGTAAAATGGAAAACATAGAACAGGAAGACAGACCATGCTTGCTCTCGTAGATGTAGGACTAGAATATGTGTACAGTTGGATATGTGACTCAGACCCGCAGTCCCAACATCTAGGAGGCCAAAGCAGGGTAGGGTGGGGGGCTGGAGGAGTTACTGTGAATTAATGGTGAGCCTGGCTACGGTAGGATACCCTGGCTTTTGTTTTATTATAAAGGCAAACACACAGAGAACTTCCGCTGCCGGGAAAGGTTACCAGACTGGCTTACAGCTGGAGACCTCGGTGTGAGTGCTGGCACTCCACTCTGAGTGATGACCTCTTGTTGCTGATTAACTGCCTGTCCATTTGCCCGAGACTCACGCTTTACTGAGGAAATTCCCAAAAAGCCAATTTTTACAACTTCCTCACTTGAGCATCCGAATACTGACTTAGAGTAAGCATTTATTAAAAAAATGAACGGGGAGCCGGGTGTGGTGGCGCACGCCTGTAATCCCAGCACTTGGGAGGCAGAGGCAGGCGGATTTCTGAGTTGAGGCCAGCCTGGTCTACAGAGTGAGTTCCAGGACAGCCAGAGCTATACAGAGAAACCCTGTCTCGGAAAACAAACAAACAAACAAAAAACTAAACGGGGAAGGATCATAAAAAAAACTGAATGGGCTGGGCGTGGTGGCACACACCTGTAATCCCAGCACTTGGGAGGCAGAGGCAGGCGGATTTCTGAGTTGAGGCCAGCCTGGTCTACAGAGTGAGTTCCAGGACAGCCAGAGCTATACAGAGAAACCCTGTCTCGGAAAACAAACAAACAAACAAAAAACTAAACGGGGAAGGATCATAAAAAAAACTGAATGGGCTGGGCGTGGTGGCACACACCTGTAATCCCAGCACTTGGGAGGCAGAGGCAGGCGGATTTCTGAGTTCGAGGCCAGCCTGGTCTACAGAGTGAGTTCCAGGACAGCCAGGACTACACAGAGAAACCCTGTCTCGAAAAACCAAAAAAACAACAACAACAAAAAAAAAAAACTGAATGGATGGATGGATAGATGGATAGATGGATGGATGATGGATGGATGGATGGATGGATGGATGGATGGATAAATGCATAGATGAATCGCTGAATTAATAAATGGATGGGTAGATGAATGAAAAGAATCACAAACCTTTGTGTCTTCAGTCTTCACCCTCCCTCTTTCCTGTATGGTCCTAATTAGTACTCCAAGATAAGGCTGCTAAAATCGGTTTGAATTGGAAACCTCTGTAATGACTACACAAGCTGCTGTGGAAGAACATCCTGGGGAGGCCATAGGGACCATTTAAATGGGGGGGGGGATTCCTGATGGAGCTAAGGAGCAAGGCTCTGCTGAACGCTGTTCTCTGGCTATAAACAGCAGAAGTTCCGTGAGAGCTAGCTTGCTCTAATCTGCAGGCACCGATGTCCCAAGCTTTACAACCCAAGTGTAAAACCAAATAACAGGCTCCTCCAAGGTTCCTCCTCAACCCCCAACCCCGGGCACAAATATGGCTATCTGAATGAGAGACTATAAAGATACCGCGTGATGTCACTAATATGGAACTGTCTGAGGAACTAAGACTGACACCAGGCTCGATTGCTCCTGTCTATGATCCCAGCACGCAGAGGTAGAGGCCAGAGCATCTCTATGAATTTGATTCCACGATAAGGCTACCCAGATTATTCCAGGCCATCCCTCCAGCCTTGGCCAGTCTAATCTTGACACAAAAACCCAAAACCAAAAATCAGTCTGAAACAATTCCATTCCTACAAGCCAAGCCCACTCAACAGAGCCGTGATGAAATATTCCTTGAGGGTGTGGCGGACTTAAGCAAATTCTTTTCCCTGAAAAGGCTTTTCCACCAGTATTCATGGTTCTAGGGGACACTCTACTCTCATGCTGCAGAAGGTACAAGGCATAGGAGCTCACCCCGGCCTTGATGCTGGGCTGTGACATTGAGGACATCCATCCCTGGGGACCACCCAGACCCCACCTCTCTGCCTAGGAAACTAAAGCACTGTAGCCAACTCAAGAAGGCCATGGCTTCTGTGCTGCTGCCACGTTTTCTAACTGCTCACTTGGAGTTCTGGCCACTTTGGTTAACATGGAAGGAAGAAAGAGTTCTGGGGAGCCTGGCCTGATGACTGTTTTGCCCACACATGTAACACAATCATCATATTCTATTGGCCAAAAGAATCCATAGTGGCAGATGCTTGAATCCCAGCACTGGAGAGATGGAGGCAGAAAGGTCAGGTATTCAAGTTCATCATTGGTTACATAGCAAATTCAAAGCCAGCCTGGGATACATGAAACCCTCCAAAAATAGGAAGAAGAGGAGGAGGAAGAAGAGGAGGAGGAAGAAATGGAGGATGAGGAAGAAGAAGAGGAAGAAGTAGAGGAGGAGGAAGAAGAGAAGACGAGGAAGAAGTGGAGGAGGAGGAAGAGGAAAGGAAGAAAAAAGAAAGGAAAGAGCAAAGAAAGAAAGAAAGAAAGGAAGGAAGGAAGGAAGGAAGGAAGGAAGGAAGGAAGGTGTGTATTTCTAGAAAAATCTGATTTTCTCTTACCAGCTACATGGCTCATGGTTTTCCAAGAAAGTTTCTCTGAGTAGCCTTGGCTGTACTGGAACTTGATCTGCAAGGCAGGCTGGACTTCAACTCAGATTTCCACTTGCCATGGCCTTCGGGGGCTGGATTCAAGGCTGTGCACACCACCCATGGCAGCATCTCTATTTCTGCTTTCCTCATCTTTCATCTCAAATACTAGTGCTTTAAAACGTATTATTGTTTATATATTGCACACATATATGTATGTATATATATATATATATATATATACACACACACACACACACACACACACACACACGCATGCATGCATACTTACTAGTTTATGTGCAGCACATGCTTTCGGGAGCCCTCAGAATTCAGAGGAGGGAGTCAGAGCCCTTGGAACTAAAGTTACAGTTTTATCAGACCTGTGGGTGCTTGGAGTAAAACCCAGGTTCATTATAAGTACAGCTGCTGCTCTTAATGCTGGACCCAAACGCAGGGCTTTCTAGCAGGTTGTCTTAGGCTTTCTGTCGCTGTGGTGAAACACCATGACCAGAACAATGTGGGGGAAGAAAGGGTTTCTTTGGCTTAAGTTTCCATATTACGGTGCATCATCAAAGGAAGTCAAGACAGGCAGTGGAGCAGGGCAGGAACCTGGAGGCAGGAGCTGACACATAGGCCATGGAGGGGTGCTGCTTACTGGCTTGCTCCTCATGGCTGGCTCAGCCTGCTTTCTTATAGAACCCAGGACCACCAGCCCAGAGATGGCCCCACCCACAATGGGCTGCACCCTCTCCCATCAATCGCTAATTAAGGAAATGCTCTGCGGGCTTGCTTCCAGCCTGATACCTTTTGGAGGTATTTTCTCATCCGAGGTTCCCTCATCTCCGACGATTACTGCTCATGTCAAGTATTATGACATAAAACTAGGCAACACACACGTGTAGCTCCTGCCTTAGCATCCACCTGGCTGGCAGACAGTCTCATGACCCACATCTCTGCTGAGTGAACCAAGTTATTAAACATCTTTGAGCTTTAATCTTATCACAGTGTAAAATAGTGCGGTTGGTCCTTAGCCCACAGCGATACTGTGGCATCATAAAGATCAATAAGTTAACCCTCCTGAAACATACGTGGGATTTGACAATAACCAAGAAATGTCCGTGCTCACCATTTTCAAAATTAATAGTATTGTAAGTACTTCAGTGCAGGACTCCATCAACAGCTGACTGCCCAGAAAAATGTGCCGTTGTAGCATTGCGGACAGACTCAAAGCATAATGGGCTGGGATTCTGCGCCCTTGGCTTTTAAGCACCGATGGAAAGTAATAACTCCTAAGACAGGTGCTAAGGATGGGGGAAGAAAAGAGACGGAATCAAACGGCCTTCCTTATCTCTTGACTTTAAAGGGACCTGGGGGATTTGTTTGTTTGTTTGTTTGTTTGTTTGTGTTACTATAATCCTAACCTGGTAAGAGGGTCTTCTTTAATACTTTATAGACTAATACTCAGGAGAAAAACTCCACACCTTCCAAATTAAGGTTTCCAAATTACAAATGAGAGGAGGTCCGTTGCAGTACATGTCAAAGCCCATGTGTACCGGCCATGGACCCTTTCCTTAAGAGACTCACCAAAAGCATAGTCTTTCTTAAGGAATTCAGTTTTAAACAGAGAATAACAAAGAATAACGCACAATGGTAACAGATGGGCGAATCCTACAATAAACTGCTGGGTGAGGCCAAATAAGCCTCCCGACATGGACAAAGCCAATTAAATAGTTGACTCAAAAGCAGTTTGTATTTTTGTGACTCAGTGATTTTTACTCTAAAAGCAATTACCCAGGCCCTGCTTCATGAGGGAGCAGAAGGTGGGACCGGACGGGGAGAGTGCTTTTGCTGACTCCTGCCTCCTGCATGGAGCCTAGAGCCCAAACTCAGCTGTGTTTCTATTTCCTGACCTGAAAATTGGGGCCAGTAGGTGACACCTGCAATAGATAGGTTCAGAAAAATAATTAATCTACAGGAAGGGCAGACTAAAGTGTCTCCTAACACTAAAGAAAAAAATTGCACCAAGCTTTGAGTTCAAGTGACTCGAAGCAGCACGTGGAGGTTAAAATCTACTAGAATGGAAACTGTGAAGGTCCAGAAGGCCTCACGTGGACTTAAGGACAGTGAGTGTAACACGTGTGGTCTGGACAGTATCACCGTCCCAACGGGACGACTAATAGTCTTTGTTTGTTTGATTGTTTATCCTTGGTTTTCACTCAAATGGATATATAAAATAGGCAGGGCGGTGCTATGATACAATCTGGAAAAGATTGTTTAAAGAATTTCAGGTATGGGTCAGTGCATTTATTCAGTATGCAAAAGATAATAAACCCTTTGCTATTACAATGGTCAAACAACAATAAAATTAATTAGCACTCAAACATAACTGGGATTGTGCAGCTTCCTACAGACCTCGCCACTGCCCCACAGACACCCCCACCCCAGACTCCCAATTATTTCTCAATTAAAACTAGAAAATGAGCCGGGCAGTGGTGGTGCATGCCTTTAATCCCAGCACTCAGGAGGCAGAGGCAGAGGCAGGTGGATTTCTGATTTGAGGCCAGCCTGGTCTACAGAGTGAGTTCCTGGACAGCCAGGACTATACAGAGAAACCCTGTCTCGAAAAACCAAAACAAGAAAGAAAGAAAGAAAGAAAGAAAGAAAGAAAGAAAGAAGGAAGGAAGGAAGGAAGGAAGGAAGGAAGGAAGGAAGGAAGGAAGGAAAGAAAGAAAAAGAAAATGCTGGGCGGTGGTGGCACACGCCTGTAATCCCAGCACTTGGGAGGCAGAGACAGGTGGATTTCTGAGTTTGAGGCCAGCCTGGTCTACAGAGTGAGTTCCAGGACAGCCAGGACTATACGGAGAAACCCTGTCTCAAAAAACTAAAAAAAAAAAGAAAAGAAAAGAAAAGAAAAGAAAGAAAGAAAGAAAGAAAGAAAGAAAGAAAGAAGAGAAGAGAAGAAAGCCAGGTGTTGTGGTACACATCTGTAATCACAACACTGGGACAACACTGGGGAGGTGAAAGGGCAACCGGAGGCCAACCTGGACTACTTGCTCCCCTAGCTCTGAGATGCCAAATCTTCTAAGTTCAGACTCCATTTTAGAGAACCTGACCTAAGTTTGAACTCAGGTGACAGGCTGGTACCTAGCACTAGTTTTCAAGTTGCCCCCCAACAAAACCGGAAAAGCCTAGCTCCAGTCTCTAGGCTAATCCCCAACAAGACCAGCATCTCCAGGTTACACCTGTGTGACACCGGTGTGTTGGGAGGGGGCTGAGCTAGCTCGAATAAAGACCCTACTGTGAGTTGCATCAGATCGGGGACCACTAACAATTCCCTGGCACTACAGCTCAAAGGTAAAAATTACATATATATATAATTGTATATGTACATGTATGTATACATGTATGTGTATGTATATATTGGTTGGAGAGATGGCCTGGGAGTTGAGGCCACTCAATGGGTTTGCAAAGGATTTGGGTTCAGTTGCCAGCATTCGTGGCAGATGACTCAGAACCCTCTGTAAACCCAGCTCAGGGGGACCCTGATCTTCCTTCTAAAGGAACCTGTACTAGATTACACACACACCCTCCAACACACATTTAAAAAAAAAAAAGAAAGAAAGAAAGAAAAGAAAAATCAATCTTATAAAAGAAAAGACTCTTTAAATTTCTAAATGGTAGCCGGGCAGTGGTGTCGCACACCTTTAGTCCCAGCACTTGGGAGGCAGAGACAGGTGGAGCTTAAGGTCAGCCTGGTCTACAGAGTGAGTCCTAGGATAGCCAGAGCTGCACAGAGAAATCCTGTCTCCAAAACAAAATGAAAACCCTAGATGGTAAAATTAAAAACAGGACACTCGCCCAAAGAACTATAAGTTTGGGAGGGGGGAGGGCAAGGTTTCAGATACTCTTCTTGGTCCATTTGAGAAATAATATGTCCTTTGTGGCTTGAAGCTTTCCCAAGACCCAGAAAAGAGACATTAGATGGCGCCTTAGTGGATACCAGTCTTGAGAGGGCTGAGAGTTACCCAGCGAGCTAGGCATTGTCACAGCTTGACTCCCAACTCAGCCAGGCCCACTCCAGAACGCTCGGTGGTGGGTGCTGCAATGGGAGGTAGACTGAAACCTGGCGGGTCAGCTCAAGGCACATCCCCTGCATCCTCACCATCCACTCCAGTTCCTGAATCCTGAATCCTTCTCTTGTTTCCTCTTAGCAACCAGTGGCAGCCTATATAATTCTCCCCTTATAAAGAGACTTCATTTGAAGGTGGCTTGAGGGTTAATGGTTAACTCCTTTGTTTGTGGTCCCACGAATATAGGTCACATGAGTGACGAGTCCTTAGACAGAAGGTACATAAGGAGGTAGTGGATGGCTCAGGACCTTATTACAACGTGTCCATCAAACCCAAAGGGGCAAACAGTGTGTCTGATTGATTTCTTTTTTTCTTTTTTTCTAAAGTGTGTCTGCCAGCTATCATGTGACATTAGACCCCAAACCAAATCTGGAGGCTAAAGCAAAAGCTCTCCTGACTCAACTGCAGGGACCAGCCTCCCTAAGAGCAACTTTCTACCACACGCCAGATCCAATCTCTCACCCAGCTGAGTTGCTGGTGACTCAGAAATGTCTGTGTGAATAATGTCCTCCAAGGATAGATAGGCTTGGGGAGAAGAAAACAAAACCCATTTGCAGTGTTCCCAACACTGCAACACGACACATACTTCTTTCTCAGTTTCCTCTTGGTGCTGGGGTAGAAGAATCCAGGGCCGCGCACACAGGCAAGCGCTCTACACTGACTTAGCTACAACACCAGCTCACACCGGTGGCTTTTTAATTTATTTACTTCTTTGTTTGAAATTGGGTCTTACTGTGTAGCCCTGGCTGGTCTGGAACTTGCTATGTAGACCACGCTGGCCTCAAACTCAGAGATCCGTGGAATTAAAAGCATGTACCATCACACCCAGCTAAATCTTGTTTGTGTTTGGTTTTGCTTTTGCTTTTGCTCTTGCTTTTCAAGACAGGGTTTCCCTATCTAGGCTTGGCTGAGTGGAACTCTGTAGACCAGGCTGGCCTTGAACTCACAGAGATCCACCTGCCACTATCACCCAACTTAGAAGTCACTAAACATGTCACGCCTATCAATTTCTCTTCTGGTTTTCTGGTTATTGTGAAGATCTTTGGGATTTGCTTGAGGGTAATTTTTTGTTGTTGTTGTTTTTAATCCTTTCAGATTTTTTTTTTGTTTTGTTTTTTGTTTTTTGAGACAGGGTTTCTCTGTGTAGTCCTGACTGTCCTGGAACTCACTCTGTAGACCAGGCTGGCTGTTGTTTTTATTTCCCAAATTATCACATCTACAGTCTCTAACCTCACAGTACCTTTATTTAGACTCTGCTACTGGGGCGTAAAGTGAGAGGCTCAGTCACAGCCAGTCAGAGGTCTCCAAGAACAGACACCGAGCAGCACACATCACATGAGGAAGGGGTAGTCTCCTTTTTCTCTAAGGTTCTATGGATGAAGCTGGAGCCCTAATCATGCCAGACAAGAAGATGTTCTGTTCTAGATTCAAAGGCATTAAGAGAATGCTCTTGGCAATCCTGGAAGAGTTCCTGGATGCCCATTGGGGGGGGGGGGACGGACGATCCTAATGTCATAGCCAAATATGTGAAGTTCATGGCACTGAAATAAAAATTAAACAAGAGAATTATGAAAGGTTTTATGAATATTCTCACACACATTTTGTGCAGGTATGCCTGAATTATAGGAAGGATTACTTTTACTATACATCAAAAGATTTATGTCAGAACTCCAAAATCAAGTAAATGATGTCTTTGAGATATACTTAGATTTGATTTTCTACACAGATTAATTTAAAAAAAATCTGGAGAAGGACATGATGCTTAGCCAAAGGCAGGACCCACTTTTTAAACACGCTAAGCGTCTTGAGAGCAAGAACGGTGTCTCGGGCTTCTTTCGCCTTTCCACAGAAACTATCAGTAGACTCCAAAGGACTAAACAGATACTCTGGTACCACAGCTGATAAGTCTACCATAGTTAAACTATCACACCCAAGCCAGGCCCTGGCACACTCCGGTAATCCCAGCACCTGCAGAGCTCAGACAAGAGCACCAGATGCTAGTGGTTCAAGCCCAACCTAAAGATTAAGACCTTTTCTCAATTAACCCACAGGTGGGAACCACCAGGCTGCCTCTCGGCTGATGATCTATTTATTTATTTTTATTTTTATTATTTATTTATTTATTTATTTATTTATTTTGGTTTTTTCAAGACAGGGTTTCTCTGTGTAGCCCTGGCTATCCTGGAACTCACTCTGTAGACCACCACTGCCCGGCCAGCTGCTGATTTCTTACTGTAGCTTTCATAGTCACTGTGCCAAGGGTTTCCATCCACTGTGAGGATGACAGGATTCATCCTTTCTCGAGGCATGATGGGAGGTTATCAACAAAAGAAATGAGGTGCTGAAGTCTCAAATGGCTAAGGAGAGAGCTTCAAGGAGACCCGCCCGGGAACACATCAGAGAGAACGCTGGAGCTCATTGTTGGAAAGTCACACAAAGCCACCTGGTGTGAGGCCTGCATCCCCAAATCAAAGACAGAAAAGGCGTCTGGATATGGTGGCTCCATTCTGTTGTGCCAGCATCTAGGGAGGCAGAGGCTGGGATCATGAGTTCGAGGCTACTCTGTACTACAGCACAAATAAGAAGTGGTAGCTAGTCGGGCGTGGTGGCGCACGCCTTTAATCCCAGCACTCAGAGACTGCGTCAGGCTGATCTCAGTTCCCAGCCAGCCTGGTCCACAGATCAAGTTCCTGGTCCCAGATCAAGATCCTGGGACTCAACATCACAAAACAACAACAACAACAACAACAACAACAACAACAAAACCTAGTAACAACAAAACAGGGTGGGGGTGGGGTGCGGGGAGAGACAAAACAAACATCAGCCAATTTTCAGCGATCAAACCTTTAAATTCTTTTTTTTTTTTAAAGATTTATTTGTTATTATATGTAAGTACACGGTCACTGTCTTCAGAAGAGGGTGTCAGATCTCATTACAGATGGTTGTGAGCCACCATGTGGTTGCTGGGATTTGAACTCAGAACCTTCAGAAGAGCAGTCAGTGCTCTTAACCGCTGAGCCATCTCTCCAGCCCCTAAACCTTTAAATTCTAAGATAATATAAATGTTCTTAATAGACACATGCGCAGGCACACACATAAGATAGTCGAAACTAAATGAAATAAATGTTTAAGTAGATTGTAGGAGCTAAAACAAAAATTATCTAAATTAATAAAGTATAAATTTCATGTTAGATGCTGACAATCATCCCATGGTAGGTGTTGGAATAATTTTTTTTTTCCCATTAACCTTTCAAGGCTCAGCTAAGGCGGATTTAACTCGCAGTTAGTTTTCAGAACCACAGCCAGCTGTGGAAGAAATCAAGTTGGACATCGGAAACAAATATTACAGAAAGACTTCAAATCCCTCTCTTGAAGTCTTGCCTGTGTAGCGTGGGCTCCGAACTGACCACTTAGCCCCCCTGCATCTTTCTACCCAGCTCTGAGGTCTCAGCCTCCCTCAGGTCACTGTTCCCCACTGGGCTCTTGAAATCACATGCTTTGCCGGGCAGTGGTGGTGCACGCCTGTAATCCCAGCACTTGGGAGGCAGAGGCAAACGGATTTCTGAGTTTGAGGCCAGCCTGATCTACAGAGTGAGTTCCAGGATAGCCAGGGCTACACAGAGAAATCCTGTCTCAAAAAACCAAAAAACAGCCGGGCGTGGTGGCGCACGCCTTTAATCCCAGCACTTGGGAGGCAGAGGCAGGTGGATTTCTGAGTTCGAGGCCAGCCTGGTCTACCGAGTGAGTTCCAGGACGGCCAGGACTACACAGAGAAACCCTGTCTCGAAAAACCAAACAAACAAACAAACAAAAAAACAAAACCCAAACCATATGCTTTAGCCTCAGTTAAAACAAATGGAATTTGTTTTTCAAATTTTCAAATTATCATAAACACAACTGATTTTCTTTCTTTCTTTTTTTCTTTTTTTTTTCTTTTTTCTTTTTCTTTTTTCTTTTTTTTTTTTGGCTTTTTGAGACAGGGTTTTTCCGTGTAGTCCTGGCTGTCCTGGAACTCACTCTGTAGACCAGGCTGGCCTCACACAGCTGACTTTCTACGCTGGCTAGGACATGGTTTGGGTGGTTTTCTGGTGGAGAGCATTGTTCAAAACGTGTTTCTTTTTTAGTTTTTGGAGACAGGGATTCTCTATGTATGCCCGGCTGTCCTGGAACTCACTCTGTAATCCAGGCTGGCCTCAAACTCAGAAATCTGCCTGCCTCTGCCTCCCAAGTGCTGCCCTCCTCGAAAAAATGTTTAATATTATCTAATACGGAGCCTAGAAAATGCTAGCACACTAACAAGCCTCATAAAACAGTTAAAGCAGTTACCCAGCAGGTGATGATTGTTAACCTTGACTGTCAGCCTGATTATATAGGAAGACACCTAGACCAGTAAAGCACATTCTAGTGGGTTTTCCAGAGCGTTTCTACAGGCCACCTCTTCTGGGACAACAACGGAGGAAGGAAAGACCTGCCCTGGCTGTGGAGGCACCATCTCTCAGGCTGGCCCCAGAAGGGCAAGGTAGACAGAGGTGCCTCTTGGTACGGGGGACCTGCGTGCTTCCTGAGAGCCTGTGTACCTTGCTTCGGTTGTCTGTGGACGGAGACTCCACCTTCTCAACCATCCACCATGGACTCCTGCGGGCCACTCCACAGGGAGCCTCTGGGCCTTCAGCCCCAGACCCTTGAAGTGCACTCAGGTGGGACTACCCAGTTAATCTAAATTCCATTGTGTGAATTAGTCTAATTAGCCCCCTTTAGAAGTCTACTTGTTGGTATGTTCATCTAGCCCTAACTAAGAGTATTATTGGCCACTGTGCCTCTTAGAAATATTAAGGAACTGGACGGGTCAGTACAGGATTTTAAGGATTTTTGTCTGCCAGCCGGGCATGGTGGCACATGGCTCTAATCCCAGCACTCTGTAAGCAGAGGCAGAAGGATCTCTGAGTTTGAGGCCAGCCTGGCCTACAAATCTAGTTCCAGGACAGTCAGGGCTACATAGAGAAACCCTAACATTTGAAAAAAAAAAAAAAAAAAAAAAAGCAAAGCCAGGCAGTGGTGGCGCACGTCTTTAATCCAGCACTTGGGAGGCAGAGGCAGGTGGATTTCTGTGTTCAAGGCCAGCCTGGTCTACAGAGTGAGTTCCAGGACAGCCAGGGCTACACAGAGAAACCCTGTCTCAAAAAACAAACAAAAAGAAAAAAGAAAGAAAGAAAGAAAGAGAGAAAGAAAGAAAATTTAAAAAAGAAAGGAAAAAAGAAAACTGTCTGCCCCCTTCTAGAAACAACTGAAGTTTAAAGTACAAGTACTATGCTAAGTTAAGTAAAATAGAAATGAAATGATATTTAACTTGGTATCGACCTCTCTCTCTCTTCCTATGTCACTTTATAGAAACAGTGGTTCCTGCTGCCCTTCCCAGGTAGCACGCATTAATTAGTTTAGTTTTGTTTGTTTTCCTTTTCATGGTAAAAAAAAAAATGTGTAGGTTTGAGAAGAATAAAGGTCACTGGAATCAATATTTAATACTTTTCTAGCTCTAGTAAAAAGACGTTCACCTTGGCATAACCAAGTGGTGTGTGGGCATGGGGGGCATAAGGGTGACGGTTTGGGGGGGGTTGTTTGTTTGTGTTTGTTGTTTTCAGGACAGGGTTTCTCTGTGTAGCCCTGGCTGTCCTGGAACTCACTCTGTAGACCAGCTGGCCTCGAACTCACTGAGAACTGCCTACCTCTGCCTCCCCTGAGTCTGGGGTTTAAAGGCATAGGCCACCACGGTCTAGCAATGTCCATTTCTTCGTACCAAGTATCAGGCCTTAATTCTTCAATCGTAATCGTCCTCACAAGATGAGGCGTAGGTGAGCCGGGCCTGGTGGCGCTCGCCTGTAATCCCAGCACTTGGGAGGCAGAGGCAGGCGGATTTCTGAGTTCAAGGCCAGCCTGATCTACAGAGTGAGTTCCAGAACAGCCAGGACTACACAGAGAAACCCTGTCTCGAAAAACAAAAAAACAAAACCAAAAAAGATGAGGCGTAGGCACAATTACTACCTTTATTTTATGGATAAAGAAATTGGTGATCAGGCCGGGCGGTGGTGGCACATGCCTTTAATCCCAGCATTTGGGAGGCAGAGGCAGGCAAATTTCTGAGTTCGAGGCTAGCCTGGTCTACAGAGTGAGTTCCAGGACAGCCAGGACTACACAGAGAAACCCTGTCTCGAAAAAACAAAACAAAGAAAGAAAGAAAGAAAGAAAGAAAGAAAGAAAGACAGAAAGAAAGAAATTGGTGATCAGTCAGGCAAAGCAGTACATGCTTTAATCCCAGTACCAGGAGGCAGACGTAGGAAATGTCCATTAACTTAAGGCTAGCCTGGTCTACATATATGTATGCCCAGGTCAATCATGGCTATAAATCTAGACTCTGTCTTAAAATAAATAAATAAAAATAAAAAATAAAAGCCAGGCATGGTGGAGCACACCTTTAATCCCAGCACTGTGGAGGCAAAGGCAGGTGGACCTACTTGAGTTTGAGGCTAGCCTGGTCTACAGAATGCATTCCAGGACTGCCAGGGATATGCAGAGAGATCTTGTTTCAAAATACAACAGAGAGAGAGAGAGAGAGAGAGAGAGAGAGAGAGAGAGAGAGAGAGAGAAAGAGAGAGAGACAGAGAGACAGAGAGACAGAGAGACAGAGAGACAGAGAGACAGAGATGCAGGTCAGAGATAGAGATTGAGGCTCAGAAATAAAATAACCCCCCTGAAGTCATTTATTAATAGCATAATCGTCAGCTTCCAGAACCTACACCAAACTCTACACTTGATTTATTTTTTATGTTAATTTATGTCTATATATGTGTGTCTATGTGTATACATGCCACGTGTAGTGGGGACTTTGGAGGCCAGAAAAGGGTCGAATCCCCTGGAGCTGGAGTTAGAGGCTGTGAGCCACCCGACACAGGTGCTAGGATCCAAACCTCTCAAAGAGAAGGAAGAGCTCTTAGCTTCTGGGTCATCTCTCCAGCCCTTTACTCACTATTTTACATAGAGGGGTGTGTGTGTGTGTGTGTGTGTGTGTGTGATTTAGACAAGCGCTTGACTCTTTCCTGTTTCTAGACTCAGATCTCTCCCTCAGTCTCCCCCTCCTGGAAGCACCCATGCCTCCCATTGGTGCAGACCTTGAAACTCTCCTCAGGCCCTCCCACTGCGACAGTCCCACTGGCCTCCCATGGTCCCCAGGAGAAGTGCTGACCAAGACAATACATACAAAGCAGATGGTCGTTTAGTAAATGCCAGCCTGAGGTTGATCCTGGCTCCGTCACGGCAAACCTGCTCCCCAGTGAGACTCTATGCCTTTCTGCTTCTTTCATTCTTTACCCACGAGTCAAGAAACTGGACCCTAACTATCCTGACCTCTTCATAGCTATCTGCCTTTATGTTGTTCTAAATAAATCTTTGTCTCCTACTGCTTGGGAAGAACTCGGTAGGGTCACATAGTGTACTGTGTGCTTCGTCTTTTTTTTTTTTTTTTGTTTTTGTTTTTGTTTTTCAAGACAGGGTTTCTCTGTGTAGTCCTGGTTGTCCTGGATCTCACTCTGTAGACCAGGCTGGCCTCGAACTCAGAAATCCACCTGCCTCTGCCTCCCAGGTGCTGGGATTGCAGGCGTGTGCCACCATGCCTGGCTTTGTCATTTGATTTTTAATAATATTGTACGATGGTAGGAACAAACAAACATGCAAAAAAATAAGTTGGCTCAACTGTTCAAACCCCGAAAACGGAGGGAATGCAGGGGTCTGGGTAACAGGAGACCCTAGAATGAAGGACTAGGACATGACTGAGTGCTGTTTTAGTATGCCTGAGGATTATTTCAAATAGGGTCCCAATGCCTTCAGACTTATAAATCCCACCTTAGGTATTGCTTTGAAATCTACTTTACTGAGCTAATAAATAACAGAAAGGGTTAGGTAAGACAGGCATGGTAGCACAGACATATAATCCCAGAGCTGAAAGAAGTGCTTTGATTTCAAAGCCAGCCTGGTCTACAGAGGGAGAAAAAGAAAGCAAAAAGAAGCAAAAGGAAGGAGGAAAGGAGAAGAGGGGAGGGAGCGGGAGGACAGGAAAAGGATAGAAAATGACCCTGGTTGGGGGCACACACTTTTAATCCCAGGGCAGAGGCAGGTGAGTTTGAGGTCTGCATAGTGAGTTCCAGGCAGCCTGGGCAACTTAGTGATACTTTGTCATAAAAACAACAAAAACAAACAAACAAAAGCCAAAAGCAAAACAAGAGACAAGATCACTCCATCTGCTTTATAAACAAAGTTCAGTCACTGAGATGCATGGTTAGGAGGTGAATATCAATCTGCGGAGATTTTTGTCCTAGGAAGGGAATATGGGTTGGGACAGACCTCCAACAGTAGATACAAAAGTTTTGATTTTTTAATTTTTTTGTTTTGTTGTTGTTTGTTTTGTTTTTGTTTTTGTTGGGTTTTTTTTTTGTTTTTGTTTTTTTGAGACAGGGTTTCTCTGTGTAGGCCTGGCTGTCCTGGAACTCACTCTGTAGACCAGGCTAGCTTTGAATTCAGAATTCTGCTTGCCTCTGCCTCCCAAGTGCTGGGATTTAAAGGTGTGCCCCACCACTGCTCTGATTTTTTAAAGGTGGTGAATGTCTTAATTTTTATAAAAGCCAATCTGTCAATACAGCAGGGATGTCAGTGCGGCTTCCTCATAGCTGAACGTTCTGATGAGCTCCTGTGGGCCCCAGGATAGTGTGCAAGCCAAAGTTGTATTTTTAATTACTGTACCTAAAAGTTTGAGCCTCTGACCTGAGAGCCCCTTGCTGAGGACAGGCACTCCCTGAAATGCTGGAGGCTGTTGTTTATGGGAGATAACAAGCTGGAGTTCCTCAAACAGGTTCGAGTTCCTCATACAGGTTCGGGTTGGCCCATCTGCATCTGATATGCTTGGTCACCTGCAGGCCTTGTGAGCTGCCCTTCGAAGGTGGGACTCTGTGGCCATTTTCTAGAAACCCAGAGATGGATCTGCCCAGAGAGTCCATCAACCTGGACAGTATCTGGATTCAAATTTGGGTTTAAATTGTGGGATTAACAACAGCTTTATGTTATTGCCAGCTCATTTGAAATCTAAGGTTGTCCTTTTCTAATCGAACCTTCCCAGAGTAATCAAATAAATAAAAAATAAATAAATAAATAAATAAATAAATAAATAATCTCTGTGTGTTTAAGGGTATTCTGGGAAAACAGTGACTTATCCACGCAAACATAATTGCCATTGTATTTAAGGTTATTTTCAGTTACTGACTGTGAGCTTTAACCAATCACCCTCAGTTGAATAGTGCTGGGTCCCCAGTACACATATTTGCCGGAGATACTATACTGACCTAAGTGTTCCTTGAGTTTCTAGTTTAAATTTAGAAAATTCTGTTAGATGAGGGAATCATGGTAAAGAGCAGCCGTACAGGCTGGAGAGATGGCTCAGTCAGTGGCCAAGGGCACTGTCTGATGTTCCAGAGGACCCAGGTTCCATTTCCAGCACCCACATGGCAGCTTACAACTGTCTAGTTATTAACTCCAGGATACGACACGTTCACACAGACATACATGTGAGCAAAAAACAAACAAACAAACAAAAAAACCCAAAACACCAATGCACATAAAATAAAAACAAATTTCAGAGCCGGGCGGTGGTGGCGCACACCTGTAATCCCAGCATTTAGGAGGCAGAGGCAGGCGGATTTCTGAGTTTGAGGCCAGCCTGGTCTACAGAGTGAGTTCCAGGACAGCCAGGGCTACGTAGAGAAACCCTGTCAAAAAAAAAAAAAATCAGACCATATTCTGATGGTCTAACATGTTCACATTCTAGAACATTCTTTCTTAAGGTTGAGGGCACCCTTTGACGAGGCACAATTTAGCCTTATCAATCTTCTCCAAGGTCATGCCTCCCAGGGGAGACATTAGGCTGTGCTAGGCTCGTGTGACAATAAGGACCTCCCTTCCACCTGGTGCTGGTTTCGTGGTCTCTATACCTCAGTTTTGTTTTATCTGTTTGTGTTTGAGACAGGGTCTCACTATGTAGCCCTGGCTGGACCCAGAACTCTCTAGGTAGATCCCACCATTACAGAACTCCTTTGTTTTTCTATGGTTTGTGTGTTTGTGTGTTGTTTGTTTGTTTGTTTTTGAGAGAGCATATCACTGAGATAAGCTTAGGCCTGTCTCTTGGTGACAGTCACCCTGCCTCAGCTCTCCACCCACATTCCACCCCTGTTCCCAGGCTGAGGTTATAGGCGTATACAGCCACAGGGCCACTCACGGTTGAGCCTCAGTTCTTCATTTTTAAAATGGGTGTGGTGGCAGGGTGAGAGGACTTGGCTTCCAGGTTGTTACATTTGGTAGAATGGGATCTGATACAGTAACTAGCCTTTGTTCTTGTTACTGTTGTGATAGGGCCTCACGATGTAGTCCTGGCTGACCTGGAGCCCCCTAGGTAGACTGTTGGGACTAAAGGAATTTACCTCTAGCTGTGTCTGCACAAACCTCTGACTGTGGTGAGCTTCCAACAAGCCTAGCTTTCATGGTAATGAGAACTCCCTCCCAGGGCTGGATCGAAGAAAGTTCATAACCCAGGCATGGCAGCACACGTCTTTAATCCCAACACTCAGGAGGCAGAAGCAGGAGCTCTGTGAGTTCTAGGACAGCCTTGTCTACATAGTAAGTTGCAGGCTAGCCAGGACTTCATAGAGAGACCCTGTCTAAAAAGAAAAAGAAAAGGAAGAAGGGGAGGAGGGGGAGAAAAGAGAAGGGGAAGGAAGAATGACTAGAAAAAAATATGGAAGTGTTTTTGGTTTGTTGTTTGGTTTTTTTAAATAAAAATTAAATAAAGAGAAAGGAAAATTCCCCCAAATGTTCCCACCCCTCCAGCCCAGGCCAGGGCAGCCTCTATGTAGAAATTTGATGTTTCGTTGTATCAGAATGAAGACACCCAAGATCAGGGTCTGAGAGAACACTGGATTATTCCTGTCACCAATCCATGCTTATCCCACCCAAATGGATTGCATTTCTCAAATTGCAATTGGAAAGCACGGGTATCCTCAGCCAAAGCCAGGCTTCCTTGAGGGTGTGGGCAGACTGGGATCAAACCCCGGGACCTTATACATGCTAAGCATCGGCTCAACCCATGAACTTCAGCCCCACCTGTCTCTCTTCAGCTCAGCTCCAGATGACATGAAGAACTCTATTACTTTCTAGTGCTCGTCTCCCTATCATCCATCTTCCTTCGGTGGCCCAGTGACGGAGGGATTTGCGTCTTGTTCCGAGATAAAATCGGGTTGTATTTGTCTCTTTTGCTAATGCTCCCATGTCATCTCCCAACTCCAGCCTACCCATTGTCCTCCAAACGTGCTCCCTGGTGACTCAGAGGCAGCGAGGGGCAGATGACAGATGTGACTCTATAGAGCATCCTCGCCTCCCAGCGGGCGGGAGAAGGGCATGGCCACGGTGTCCCCTTGGCTGGGCGTACCCTCAGCTGGCTCTCTCTACCATCTCTCGAAGGACACTGTGCCCTCATGGATGCCCTGCCCTACTGCAGGACTTTGTCCTTTACAGATCACTAGATAGCTCGGGAAGAATGTCAATAACCTTCTGCCAAACTATTAAAGGAGGAAAAAAAAAATGCCAGGAGCCATGCAATTTACCACAGGAGCTGACACACCACACTTGACCCACTTGACAAACCCTGAAGCCAGCTCTGGCCCAAGCCCGGTTAAAAGCCCGTGGAGAGCTGTGACTGGCCTGCCTCTCAACTGGAAAAACCAGGAGTCACCCTCCAGTCCTTACCAGCCGGTTGGCCTTGAGCAAAGAACTCACAAGCCCCCATTTTTTCTGACCCTTTAATGGTTGGGAGTCGTGAGTAGGGGGAAAGAATCCCTGTCATTCATCTAACCTGGGTAACCCTAAAGACGGACTGAGCCTATTAGTTCTTGTCATAACTCATCCAGGTACCCACCAGACAGTAGAGAATCAAAACCCTGAGGAGGTTGAGGCGTGTAACTCAAGCATAATCCTCCCACTCCAGAGCCTGAAGCAAGAGGCTCCTGAGAATCAGGAGCAGCCAGGGCTATGGACCAACATTGTCTCAAACAACTTAAAGCCCCCCAAAGACTATAAAGAACCCACTGAAAAACTAGAGCAGCCGTCTATCCTGCTCGTGCCAGAAGGTGTGTTGTATGATCGTGTTTGTGGGAGTGTGTTCAGCAGCCAGAGGTCAACATCATATGTCTCCTTCCCTCTGTCTCCTCCTTTTTCAACTTTTTCTTTTGTTATTGACGGAGGCTCTCATGTCATAGCCTTGCTGGCCCAGAACTATGTAGACCAGGTTAGTCTCAGACATACAGAGATCTGCCTGCCTCTGCCTTCCAGGTGCTTACATCTAAGGTGTGTGCCACTGCGCTCTTGAACTTTACTTTATTTTGTTTTCGTGATGCTAGAGGTCACACCCGAGACCTCGAACAAGCTAAGTCCACGATCTACTGTTGAGCTTTAAGCCCCAGACCTTTGCGTAGCTGGGGGTTTTGTTTGCTTATTTTGTTTTGGTTTTATTTTGTGACGGACATCATGGAAGAAGCCAGAGCAAAGGAAACATCTGGAAACGGAAGCGATCTTCTGAGATGTGATAGAGGGCGTGGGTGTGCCAGGCGTTGAGTTAGACATGCCACCAGGCCATTTTCATGCCATCATCCTGCCATTCCAAGAGATGAATCATGCTACAGCTAGGCCAAGAAAACAGTTCTGTGAGGGAGAAGCTGCCCAACTGAAGGCCTGGAGGGTCCCTGGTGAGCCACTGGACTACAGTCCATGGCTGAAGAAACCAGGTTCACACTGCAGTGCAGAGTCACAGCAGCAGTGGTCACCACAGCAACAGGAGAACTATTCAGTGAGGGCAAGTGGGTAAATAATAATAATAGTAATTAATAATAATAATAATAATAATAATAACAACAACAACAATAATAGCAAATACTTTTCCTTGGCAGTTGGAGGAGGGTTCAGCCCACATTTAGGGTGGGTCTTCTAATTTGAATAATCCTAGCAAAATACATAAATATATCATCCCTCAAAGGTGAGCTGCCGTAGAGCCTTATCTCATGGGTGGCTCTATTTTTATGGGGGAGGTATGGTTTCAAGACAGGATTTCTCTGTACAGCCCTGGCTGTCCTGGAACTCACTCTGTAGACCAGGCTGGCCTCGAACTCAGAAATCCGCCTGCCTCTGCCTCCCAAGTGCTGGGATCAAAGGCGTGCGCCACTACTGCCCGGCTTCATGGGTAGTTTTTTTTTTTTTAAGATTTTATTTATTTTATGTATATGAATACACTGTAGTTATCTTCAGACACACCAAAAGAGGGAATCCAATCCCCTTACAGATGGTTCCTGGGACTTGAACTCAGGACCTCTGGAAGAGCAATCAGTGCTCTTAACTGCTGTTAAGGGACTCTCCAGTCCTTCCTGGGTAGTTGTAAATGTCAAGTTCACAGTCAATATTAACCGTCGGAGCTGTAGTTGTAAATTTTTTATTTACCTATAATCACGTTCTTTCCTCTTTATTAGGTAAATACAGGCAAACCTGATAGATTGTAGCTTCCGGAATCATGCACGAGGATTAGGATCCTCTGAAATGCCAAATATTTAGTAGATAAACATGGAAAATAGGAATAGAGCTGAGGGTGTGGCCAGTGGAGCTGAGGGTGTGGCCCAGTGGAAGGCGCTTGCCTGCCACGCGCAGAGCTATGGACCCCATCCCCTTCCAGGGAACTAAGCAACAAGTGAAGAGTTTACAAGTGAACCGGCCACTCTGGAGCTAAGTGAGCATGTTACAGATGAAGGCTGCCTTGAACTCCTGACCTTCCTGCCTCAGCCCCCTGAGTGCTGGGCTCACGGGCTGTATCCCTACCACTGACTCGGAAATCCTTGTTGGCTTTGTGATTTCAGATACAAAAGATGCCCTGTGTTTTTGGTTGTACGTGTGTGTTGTGGGTGTACAGGGTATCCGGTTCCTCTGGAGCTGGAGTTACAAATGGTTTCGAGCTGCCGTGTGCCTGCCAGGGATAAATCTGGGTTCTCTGGCAAAACAGTCAGTAAAGTTAGCCATTGACGCTCAGCCCCTAGCGTGGCCTGTGTTTTTAAACTACTTTTTTTTTTTTTTTTATGAAGAGCTAAGAATTAAATTCAGAGCCTGAAACACATTGGGCCAGGGTTCTATTATTACATTAAACCGCTGGCCTAATCTTTGTTGGTTTTATTCTTTCTCCAGTACATTGGAAAGTATAGCATATAGGAATATATATCCTTACTCTATTATAGCTCATAAATAGACATTTGACTCATCATAGATTGCTTTATTAAGCACCAATTTCACTGGGTGTGCTTGTGCACACCTTTAATACCAGGTGGATCCCTGTGAGTTCACGTGGCCAAGTGAGACCCTGTCTTGAGCTCCAACACTAATGAGAAACAGAGGGGTGGAGAGGGGAAGAAACAGTATCAAGGAAGAATTTTTTATTTTTTATTTTTATTTTTTTTATTTTTTTGGTTTTTCAAGACAGGGTTTCTCTGTGTAGTCCTGGCTGTCCTGGAACTCACTCTGTAGACCAGGCTGGCCCCCGAACTCAGAAATCTGCCTGCCTCTGCCTCCCAAGTGCTGGGATTACAGGCGTGTGCCACCCCGCCCAGCTTCAAGGAAGAATATTTAAGACTCTCCTTTATCACCTTTTATTGAACATTTAATTTTTTGGTGTTTTTGTTTTTTCAAGACAGGGTTTCTCTGTGTAGCCCTGGCTGTCCTGGAACTCACTCTGTAGACCAGGCTGGCCTCAAACTCAGAAATCCACCTGCCTCTGCCTCCTGAGTACTTGGATTGGAGGCATGTGCCATCATACCCGGCTCTGCTTAAATATTTTTAAAGATTGAAAACCGGAAACAAAAAAACTAGAGGGAGTTTGTTCCAGTTACTCCCAACGAGACTGTGAACTGTCGAACACCGGTAACGAGTGAAGAAACAGGCTAGCGCCGTGCAGCCTGTGCGGAGAGGCTGTTCTGAGAGGAAATCTCAAACAATCTGATTTCCAAAAGACCGACTAGGGCTCTGTTTAATGATTAGTGCTGTCAGAAATGAGTAATATTTACCTGTCCAGAACAGTACTGACGAGAAGCCAATATCTTTCCAGCCAGGTGCCACATTTCCCACAGTTAGTATAAGGAATGGATGGAAAATCTTTACTTGTTACTCCTCGCTCAACACCCCCCCTCCACTCCACCATTTTACAGAACGTGCCAGGAGGTTTTAGTTGTTGTTGTTGTTTTGGTTTGTTTTAAATCATGCCAACCTTAGCTTGGGTCCTACATAGAATCAGCAAGAAGTGCCGGTGAGAATACCCAGTCCAGCGATGGCTTGGCAGGAGCTAGCTGCGGTCTAACCTGTCTGTGAGGTTTCTGAGCCTGGTGTCATCCTCCGGTTTGAATGAATGGTGTAGGGTGCTCGTTCTTCATGACCCCAGATAACTCACACACTAAAAGGAACTTGCTGGCATGACTGTGCAAGATGTCCACTGTACGTCTAATGGTTTTACGGGGATAGCAGTTCATAGATACGCCTCCGTGGTCCTGGAAGCGTACACTCAGGAAGTTTCCAGTGACCGTAACTGATTAACTGATCTTTAATATCCTCGTGCAATATGGGTTCAGATGACATTGTTGAGTGCCTTTTGGATTTTGGCAGAGATGCCTTGGGGTCATTAGTTATCTGTCAATCATTTACAAATCCTTTCTGAAAGCAGTTAGCAAATAGCATGCGGCCATTATAAACGTGTATTCTTTATAAACGTGAGTCACGGTGTGCAGTACGGATGAGCTCAGTGGGGGGGGGGGAGGTGTTGAAGACAGAACACTGGCACAGAAGATGCCCACGTTTGTCAAACGAGAACGATGAGACTGTCCCTTGGTTGAAAAACAGTTCCTAAAACAAGACGCCCTGACCGACTTTGAGTCTGCCTCCACAGAGTCACTGGTAAGCTGCCCGTTGACTGACTATGGCTGAGGGCGAATGCTAAACAGCTGTTGTTTGAACTATGTGTGAACGACACTTCAGTCTCTCCTTCAGAAAAACGTGCTCCTTTCTCACCAGGTACAAGTATTCCCATTTCTACTAAATTAGCCGGAGAGATAAGCTTCAAAAGACCGAGGTAACTCATTAATACAGTGTTTCCTCAGCCTGCCAGGAAGCTTCGCGGCAAAGTGGGTAGAGACTGACAAATGAGGAGAGAAGTCCCCAGGGATATTCTTTACCCCTTTTCCAACCCCCCCTCCAAAAATGACCATTTAGTCAGAGGCAGGTGGTACAGCAAGAAATCCAGCATGTGTGTGTGTGTGTGTGTGTGTGTGTGTGTGTACGTGAGCGAGCGCTGTTGTGTGTTCTCTCAGTCACAAGCAAGGAAGGGAAGCAGAACAAATCACACAAGCATGCTGTTAATTCCCAGGAACCTCTACGGGGAGCGACGTAGTAGGTGCTGACAGTGAACAGCAAAGCTGCGTGTCTCCACAATACCCTGAGGCCTGTCCCCGCCTAAGATGCCAAGTCACATAGCTCTTCTGTTTAGGTGACAGAGTCTCATGACTTATAGGCTGGCCTCAAACTGGCTTTGTCCTCCTATCTCAGCCTCGTGTACCTGGGTCACAGGTGTGCGCCGCTATATACCCAATGCCTCTTTTCACACGTATGTGCGGCACCAGGCATCAGTCGCATATGCAGTGGCATCCGAACCTGTTCCGATAGATCCGTCTTCTCTCTCACGCGCAAAGCCCCCTGCTCATTCCCTGCGCACACCCGTCTGTGGTTTTACGTCTCACCATGACAGCCCTGAGCTCCATCACTGTGCTGTTTTCTTCATAAGGATTTCCAGCCTTAAGGATCCAAGGTATCGGCTCTAGAGAGATGGCTCAGCGGTTCAGAGGACTCGCTGCTCTTCCAGAGGACTCGGGTTCAGTTCCCAGCACCTATATGGCAGCTCGCAACTGTCTGTAACTCCTGTTCTAAGGGATCTGATACCTTCACACGTCCACCTGTCCATCCATCCATCCATCCATCCATCCACCCATCCATCCATCCATCCATCCATCCATCCATCCATCCATCCGTACATACATCCATTCATACATATATCCATTCATACATATGAAGGCAAAACACGAATGGACCTAGACCAGGCTGGCCTCGAACTCAGAAATCCGCCTGCCTCTGCCTCCCAGAGTGCTGGGATTACAGGTGTGCACCACCACCGCCCAGCAAAAATAAATAGATCTTAATAAACAACAAAACAAAAACAAAAAAAAAAAAACAGAGGTCAAGCATTTCTTTGCCCCAAGAAGAGGCAGAGCAAGTTCTGAGCTTTCTGACTGCAAATGCCAGGTTGTTGGCCACCCCGTACCAGAGTATTACACACGTGAACATGCCTGGAGAAATACATGGACCTTTCTGCATTTTCATTTTAGTTCAGAGAATGGGTATTTGTGTTGTAGCCTTTATACCTTAATCCCACCAACTCCCGAAGGGTGGAAAGTTCAAGGCGTGGGTTACATGGTGAGCTCAAGCCCAGCCTAGACAACTTAGTAAGTCCCTACACCCAGATCATTAAAGTACAACATGCTGACACAGCCAGTAATCCCTGCACTTGCAGTGGGGAGGGAAGGCAAGAGGAGCAGGAGTTCAAAACCAGCCTTGGCTACATATCCATTTGGAAGACAGGCTGGACTACGTGAGTCCCTTTTTTTTTTTTTTTTTTTTTTTTTTTTTAAGAAAACGAGGCCAGGTGTGGTGGCACATGCCTTTAATCCCAGCACTTGAAGGCAGAGGCAGGTAAATCTTCATGAATTTAAGGCCAGCCTGGGTTACAAAGTGAGTTCCAGGATAGCCAGGGATGTGTTACACAGAGAAATTATGTCTCAAAAAAAATCAAGAAAAGAAATAAGAAAGAAAAGAAGGAAAGAAGGAAGGAAGGAAGGAAGAAAGGAAGGAAGGAAGGAAGGAAGGAAGGAAGGAAGGGTGGAAGGAATCAGACTGGCGATTGCTGAATAGCACAGTCAGTCCTTGCCTGGAGCCTGGAGCTTGGAGCTCTGGTTCTGTCCCCAGTGTGCACACATGCAAACAAGTGTTCACCATTTTATTTATGGGTTGCAGTATAGCTCAGTGGTAGAGCCTTTGGCTACATACCCAGCACTGGAGTTAAAAGCAAATTTAGTCTAAGGGAACAGCATGGGCCATATTGGTTGCACTGGGACACAGGACTTAACGCTCAGAGACACGGGCTCTGCCTGCATGCCTCCCTGGCTAGGGCTGTCTGTTCCTTCGGCTGGAGGCAAAGTTAGTTGCTTACTTTCTGTGCACAGGTAGCAACCAAACGTCACCTTCCTAAGGTCACATGGATATGTAGCAAGATATTTCCCACAGCCCCTGTGGAGCACAGTCACATCGTGACCACTTCTAATTCGTCCTTCCAGAGTTCACGCGGACCCCAAATTTCCAAACTTGACAGCCCAACCCGGAAGAAGAGCAGAGGGGAAGGTCTGCCTCGCCTCGGCCCTCTCTCCCTCCGCCTGCTTTCTTTCTGTTCAGCATGTCCAAGGCTCTGGTCCAGCATCTCAACTGAAATGAAGGAAGAAAAGGGATGAAACGAAAATCCTTCAGTATCGAGCACTAAGGACAGAGAGGAGAAGGGTATAACTTCTACAGTAATTGCTGTATCTGTTGTGTAGTAATTTTTTAAAATTGGATATTTTCTTTATTTCCATTTCAAATGTTTCCCCCTTTCCCGGCCTCCCCTTTGGGAACCCCCAACCCCTCCCCCTGCCTCTATGAGGGTGCTCCCTCCCACCTACCCACTCCCATCTTCCCATTCAATTCACAGACCATATGAAGCCCAAGAAGAAGGAAGACCAAAGTGTGGATGCTTCAGTGTTTCTTAGAAGGGGGAACAAAATACTCACAGGAGGAAATATGGAGACAAAGTGTGGAGCAGAGACTGAAGGAAAGGCCATCCAGAGACTGCTCCACCTGGGGATCGATCCCATATACCGTCACCAAACCATGACACCAAACCATGACACTATTGTGGATGCCAGGGAAGTGCTTGCTGACTGGAGCCTGATAAGGCTGTCTCCTGAGAGGCTCTGCCAGAGCCTGACAAATACAGAGGTAGATGCTTGAAGAGAACCACTGGACTGAGTGTGGGGGTCCCCATGGAAGAGTTGGAAAAGGGACTGAAGGAGCTGAGGGGGGTTGCAGCCCCATGGGGCGGGGGAGCAACAGTGTCAGCAGGCCAGACCCCCCCCCCGAAGTTCCTGGGAACTGGACCACCAACCAAAGAGTATAGGCTCAGGCCGCATATGTGGTGATTTTTTTCTAGATCCTTCTGGTCTCAAACTCACTCCGTAGTGACAGTTGACAGTGTACCTCCACATTCACCTCCTGAGCACTGGGACCCCAGGGCTGTTCCAGCACCTTCCTGCAGGCTAGGCAGACACTCTAGCAACTGGTAGGTGAAATTTTGTTACAAGAAAGTTCAGATGTTGAGGCAACATTTACATGAACACATACACCCATTTACTTAGTTTAAAAGCAATGCTGAGCAATAGGAATGCCTGAGAGAGATAAAGGCTGTGAGGTGGGAGTACATGTGCCTCAGTTACCGAGAAATAGATTCTCTCCCAGGCAACCGAGAGAAGAAAACTAACTTCAAAATTCAGCACCAAAGCCAGCGGTGGTATGAACTCGCTGCATACCCCCGTACCGTATGTTTGCCAGGGCTGTGTCTCATGGCCACATCCCAAAATAATTAAACAAAGAAAGTCTCCCTCCTACCAGTGAGCTTTCTTCATTACACCTGAACGGAAACAGCATCTCACCTCAGACTGAACAAAAAACAGATGGGGGAAACCGGCTGGTTACCAGGAAGCCACACAGTGATAAGATTTGTGAAAATCCTACCAATTATTTTATTTATTATTATTTTTTAATACTTATTAATTATTTTGGTTTTCTGAAACAGGATTTGACTGTGTAGCCCTGACTATCCTGTGTAGACCAGTTTGACCTCGAACTTTCAGATATCCCCCTGCCTCTGCTTCCCAAGTGCTGGCATTACAAGCATGCTCCACCACTGCCCGGTCTTTACTGTCAAACATTAGTTTCTCAATTACAAGGAGCTATGTGTAACTAATGATGACTAATAGGTTTGGTAGTATTTTCCATTGAAATGTTATAAAGTTTCTCTCGGCTAATTTCCTCTTTTCGTGCCATTTGCTTATACACAAAGGAGTACTATTAAGCCATTAGAAACAATGAATTCATGAAATTCTTAGACAAATGGATGGAGCTGGAGGACATCATACTAAGTGAGGTAACCCAGTCTCAAAAGAATACCCATGGTATGCACTCACTGAGAAGTGGATATTAGCCTAGAATCTTGGAACACCCAAGACACAATCGACATACCAAATGATGTCCGAGAAGAAGGAAGGAGTGGACCCTGGTTCTGGAAAGGCTCAATGCATCAGTGTAGGGGAATACCGGAACAGGGAAGTGGGAAGGGGTGGATGGGGAAACAGGGGGAGAGAAAAGGGCATGTGGGACCTTTGGGGGGCGGGGAACCAGGAAAAGGGAGATGAAATGTAAATAAAGAATATATCCAATTTAAAAAAAAAGATGCATTTATTTTTGCTTTAGGTGTATGAGTCTTCTCTTTGCACGGATGTCTGCCCACTATGCGTGCAGCCTGTGCTGTGCGGAGCCACCGAAGGGGAATTCACAGACAGTTGTGAGCCGCCATGTGGTGCTGGGACCAAACCAGGCCCTCAGCAAGAGCAGCCAGTGCTCTTAACCACTGGGCCACCTCTCCAGCTCCTCCTTCTGCGTTTGTGGGGGAAATTGCTACATAGCCCAGGATGGCCTTCAGTGCGCCATCCTCCTGCCTCACTCAGTCTGTGAGTGCTGGAATTGCAAAGTTTGTCACCGTACCCAGTTGAGCCTGGGGATTTGCACATGCTAAACTTGTATACTTGTAAATCATTTAGCTATATCTGAGTTATTCCATCTTTGTTTCTAGAAGACATTTCAGAGTCCTAAATAATTTTTAAGAAAAAGGCTGCTTTGCAGAGTTCTGTGTCCTTTGGCCTATATACAGGGAGATTTCTGGCACATCATTCTGTTAAGTGTTCAACAAAATAACCCCAAAGAAATAACTGACAAGAATTGACATCCTATGATCTTGTAAAAATCCCTTTAATCTCAGCACTCTGGAGGCAGAGGCAGGGGGATCTCTGAGTTCAAGCCTAGCCTGGTCTACAGAGTGAGTTCCAGGGCAGCCAGGGCTATGCAGAAAAAACTTCTTTCAGGGAAAACAAACAAAAAACCAAAAACAACCAGAAAAACGAAACAACATCCAAGCTGTATTCTGGGTTCCTTATACATCAGCACACAGTGTACCATCTACCCCTACACATAGGTGGGCCCCCCACAAACATATACACACTCATATATACCGAAGGATATACATGCATTATACATGTATCACTTTGCCCAAATTTTATCTCAAGGTGTTTTACTTTATGGAGGTAAAGAAATTACTGTTTCAGCCCAATGACCAATACACAAGCAAGCTAATACCTCATCTAATAAACAAACAGGACTGTTTCTTAGGGCAGCTGGTCAAACGATAAGTAAATGACCGTGAGCTTCCAAGTGCTACCTGTAGAGTTTCAAAGTGTCAATCATATCTACAGTCATCATTTAAAGCATTAATGCCCGCCAGCGTTATCATCTAAAATGTATTTGCAGAGGTCAGAAGAGCAGCGTCTGTCCTTCTCCAGGGACATCAAAGGGCCATGACACAAGCTGGAGTTGTGTGTGTGGACTTAAGGTGGTTTGGAGTTTTATCCACCAGGTATGATCTCCTGACCCCTCGGGTTTACAGCTTTCCACTCTCCGGGCTGCAGAAGAACCCCTCCTTTTCTGAGTTAATCATTTCTTTGCCATTATCTGCCAAGAGTTCTTATCTCTCTTGCTGTCACTTTATAACAGGGTCCTCTTATCAACCGGCACAGGGTCATGTGACCAGTTGAAGCCTATTGAAAGCTTCCTTTCTTCTGATTAGAAACCATCATGAAACCGGAGACTTGGTTTACAGCAGGTCACGCATGCTGGAAAAAGTGCAGAGTCCAGGAGAACATGGATTGGAGCCTTTCTGAATTCTCCTTTTCCCCCTTTTTCTTAACTTTCACTAAGGAAATGAGAGTTACTGTAGTCTGAGGTTTCCTTCCCAAGGTCACAAAATAATGACAAGCTGCAATCTTTCCCACGTTCAATGATTTCTGCTGTAAGCCAAAGGACTGCCAATAATTTCGCTAAGAATGTCTGCTAGTTTGGATACTGGGGATTTTCAAGAATTTCTTAAGCATGGACTTACAGCTATTGGTAAGTAGGAAGCCACTGTCTTAATATCTGGCTGTTTTGTGCTAGTACTGGTGGATTTGTGTTTGAATGCACTACAGTGCCTGTGGCAATTATTAAAAGCACCAAACAAGCCCACACATATATCACACGTTTCTTTTTCTTAAGTTGAAAGAAGCAGATGAGTAATTCAACACATGAATATCATTTATTGTGTCTGGTGTTTGGGGATGCCATTGTATTAGATCAACTTAGCAAAAAACGTAGTATTTTGAGACCAGGTTTCTGTGTAGCTCTGGCTATCCAGGAATTCCACTGTATAAACTAGCCTAGCCTCTGACTCGGAGATCCACCTGCTTCTGCCTCTGCCTCTGCCTCTGCCTACCAAGTGCTGGGATTAAAGGTGTGTGCCATTACTGCCCAGCAGAAAATACAGTTTTTAATCATCTATTTCAGTCTTAACAATTTCTGATCATTTTGAATCAACCATGCCAAGTAAAAATTTGAACAGTTTGAAACAAGCAAATAGCCATTGATCAAAAAAAAAAAAAAAAAAAAAAAAAAAAAAAAAAAAAAAAAAAAAAAAAAAACAAAAAAAAACAACCCACCTAACAGGGAGCTTCCCTGCACTGTGACATTTCAAGGTATTGGACCGTGAGATGTCTCATTGACTGTGATCCTATAGAAATGTTTGTTTGTTTCTTGGCAATGAAAATCATTCAAGAAAAATAAAGTCAGACTATTATTAAAGGGTTCTGGGTGGGGATTTACTGTGACTGTAACTTGTTTAGAGGCAGAAATAGCCACATACCCTCCCCACAAGTACAACTTAAGAGTTTGGGCACTTTCTAGGCAAGCATTCAATCACTGGGCTACATACCTAGCCACCACGTGAATCATCTTGCGGTTCCTTGTTGTTCTTTGGGGATGAGTGAGGTTTGGGTTTTGCTATTGTTTTCCTGAGAGACAAGGGGGGTCTCATTATGTAACCTAGGCTGGCCAGGAACCTGCTCTGCAGTGATTCTCCTTGTCTCTCTCCATAATACCGGAACTGTAGGTGTGTGCCACCATGCATGCCTGACTCATTTTTTTTTAAAGGATAAACATCCGCGCACAAACGTTTATACCAATATAGAACCATAAACTTGGTGATTTTACCATAAATTTGGTAAATCCGGTAACATTCAGTTAATCCTAAAAGTTAAAGACAAAGGAAGCAATTTGCAGTAGGTTGCGACCCTGCTAGAGAGCGCGCGCGCCCCCTTTGCTTCCTCTGGACCAGAGCCAGAGTCGGCCCTTCCCCAGGGGTCCTTGCGCCATCAGTGATCGCCAGCCCAGTCTCAGAACAGGATAATCAGGGCCCCCTGGCTTTGTCCCTTTCCCTTGGTGGTGGTGGTGGTGGGGGGAGCCTGCTGACTCCACCTAAGGCACTGATTGCTTTTTTTATGGTCCAGCTACGCCCTGAAGTATCAATTGAGGAAATGTTCACCAAAAAAAAACGTTCTGTACTTAGGAAAAAAAGAAAACACGGGGAAGCGAGAGTGCAGAAAGAGAGAGAGAAAGCAAATAGCTCTTCAGAGGGCAGGGAAACTAGGGCTTTGTGAGCTGTGCATCCACCAGAACACCGAGCACTTCCCGTCGCACGGGCACGCGGCGGGGATGAGGGCTAGCGGGCCAGACGGGCGCGTGCACCAGAGAAGCGTGCTCCCAGCTCGCACCAGCGCAGGGCTACCCCTGGAACCTGGGACCACACACGCGGTGCCCTCGCTGGGTCCCCAGGCCACCGAGGTGAATTAAAAGATGGCAAGGCAGCAAGCCGAGTGCAGACCGCAGTGGGGCTGAGCTGTTTTCACCCACTGCACGGCAGTAGCATCTCAAAGGCTCTGCTGGAACTGAGGCGGAATGGAACTAGAACTGATAGACCTCTAAGGGGCTGTTTGAGCCTTACCTCCCCAGAACAGTACCGAAGGACCCTCATCCGCCCCGGACCAGCTTACACCCAAACCCAGGGCTTGCCTGAGCCCTTCAGATCCGCTAGATCTCAAAATGACCCTTCAGTTCTCCCAAAAGGGTAGGGGAGAGTGTAGGAAAAAGAAGGAAGATGGGATGGCGGTGAGCAAGAGATAGGGTTGTGGGGGAGAACCTTGGTAGCCATCTATGGAGTATTTGTTCCCACATCTCAGTGACTGGAAAGTAGCTTCAGGCTCCCAGGTTCAGGTCAGTTTATCCAGGATCACCCAGACTAGGGGCTTGAAGAGCCTGAACCCATTTCTGAAGGAAGGTTGACCTTTTTTTTTTTTTTCTTTTGGTTTTTGTTGTTGTTTTGTTTTTTTGAAACAGGGTTTCTCTGTATAGCCCTGGCTGTTCTGAGATTCACTCTGTAGACCAGACTAGCTTCCAACTCAGAAATCTGTCTGCCTCTGCCTCCCAAGTGCTGGGACTAAAGGCATTAAACCCACCACTGCCCAACTAGAAAGTTGACCTTTTAGGGAGTCTTTTTCATTGCACTGGTCAGGCCCACTGAGATGGAGGAATGCCCCCTCTACCCCTGGGCAGCTACAGAGCTGGAGTACCTGGGTAGTTTTGAGATGGCAAACCAGAGGCAGCCTGGTGTAGAGACCAGTTGAGGTCTCTAGCACCAAGCTCCACTTAGTTGTTTGAAGTGTTTGAGACTTGATTTTGTTGTTGTTGTTTATTTGTTTGTTTGTTTTTTCCGAGACAGGGTTTCTCTGTGCAGCCCTGGCTGTCCTGAAATTCACTCTATAGACCAGGCTGGCCTCAGAAATCCACCTGCCTCTGCCTCCCAAATGCTGGGATTAAAGTCGTGCACCACCACCGCCCGTCGTGTTTGAGACTTGAAACACAAAACCAAATCCCCACTTGATCCTGCTCTATCTAGTCCTTGACTGCACTCCTCTACCTGGGCCATTGGCCAAGGTGATCTGAATTCACTCATGAACAGGAGTTGAGCTAGACAAAGCCTCAAGAACACGCTCTTTAGCTGGGCATGGTGGCGCACGCCTGTAATCCCAGCACTTGGGAGGCAGAGGCAGAGGCAGGAGAATTTCTAAGTTCAAGGCCAGCCTGGTCTACAGAGTGAGTTCCTGGACAGCCAGGGCTATAGAGAAACCCTGTCTCGAAAAACCAAAAAAACCAAAAAAAAAAAAACAAAAAAACAAACCACGCTCTTTAAGCATCAGACTGACCCTTTCGCTCCAAGGTCCCCGCCCCCACCCCACATGTACCTACTTCTCTGTCTGACTCCCCCCCCCCCCATTGCTCTTTACCCTGTAGGAAGGAAAACTTCTCTGGGGGAGTTATTTGGCTCCAGGGGAATTCAGGAGTTGGGGGAGACAGTCTTCTTGGTGTATGAGCAAAGCTAGCTTGAGAGATTGTGCCTGGGAAATCCAGACGATCTTAAATTCGCCACACAAATGTCTACTTGTCAAAAAAAATCTTTTGGTTATGTTTTGATTGATAAGCAGTGATAGCTAACTTGTTTGTTTGTTTGTTTGTTTGTTTGTTTCGAGACAGGGTTTCTCTGTGTAGCCCTGGCTGTCCTGGAACTCACTCAGTAGACCAGGCTGGCCTCCAACTCAGAAATCCGCCTGTCTCTGCCTCCCAAGTGCTGGGATTAAAGGCATGAGCCACCACCGCCTGGTGATATCTAACTTTTAAACTGCAAGAAACCTCAGCGTCTGGTAAGCAATTCTGTCTGGGGATAATGTTATGATCAATAAGGAGTGTGTCAAACCCTGCAAGAACAGGAGTTCTTGCAGTTAGCTGGTGCTGCTCTCTTAAAGGATCTCTTTGTAGTGGTCCTAGACTGTGACTCCTACCAGAAAGACAAACTCGGGGCAACATGAGGAAGGAGGGCAAGCTGTTATTTATCAACTGTCATCAGCTGTAAAGTTTACTTTGGAAAACCCATTTCTTTCTTTTTAAAAAAAAAAATTTGGTCTGGGACTGGTGGCACATGCCTTTAATCCCAGCACTTGGGAGGCAGAGGAAGGTGGATTTCTTTTTTTTTTTTTTTCCCTTTGGTTTTTCGAGACAGGGTTTCTCTGTGTAGTCCTGGCTGTCCTGGAACTCACTCTGTAGAACAGGCTGGCCTCGAACTCAGAAATCCGCCTGCCTCTGCCCCCCCCAAATGCTGGGATTAAAGGCATGTGCCACCACCGCCCAGCGGCAGGTGGATTTCTGAGTATGAGGCTAGCCTAGTCTACAGAGTGAGTTCCAGGACAGCCAGGACAGGGAGAAACCCTGTCTCGAAAAACCCAAAATAAATAAATAAATAAATAAATAAATAAATAATAAATTTACATTTAGTATTTACTAAATCAGTACTCTGCCTTCATGCGTCTGTGTGAGGGTATCAGATCCTCTAGAACTGGAGTTACAGACGGTTGTAAACTGCTATATGGTGTGGGGATTAGAACCTTGGTCCTTTGGAAGAAAAGTCAATGTTCTTAGCCTCTGAGCCATCTCTCCAGTCCCCTCAGAACCCCTTTCCTAACTAAATTATAGACTCAACAAGTTTAAGTTCGCTTGCTTTCCAAACGCTCACTGGTGGTCAGCAGAGTGGGCTGTACATAGAACCCCAGGGGCAGCAACAGTCTCTCAATCCTGCCCCTGGCTCCCTTCCTCTCTCTGATTTTCCGGGGATTGTAACTTGAAGTTGGTCAGACATTCCCCCAAAGACAATTGTAAAGGGCTCTTTATATTCCTTTGCATTTTGCAATGGAAATCACCCCTAGAATTCAGCAGGGTGAATGACAAGACTGTATGAATCCCCTCCTGGGAGGTACAGGTGGGTGCTAAGGGAGACGAGAGGGAAGCACTGGCCGTCCTAGCCTCGGTCACGGTAGGGTGCGCGTGGCTGCTGCGTGCGCCCCGCCCCCAGCTAAGGACTGTCACAGCATCCATGCCCCTTAGTATGAGGACAATGGGGAGGTCACTTGAGTCGCTCAATTCAGAAAAAGTGGAAGAGGATAAGCAAAGCAACAGTTAATCAGCTTGTTTTGAAACACTTTTGACAAATCCAGTTGTCCCTCCCTTTGGGGAGGAGGAGAAGTGCTGGATTCCTGGCTCAGGAACTGAACACACAATATCTTGCCCCACCCCACCCCCAAGCCCCCAGTTCAAGACCATACTTTCAAAGGACCTGTGTAAGGTCACTCTGCTAGTCTTTATTTATTTTTATTTTTTATTTTTTATTTTTTTGGTTTTGATATTTTCGAGACAGGGTTTTTCTGTGTAGCCCTAGCTGTCCCAGAACTCACTCTGTAGACCAGGCTGTTGAACTCAGAAATCCACCTGCCTCTGCCTCCCAAGTTCTGGGATTAAAGGCGTGCGCCACCACTGCCCGGCTCTGCTGGTCTTTAAAACCTTCCAGGTTCTAGACAAGGATTGATATTACTTACTGCTTTTGTCTTGTTCTCTGTCTCTGTCTCTGTCTAGCCTCAAACTCCTAAATGCTGGGATTCCTGGCTGGCTACAACACATGGCTACAGCCACGCTCGAGGCTTGGGCCCCACCCCCCTTAGCCCCTGGCCACAGTTCATCTTCTTGACTTCTGGGTATTGCACAGGATAAAAAAAGGCAAATAAGCTGTACCCCAGGCCCATCCCTTCATCTCTTCGTCACAAAAATCACCTTCTGGGTAAAGGAGACACTGATACCCTTTGAATTGTGCAGGCTTGAAGTTTTTTACTAATATGAATGTTTTGTGTGGCTGCCTCTGTCTGTCTGTCTGTGTGCCTGGTGCCAAAAGAGGGCCTCTGATCCCTTGATAGAGTTACAGTTAGTTCTGAGCTGCCTTGTGGGTGCTGGGAATCAAACCTGGGTGCTGTGGAAAAGCAGCTGGGGGGCTCCTGTTGAGCGGTCTCTCCAGGAAGCCTTTGTCAACTCCTCTCTAAAACTATTCCTCTCTCCTCCGGGGCTCATACCCAAGGGGGTCACTACTGTAAGCCACAGCCGAGGTTCTCCAACATTGCCCTTTTATAGACAGAGGACTCGTGTAGCTGTACAAGAGGGTCTTTATTGTTGCCTATAAGCCAATCACTGTTTTACCTGAAGAGTAAGGTAATCTCAAAGGAAAGCCTCTTCTGAGAAACGTTTATAGATTCAACAAGTTTAGGATCTTTCTCAGATCCTAGCAGCGGGATTTTTGTTTTTGTTTTTGTTGATACAGGGTTTCTCTGTGTAGCCCTGGCTGCCTTGGAACTCACTCTGTAGACCAGGCTGGCTTCGAACTCAGAAATCCGCCTGCCTCTGCTTCCCAAGTGCTGGGATTAAAGGCGTGCGCCACCACTGCCCAGCTTTTTGTTGTTGTTGTTGTTGTTTGTTTTGTTTTTTTTTAAACCTCATAAGTAAAGCCTTAAGGCCTGGCAGTGGTGGCACACACCTTTAATCCCAACGCCTCTCTCCCAAGGCAGAGAGGCAGGTGGATCTCTTTCTGTAAATTCTAGGCCAGCCTGGTCTACAGAGCAAGTGCCAGGACACCCAAAGCTGCACAGTGAAACCAAATCTTGAATGAAAAAGAAAGAAAAGAAAGGAAAAGAAAAGAAAAGAAAAGAAAAGAAAAGAAAAAGAAACCCCCCACAGAAGAAGTCTTAGCTCAAGAACTTCCCACCGAAGTCATAGGATAAGGTTTAGCACCTAAAAGACAATCTCTAGCCTAGATTGAGGCGGGCGGGCTTATGGAGGAGAGAACATTAGGTGTTGTGTTTGTTTCACCACAGACCTCTTGGCCCACTGGCTCCTGGATGGTCTTGGGCTTGTCGGTGCTGTGTGGTGTTTGGTCTGGTCTTCTTAGCTCAGAGAATTTCCCTACTCCGAGGCTTTGTAGATCAGCTCTCTTTTGAAGATCCCGGACTCCCAAGGAGGGGCGAGCATGGACTAGGGATTGAAGACAGTTCCCAGTAATGTAAATTTTAAATACACAGACCCTTAACTTGCAAAAACAGAGGTCAAAAACTCCCTCCTTTTTTTTTTTTTCCCCCCAGAACGAGGGTGGAGGACTCCAGAGGGAAGTAGGATTACTCTGGCATTTTTTCCCCCCAGTCGTAAAGCCCGGGAGGGGTATTTATTAGGATACTACCTTAGGGGATTGAAAATCTGCTTGACTTCTCCAGGAGGTAGGGATGTCCCCACCCCCACCCCCTGCAGCGTGCCTGCAGTGCTTACTTGAAACAATGAATACAAAGACAGTTTTTAAAATGTTTTTTTAAACCCGGGAAGACAACTGGCTTCAAGTTTGTGTGTTTTGTTTTGCAAAGCTCCATCTACAAGGTGCGCTGAAGTTTTGTCTTTAGCTGGGCTGAAACCTCGCAGTTCTTTTTAAAACAAAGCGCTCCGGGTGAGGGCGTGGAGCCCCAGAAGGGGGGCGGGGGGGGGCGGGAAGCTCTGCCCCCAGAACCAAGCACGCAAAACGCGTCATTGGCTCAACAAGTTTTGTAGCTTCACCTGATGGAAGGTTCAAGTGGGAGGGGTAGGAAAAATAGGGAAGTCAGAACTTCAGGAGCAGATAAATTCGTTTCTCTTTTTCCATGGGCTGTCCCAGCCAGGTGAAGAATACGTTAAAACAGAAATCTAGAACTCTTGCCGGGCTTCAGAACTAGATAATACGTAGAAGTAGAGACGTGTAAGACCAGAAAGGTAACTTTACTCAATTCTTCTTTTTTTCTTTTCTTCCCCTTTCTTTCCTTCCTTCCTGCTTGCTTTTTAACATCACAAGAAAAAAAAAAAAGTGAGAACAGAGGGGAGGACGCGTTAAATTTTGTTCACCAGGATAAAAAGTTTTGCAAGTTCTTTGCTAAATTGGGCGGGTCGCTCCAAGCCTCCTCTTCTCAGGTGCGCGGGAAAGCAAGTGTCTGCTGCGGTGCTTCTAGCGCTCAGGAGACTTGAGTTGGTCCTGGAGAGCTTGGCTTGCCCCCACCCCCAGCCCTCAGCTGCAGCCTAGAGCGGGTCACGGCGCGGGGCTGACTGCGAAGGCTTCTTAGGTCAGGTCAAGGGCAGGCTTGCTCTCCGCGTGCGCTCCACCCAGCGGCGCGCAACCTTCGGAAGGGAGAAGAGCGGAGGAGACGTTGCAGTTGGCATCCTCGTGGGTGGGGAGTGCGAGACCTCCTCAGCTCCAGCCAGCTGGGTGAATGGGGCGCGCACGGCCCCGGGAACGCCGTGGCTGGATAAAATATGCCAGGCCTGCGCTTCTCGGGCTCATCAAGGCTGCGGGAGCCTCCCCGAGCTATCATCCTTTGTAATTGCAACCGTCAATCAACACTTGAAGACAAAGTCAAAGCCGGGAAGGGCAAACCCGGGAGACTCTCCTTGCTGGAAAGGGGGAGGCGCGGGGGAGGCGCGAGGAGTTTGCTAGAAGTTGACTGGAGAGAGCCAGAGAAATTCGGGATGTTCGTGGTGGCTAGGGGAAACTTTAAGTCTCCGCCAGAAGTAAGGACCCTGGTGAATTCCTACCTGTGCTTCCATAAATAGGCAGTGTGGCATTTGATAAAAGATATCGCAGGCGATGGTTGGATGTGCGTCCCAGCTCATGGGTGATGCGTTGTGTGTGTGTGTGGTGGTGGTGGTGGGGGTGGTGGTGGGGAATCCATACTGGCCGTTGTTGGCTTCAGCGTTTAGATGACATAGGTCCTGGCGCACCTCTTTAATCTCAACTTGCTTACCTTCCCCAGCCATTTAGTCTCAGGCCGGATCTAAGACTATAGGAACCTAGAACCATCCTAGGCAGAGGAAAGGTGAACACTCTGGGCTGCTGCTGCACCTCCATCCCACTCCCCTCCTCCTCCTCCTCCTCCTCCTCCTCCTCCTCCTCCTCCTCCTCCTCGCCGCACAGCCCTAGGGTACAGAGCATTCTAGGAGACACCGCGACCCGGCCAAGGTCACAGAACTGGTTCCCTGCCTTGGTGGGATCGTCTACCCAACGGAATTAGAGGGTGAAGACCCCAGAGTGGATGCTGGGTTGTCTAGAGGGCGTTGGGAGGGGTGCACTCTGAGAGCTTGGAGTGAGCTTGGGAGCTTGTTTTCCTTCCCTCCGTCCTTAGCGGCTGTACCGGGATCACAGACTCGCCACTCCCCCAAACTTGAGGAACAACTCCGCGAAAAAAACGTGAGTGAGCCCTTGAATGGCCAACAAACCCCAGCTCCTGTAGATTTATTTCCCTCCCTCCAACTCGACTGAGATGTTGGCAAGAACCTGGAAATCTGAAATAAGGCCAATCCTAGGAGGTGGAAGTCAGGGTTTTCTAGGAAAAGCGCATCCTGCCCCTCTGTGTGTGTGTGTGTGTGTGTGTGTGTGTGTGTGTGTGTGTGTGAGTGAGAGAGAGAGAGAGAGAGAGAGAGAGAGAGAGACTGAGAGACTATGTAGCACTGATAGGCTGGTACTAACTATAGACACCTTACACAGACCTCTTACTTAGACCTACTGGAATCCGAACTCAGAGAGATCCTCCTGCCTCTGCCTCCTCCCAAGTGCTGGAATTAAAGATGGGAGGCAGTACCCCCTGGCAAAAAGGCAATTTCTCTTGTTTGTTAGATCTCTAACCTCTGGGGCCCCTTCTTCACTTGGCTCTGCCTTGACTTCAAAGCAAGGGAAAGCCAGCAAGCTACTTAAATGTCAAAGGCCAGATTCTTCTAGGCCTTGTCTATTCCCTGTCTTCCCCTCCCTCCTCATCCACGAGGCTTTTTTTTTTTTCTGGGAAGTCTACCCGTGGGAAGATAAAGGAAAGCCCACTTGGCCTTTGGTGCTCACCACTCTGGGTCTTTGGAAGACAGAGTGCTGGGATTGGGCTGCAAAGCCATTAACTTGACCCAAGCCCAGAAGCTGATGCTAATGAACATAACCAAAATGGCCACCTCACTGGTCAGCCTCAGTCAGCCTCTGGTTCTGGCTTGCCTTCGAGCCTCAGTAGGTCACAAGGCTTTTTAACTCTGGGAGCCACCTCTTGCACACACAGAAAGAAAGAAAGAAAGAAAGAAAGAAAGAAAGAAAGAAAGAAAGAGAAAGAAAGAGAGAAAGAAATTAGAAAAGAAAAGCAGACCAACAAGCTGGAGTTCCTGCATCCTTTTCTTGGCTGGTGGGTAGGAAGATGATAAAAACAAAGACCATTATGAGCCCTTAAAAGCTTTGAAATAAACTGATTTCTCAAGTTTGCAAGAACTCCAAAGAAAAGCAGGCAGTGAGTAATGATTTGAGCCCAGAGACTTGCTCTCTTTCTGAACTATGTAAGAAATCTATTTGTAATTCAAAGTGATGTCTTAAAGAAGGGGCAATACCGAGAATGTATTGACATTGTTACTTGATACTAACGCGAAAACTTGAGCATAATGGTCACTAATAGAGGCAAATTCAGCCTGCCCCACCATACAAACTAATTGGCAGCCCCCCTCAATATCTGTGGCCAGAAGGGACGTGCTCAGGCCACATTAGAACCCTAAAGATGCTGCAGAAGCTGGAAACTAAATAATTTAGATTCTGCACATATATATGTTTTTAAAGCAAATATATGAATCAGTTTAGAACAGTCAATATATTCAAATTGATAGCAATCAGTGGATAGCCTACTTCATAGAAAAGTATAAGCAATGATTTGGAATAATTTTATATTCATTAACTACTAGAGTGGGCAGTTTATGTGATCTCTATGCCATTTAAATAGAATAAATTCAGCTCTTTTGAGATTCAAATCCACCCCCTTGCGGGTGGACGCCGATAATTACCCAGTTGCACAGCAGACCGTGGGTACGAAGCTTTGCATGCGTGCAGGAGGCTGCGGAGGAAGAATGATTTTCATCTTGTTGGGATGAGATCTGAAAACTTTAAAGATGTAGCTGGGCTAGTGGCCTAAGAGCTTGCCGAACAGATGGTTCTTTATAACTTAAAAAAAAAAAATAATGCTGAGCCTTGTGGGGGTTGGGGGTGGCACCAAAGGGACTCTAGAATATAGAAGGAAATCAAGGGCCGGTCTTTCCGTCCTACGTCCAAACACAGCTCTTACAGAAAATTGGTAATAGTCACTAAGAATCTTGGATTCCAGTGTTCTTTTCATAAACAGGGAGGTGGGTTAGTGAGCAGCCTGGGGAAGCAGAAGTGGCTGTCTTTTACTGTCTTATTCCGTGCAAACGGACAGAAACCTCAGTGACTGAGCTGTCCCCAAAGTGAGCCTTAGCCCCCCGGGTACTTTAGGGCGCAGCCACTCACTGATGTCTGCGTTCCGGGAGGACCTCGAAAGCGGGACCAACCACCCTCCATTAATGAATTTAACATTCTTTTTCCCGGTGTTTTAAGTCGGCCCCTCACTCCACAGGTCGCCTTCCCCACACTCACACAAGGACCACCTACACTCTCCAGCCCTTTCACTTCTCCTTGTCTTTCTTTCTCTGTGAAAAAGGCCTCTCAGCCCTCAGATCTCTGGCCGCTTCACTTAAACACAGGTCACTCGCTCTATAGCTGAGAAACGTAGTAGCATTTATATCCCCCACTCGCCCCTCCCGCTCCAGGCCAGGGTGGGGTGGAGTAGATTAAGGCGGGGTGAAGAGGTTGGGGCAGGCACCGAGTTCGGAGCTTCCTTATTGGCTAGTGGCTAGGGTCCGACCTGAGTCCGGAACCCGCGTCCCCAGTCACTGTCTTCACCTCTCACCTCCCCCTCTGCCCCCACCCCCTCCGGCTTACCTCCCCTCTCCAGCTTGTCTTCCCCTCTCCTCCTGGCTCTGTCACCCTCGGGGCTGGAAAGGGTTGCTCTCCACCCTAGAGGAGTGGGAGGTTGGAACTTCAGAACTCCACACTTGTGATTGTAGGAGAGAGGGAAGCTGAAGAAGAGATAGGAGAAAGGGGAGGAGAGGAGAGAAGAGGACAGTAGAAGGAGGGGAGAGAAGGGAGGCGAGCGAAAGAGAGGAGAGAGAGACCCCTGCCGATCCTGAGCCAGAGGGCGGGTGCAGGGAGGGGAAGGAGTCCGGAGCCAGCCGTTCCGCCGCTGCAGCAGTGGCAGCTGGCGGCCGCCTCAGCTGCCCTCCGGAGCGCGGCGCGCACAGATCGCCGTCCGGGGCAGCAGCGCCTTTGCTGTCGCTGCCTCCGCCCTTGCGGAGCGGAACCCGGGCAGCAGGACGCGGTCTTCTTAGTCTGGCTTGTTAGACCGGGTCTCCCGCGCGCAGCTCAGGGACAGCTTTGAAGCTGCCGGACCGCACCGCACCAGCACCGCACCGCACAGGACCGGACCGGACAGGGCTCGGAGGTCCTGCCCCGCAGCTCCGGCGAGTGGGTGGGTGAGCGGGCACGCTGATCACCCCTTCTCTCTTTCCGCTGGAGTTAAATCTGTGCTGCCCGTGTCCAGGTGCTGGCCTTCCGGACCGACACCGACGCCCCATTCCCGCCCGCAGCCGCCTTGTCATGCTGCCCAAAGTGGAGACGGAAGCCCCGGGACTGGTCCGATCGCATGGGGAACAGGGGCAGATGCCGGAAAACATGCAAGGTAAGGGGTTGCGGTGCGGTGCGGTGTTGTGTTGTGTGGCGCGGCTCTCTGGTTCCTGGCTTTTACACTCTCGGGCTTAACTAACCCCGCGGGTTTCAGCCTCCTGCAGCGTGGGCACCAGAGCAGCCCGGCTGGCAGTTTGCGGTGCGCCGGCTTAGGCCTCCTCTCTAGTCGGGAGCATAAAAGTTAATGGCACTTGAACTAGGCGGACGGTGCTTTTTCATCAACGTCTAATTGGCCACTTCTAATTAAGTAGAGAGACTTCAAGCTCAGAGCCAACTGGAGCTGGGGCAGCTGGAAGCCAAGAGTGCCGTGGAACGATCTTTCCGAGAAGCGGAATTCCTCTCCGCTCACCGGTTCTCCGGTTCTAGGTTGTTCGGGCTCTCACGCACATGCTCCCGTGTGGAGGGAAAAGACTGAGTAGAATGGTCAAGTGTATGCAAGAGACGATCGCGGGAAGGCGATTGTTGTTTGTTGTTAGTGCTCCTCCATTACACGCGCACCCCCAAAAAACCTTGCCATACCCGGCAATCTTGTAAGGCAACTCAAAACTGCTGGCATAACTAAAAACACCAATCACCCCAATTCTATTCCCGTCCAGTATAATGCCGAATGAGTTGGGGGGCTCAGGGTTAGCGCATTTCCCTTTCGGTCTCAGAGCCGCTGGGAGTATTCCATCTGTGACCCCTCCTGATTGGTAACATTAAAAAAAAAAAAAGGCCAAATCTTATCTCCTGTATTTTGTACACTCTAAACTCTTTAGAACTTTTATCTTAGCAACGGGCCAAGGAGGGAACAATGTTAGGAAAAGTTTTTCTATCTTCGCCCCTACCAGAGTTCAGGATATTGAGGCCAGCCGGCTTGTGATCCCCCACCACCCCCCCAAAGCTTCCTGCCGGCCTTTTTTTTTTTTTTTTTTCCCTCGAACTTGAAAGGGTCAGAGAAGTGTTGAGAACCAAGCTCTTGCACGTTGGTAGGCTGCGCGCTCTGGCTGGGAAACCTAAGGTCGCCTTTGGCTCCGGGAAGGGGACAGCAGGCTTTGCGGGTGGGGTCAGAAATCCTGGGTGATCTTGGGGTCTTTCCAAGTCCTTGGGTAGGCTTTATAGAGGTTCCCTGGCCTCGGTCCTTAGACTAAGTTTTGTGTGTGTGCTACTGAGGAAGCCTAAAGAGATACACCTGGGATTCCTGATCAGTGCCCCAGGCCTGCTTCCTGCACTCTGGTCTCCGGCTAAGTTTCCTCCCGGCAGGAGGACCGGCTTTTTGCTACTTCCTGCCCTATGCAGGCATTTAGGGTGGCGGGATCCCGGGGCGAAAAAGCGCAGTGGAGCGAAACCCGGCGGGCTGTGTACTGAGGACTGGAGAGAAATACCCTGGTAGCGTTTTCTTTGTAAAATTGAGAGGGTCCTTCTTGACCCTCCCGCTCCCAAGCCAAGATATTAGCTTGCCTTCCTGCTGGGGGGCTCGCAGAAACCGCCCTGCGTAGCTTGACACTGGTTTCGAAAGCAGCGTGGGAAAAGCCCGGCGCGGCGTTGCGGGAGTTTGCAGCCTGCACAGTGCGCGCCTGCCCGTCCGCCGTCGGGTCCCTTAGTAGGGCTACATTCATACTTTGACCGGTGCTGGAACCCAGAAGGAAAATTCGTTACTGGATTCTCGGGCAGCGCGAAGCATCCAACTTCAAGGGGATTAATGGAGGACCAAGCTTTTCAAGACCCTCGCCTTTCCCAGGGGCGCAGGGATTTCCAAACCGGGGTGGATTTGGTTCTCTGAACTCTTAATCTAGGTGCCCCAGGTGCCCTGTGAGTACACAACAACAAAAAGATTCTCTGGCCTCCTAGATGCACCTCTCCCCACCCAGACTCAGAATTTTGCCGGAAGATGGGCTTCCGTCTTTCCTTCTATCTCATCTCGGAGCTGGGCACCGAGAGCGTCAGTGGTTGCCAACTCTTAAATGCGAAGTTAGAGCTTACTTGTTGGGGGGAGACAGGGAGACAGACGAGAACGCACAACTACTAAAGTACAGCTCCACTCAGCCGAGAAACATACCTGGAAACCGAAGCCAGAGGTTCAGAGCTTTGTAAACTCTCCCAGCCCAAAGCTTTTTTCCAAACCCCCAGGTCCGGATTCTTTAGAGTGTGTCAGCCTCTCTCTAATGGTTGGGTTATGAGCTGGCTTCGCTGGAGAGGGGCGCGCTCAGCATCCCTTATTTCTGAAATCCTGAGCCCCGGGGAATGCCTTTGCTAGCACGCCCCTTCTTCCCAACATCTTTGCAAACTGTTGCTCTCTCGACCAACTTACACTACAGCCGAGGGCTCTGTGTCGGGGAACAGACACTCCGTCAAGACTGAGAAATAAACGAACTTCATTTTTAAAAAGGGTAAAGATATCACCTGGTGAAAAAGAGGCATTGTTTTTTTGGTTCTGGGGTTAGGGGCAGTTTCACCATTTTCTTTTTAGTAAACAAATCAGAGGGAACTTCTGCCAGGCTGTGGGTACCCCTCCCCCGCCCCGCCCCCTTGCAATGCCACTGATTAACTTAAAGCAAACTTTGGAGTTTGTGCGTCTTTGGGGAGCAGAGGGTTGAGCAAGGGAGCCCAAGCCGAGCCGGGTGCTCAAAGGGTTTAAAGAGGGTGCAGGGAGCACGGAGCTCGGAGCACGGGTAGTGGCCAGTTGTACAGACCTGTCCCTTGCCTGGATGCTGGCCCACCCCTGCCTCCAGCTTTGGAGTCTGGGTGGGGACTCGACCCGGCCTAAGTAGGTCTTAAATCTCCTAGGATGGTGCCTAGGAGGTCCTTGGCCACAGGCATAGTTTATCTTTTTTGGCTGCTAAGACTAGGGCGTTCGTGGCCCTAGGCACAGTGAGTCAGGATACCATGGTCTAATTTTTGTTCAACAGGCAATCTCGGAGGTGTTGATACTTTTGCAGTGTTTCTTATCGAAGCTTGTGAAGTTGATTACAAAGCTCTAGAACGCTGCTAAAACCCCTCCTGTGTTTCTCTTCCTCGCCTGATTCTGCACCCCTTCCGGGTGTCCTCCTCTTCCTTGTTTTTATTTTCACAGGGCATTTTCAAACGTGAGGAGATGAAAGTGGCCAGAGCACAACTCCCAGTCAATGCGGAACTGAATGTTTTGATTAATCTAACAGACTTGAACTCCGGGAGCCACAGGCTGTTGTTAAAGTTGCTTCTGAGAAGCACGGTTCCTGCAGCTTCATTGCTCTGCAAATGAGCATTGCTAGCCCAGCAAAGGGAGGTGTACTTACTGCAAGCCACGCCATGAGTGTGCCAGCCACAGCCTGAGGGCTGCTCCCTTAGGCAAAGGTGGCATTTGGAAACATTAGAGGTTTAAAAAGACATTTTCGCTCGTTAACTTTTGTATGGTTCATGGTTTTTTTCTTTTCTGATCTGTTGGCTTTTGTTCAACAGTGGTCACTTTAAAATGTTAACAAAAAAAAGGGGGGGGGAGTTGGAATTGTTTTTAAATTGAAAAATAGTGAAGTGCATGTTTATTGATGCACAAAAGTGTTTTTTTTTTCCTTTGCTTGTTTAAAAGTACTCCTCTTCAATACAGGTTGAGTAAACATTATTTTATGATTTACCTGATCTCTGCCCACCAACCACCAATGATGCTTTTCAACACAGCATTAAAACCAATATTGGGAAATTAATAGCGTACGTGTTCACGTGTCTCTTTTTTTGTTTCAGTGTCTCAATTTAAAATGGTGAATTACTCCTATGATGAAGATCTGGAAGAACTATGTCCTGTGTGTGGCGATAAAGTGTCTGGGTATCATTATGGCCTTCTCACCTGTGAAAGCTGCAAGGTCTGCTTTTCCTGTGCTACTTAAAAAGATAGAGCGTTCTGACCAAAAACCATGGAAACGCTTCAAAGCTAAACCTAAGCTGTTTGTTTCTTTTTTTCTTTTTTTTTCAACTGAAAAGTGAGAGGTGGAGGACGTGTCATAGGGAGACCAGTGCTTAAAATATGTCTGATTTAGTCCAAAGGCAGATACCTAGGCTCTAGGAAATTGGCTTTAAAATAGTTTATTGTGGTGCAGTGCTGTATCTATAGGAGGACTTTATTTCTGACTGTCCTAAATATTGATTTTGCTTGACTTACCTATATTTAAAGCATCCTTCTTAAAAGGAAACATGACAGAGTATAACAACCCAAGTACATTTTAACTTGAGAGGAATCTGTGTTGCAAGTTGGAACATTTTTTCTTGAATCCAGAAGACATGAAGGTCTGAATTCCCAACTGTATGATTTCATCCTGATGGATTCTGAAAATATTTTTAAAAGATTTTTTTTTGAATCAAGGTATCAAGAAACCAGATTTTATTTTCTAATTGAACAATTTTTATGACTTATTTAAATGCAGGGAATTTGAGTATGTTCAATGTCTCTCTCTTTTTTTTTGTTTGTTTGTTGTTAATAATCTTGTCAAGACCTTAAGCATTGTCAGTTTTTTTTTTAAAAAAAGTCCCCATAAATTCAGTTTTCTCTGATCCCCACCCCAACATTTTCTTTACAGTAGAAGCTCAATGCATCTAGTTAAACTTTTGCTGGAAATCCCCCTTCATCTTTCACAACAAATTAAGGTTGTTTCTGTGTGGGCTCCCTCAAATAAGCAAGGATACCATCTTAGCAGAGAGTGGGAAGGCCATGCACCGTTTCTGACCAGTCCCTGTAAGTGTGGAGAGACAGGGGCAGTGCTGCAGTTGGGCCTGTGTGCACACATCTCTGCGGTATGCATGGCTTTCCCATCAGTTGGACTTCTAAAGCACTGCTCCCACCCTGGAATGGGTTCCAGTGGCATTAGGAACATTTCCCCATTTTGTTCTTGAAGTTCTGTTCCTTTTAACTGTCAAGTGTTGACATTTGTAAAAGATCTGAGGTATTTGCTATTCAGTTCTTACAATGGTTTGGGACTGAAATTGTATGAGACTACTTAAAAACAATGTGGCAGGGTACTAGGACTTACCTCTGCTTGGAACATGGATGTTAATAGGAAACCAGATTTAAGGAAAAAAAAAACCTGTTTTTGTTTTTGTTTTTGTTTTGCTTGACTGTTGGAACTAAATGGTACAAAACTGATGTAATTCTTCAGGAATATAATTCCTGAGGTCAGACAAATCTTCACTGAGGCCTGGCAATGATGCTGAGAGTTGGTCTTGGTAAAATATGAAATTAAACCTCAGGACCACATCAGGGCTCAGTGGCCCAATAGAGGGACTTACTGGTGATTTCCTTAGAGTAAAACAAAAGAAGAAAAATGAGTTAGACTCTATGTCTCACTCAGATTTTCTCTGTCTTACAGGGTTTTTTCAAGCGAACTGTCCAAAACCAAAAAAGGTACACATGCATAGAGAACCAGAATTGCCAAATTGACAAAACACAGAGAAAACGATGTCCTTACTGTCGATTCAAGAAATGTATGGATGTTGGAATGAAGCTAGAAGGTAGGCAGCGGCTGCCAGGAGTCCCCTGGGATGGAGACTTTAAAAGATTGTGTGTGGAACAGGGAGACATTGTTTCTCTAACCCTCTAACACTGTTGACAGTGATGGAGAGAATATAATGTTTCATTTTACAATAGCCTGCCATTTAAACATGCTAATGTCTACCAGGGTAAAGAAAGAGAAGCAGCGAAATTGTCTTCTCTCTCCCCATCTCTATAGTTTGGGGGTGTGAAACATTTAATATTGAAAAGGTCAAAAGAACTGAAGCAGTTCTACTGAGAACAGATCAAATTCATTTGCAAAAATGTGAAAAATGAAATGAAATCACCCTTAATTTTTTTAAAATCAAGATGCCCTAGCTTTTTGTTGTTGTTTGTTTGTTTGTTTGTTTTTTAAAGAAAATTGGCTTGGTTATATACCATTGTTTTATTTATGCAATTCATGGTTCTTGAGAAAAGTTTTTTCATTGTGAAAAGAGATTTCTTATACAGAATTTCAGGTTTCATTCAATAGCACAAAGAGTATACATCTTTTTTTTTTTTTTTTTAAAGAAAAAGGTAATAACAATCTATACGATTTAATAACTAGGAAGCAGAAAGTATACCAAGCAGTGGGCTCTCGATCAATAGTGATGGTGAACGGGCCTTCAGAAGTCACTCTCAACTGCAAATGAACACTGCAGGCTTCGGCTTGGCAGCCAGCGGAGTTAATATGTGACTGCTGTAAATAATTTGTATTTCATGACTGTTAGGGTGTGCTGCTATTTTCCAGCCTCTGACCTGCTGGCCTTCCACAGATTAAACAGACTGCAAATAACGCAACATGGCAGGGTACCCAGTACTGTGCTACAGTACACTTCATTTGATCAAGGAAACGCACACTGCTTTTTTATTTGGAGGTTTTCTGCTGTGTATAGAACTCCTTCTTGGGAGAGTTTTGGGGAAAAACAATTCAAGAATTTGTGTTTTTACATAAATCTTCCAAATTGCTAACAAGTTTTTTTTTTTTTTTTTTTTCAAAGAGAAGCAGCCATTTTGGTTAGTCTAAGGACTTTTATGAGGAGATTGAGAAAGAAAGTAATTTGTTTATTAATTTTATCATCAATCTTTTTAGTCGTCAATAGTGGCAGATGCTAACTATGAGTTTTAATATTGTAGAAGATGTGATATTGAAACATAAATGAAGCAATTTCATACAGCATGTCATTTGATTTTTTTTTGTTTTGTTTTTTGTATTTTTTCTTTTTTTGTTTTTGGCTTTTTTTTTTGTTGTTGTTGTTGTTGTTGTTGTTTTTGAGACAGTGTTTCTCTGTGTGGTCCTGGCTGTCCTGGAACTCACTCTGTAGACCAGGCTGGCCTCGAACTCAGATATCTGCCTGCCTCTGCCTCCCAAGTGCTGGGATTACAGGCGTGCGCCACCACGCCCGGCTTATTTTTTTCTTTTTTGAGACAGGGTTTCTCCACAGTCCTGGCTATCCTGGAACTCACTCTGTAGACCAGGCTGGCCTCGAATTTCCTGCCTCCACCTCCCAAGTGCTGGGATTAAAGGCGTGTGCCACCACTGCCGATTTTTTTAAATGAAAGATAAAAGGTTGTGTTTTTTAACATCAACACTATGCTATGCTAATTGTGTGTGAATGGCTCATAGCTATACCCATACAATGGTCATGGAATAATAGAATATTTGATAAACTATCTAAGTTAAAAACTCTTTTATGACCCAGTGTAGAATTTTGGATACTTAGAATGTATAGTAAATGTTTAATATGAATATTTATCCTGAGATTAAAAAGCTCAAAAAACTTGACCTCCAGCAATATCAGTGTCCCAAGTTGTCAGAGGTTGCCTGGTTCTGTCTAATTACCACTGGCCACTGTGGGTGGCCTCAGAGGGCACTTCTGACTAACTATTAGGTTTGGCCCGGATTCCACACTGGCACAGAAGAACCTCTGGGCAACTTTGGAAAGGACTTTAATTGTGTCTAATCCCACTTCAATTCAAAGCATGGCAGGTGCTTTCCTGATGTGTATTCACAAAGTACAGGTGAAAAGGTTTTTCTAGAAGAGCCTACTCCTAACCTTTGGTAACAGAGTAGCCCCAAATAACTAGAATTGAGGAAGATGTTATGAGAAAAAGCATTTAATCTAGACATGGACTTGATTCTCTTTTTCTGTAAAAAGCAAAAGAAAGGAAGGGAAGGACCCTAGTGCAGAGATATACATGCAGATACACACCTGCAGATACACAGCGGGTATACAGTGTTGCCCTCCATGAGACTCATGACAAAATTTTGTATACTAGAAGCTGGCACACCCAGAAAGAAAATCTCACCCCTCCCCAATATTAAATATCTATTATGAAATGTCTCTAGTCCACAAAGGGCTAATGCTTTCTTACGTACCCAGGATATGTTTTTGATTAACAACCCTCTTGAAGGAAAGAATTCATAAGGAAGATATTTCTTTTCTTGGGGTATCTGTGGACTCTCACAATAAAATGCTCATATATACAGACACAACACACACACACACACACACACACACACACACAAATTGACAACATTTTCAAATGCCTCAAGATCTTTCAGAGCGCTACTGACTACTCCCAACTTATATATTACATATCCCTTCTATTCTCTTATCAGCTGTAAGAGCCGACCGCATGCGAGGAGGCAGAAATAAGTTTGGGCCAATGTACAAGAGAGACAGGGCCTTGAAGCAACAGAAGAAAGCCCTCATTAGAGCCAATGGACTTAAGCTGGAAGCCATGTCTCAGGTGATCCAAGCAATGCCCTCAGACCTGACCTCTGCAATCCAGAACATTCACTCTGCCTCCAAAGGCCTACCTCTGAGCCACGTAGCCTTGCCTCCGACAGACTATGACAGAAGTCCCTTTGTCACATCTCCCATTAGCATGACAATGCCACCTCATGGCAGCCTGCATGGTTACCAACCATATGGTCACTTTCCTAGTCGGGCCATCAAGTCTGAGTACCCAGACCCCTACTCCAGCTCGCCTGAGTCCATGATGGGCTACTCCTACATGGATGGTTACCCGACGAGCTCCCCGGCAAGCATCCCACACCTGATACTGGAACTTTTGAAGTGTGAACCAGACGAGCCTCAAGTTCAAGCGAAGATCATGGCTTACCTACAGCAAGAGCAGAGTAACCGAAACAGGCAGGAGAAGCTGAGCGCGTTTGGGCTTTTGTGCAAAATGGCGGACCAGACCCTGTTCTCCATTGTTGAGTGGGCCAGGAGTAGTATCTTCTTCAGGGAACTGAAGGTATGTCATAACCCTCTCAGGAAAAGTCTAGCTAGGTTTCTGACTGTCATGTTCTTGGCGCTTGAGAATAGATTTTCCTTTTTTGTTTGTATCATTTAAAGTAGAAGTGGGTGTGTGACCATCCCTGTAGGGTTTTTATAGCTTGATTTGGTAGGGCTCTCATCTTGTGTAGCTCCTAACTGGGAAATGGTGTTTAACATGACTTTAAGTATCTGTTTGTTTGTAGTACAACACATTTATCCCTTTTGACCCAGAGATGGTTCCATCAAACAGCTCTCTTAAACTAGTTATAAAGTATATTCATATAATCTTGAAGGTTTCTTTTGAAAGGACTGAGGCAGTATTTAGCTGTCCAGGTCTAAGACAGTGCAAATGGTACCACTGGCTAGAAGTATCAACTAGGCATTTACTGTTTGCCCTGACATTAGGGTGATAAACCATTGTTGTCTGAGCAGATGGAGATCAGGTGCTCACTGCTACTGTAGGCTAATGGTGAGTGGATTCCTCTCATATGCCTGAGGTTTAAATAAATGGATTGGTACATTGTAAATACAGCATTTGTTTGCATAAGGATCTATGTTCAACTATGTAATTATATTATTTCCTGAAACTTAAGGCCAAATTAATACAGGAAAGTCATTTAGGAGTTTGGATTCTGAGCGAAGACCAAGCCACATTTGGTAACTAGTCATTCTATTCCTGATTTAAGCCAACCCTGAGTTTGACTTCCAAGCCCTTTTCATTATAAAAATCAATATTAGACTTTTGCTGTCATAATGGGAGCTGTGACAATAAGTATCTCTTGACTTCTGTTAACCTAGTGTGTTTATCATTAAAATGTGCTGTAACATACAGAGAGTAAAGAAGCTATGTGTGAAGGGAAAATAATGTTTTTCACAGAAGTCTTAAAGCAACAGTATGTGTGTGGAATTACCTGACTAGATCTAAAGAGGTAGATCTAATAAGATGCTACCAGCATGCAGTTTACAATATCCTGCTGGTTATTCTCCTGGTCTCTATGGCTGTATAGAAATGCGGCAGATGCTTGAAAACCAGGCTGCAGAGGCCAAGCAGAATGCTTTGAGTTTAGCACAGTTAAGACCAGGTACTTTCAGAGTAAGTAGAGACCCACTTTACGATAGGGCATTCATTCTTTAAAAAGCTAAAGCCAAACACTCTTAATATTCTGGGTGCTTTCACGTTCGTAGAGGCTCTAAGAGGACAGATAAGGTCTTTAGAAATGAAAGTGTTTTTGGTTAGCTGTTGCAGAAAGCTGCAGTGATGGAGAAACGGCAGTTAGGTGGAGTATAGCTAGCTGGGTGATGTCTGCTTGGTCTGGAGCTGTGTCTGCCACAGGCAAGGGTCAGTGCTGCTAAGTCTTGCTGTTCTCATGTGTAAAACATTGTGTGTGCTCCGGAGGGGGCCCGAGAGGCGGTTCCGCAAGGAAAGACATGGGAATACACAGAAGTGCTGCAGGTCCGACACACTGCAGGCACAGTAAAGAGGTACTTTCTAGCCGGGCGGTGGTGGCGCCCGCCTTTAATCCCAGCACTTGGGAGGCAGAGGCAGAGGCAGAGGCAGGTGGATTTCTGAGTTCGAGGCCAGCCTGGTCTACAGAATGAGTTGCAGGACAGCCAGGGCTATACAGAGAAACCCTGTCTCGAAAAAACCAAATCCTCAAAAACAAAACAAAACAAAACAACAACAAAAAAATCCCCCCAAAAGCAAGAGGTTCTTTCTTTAAATTATTTTAGTTATTTGAAAGGCTCATCTTTATGTAACACAATCTTGTATTCAGTCTTACATTATTCTCTTAGTTTGGCACCAGGAAACTGTATTAACCAAGGGTTACAGGTTACTGGATGGGCAGATTGTATTGCAGTGAACCGTCAAAGCAACACTTAAAGTAGCCAGCTAACAAATTAGTTGTATAAGATGAATATAAAATTGAATGAGATAAGGATATTTTTCCCTAAAGTTTCTGATAAGATGGTTTTGTCATAGTTCCTTTAAAAAACAAAACAAAACCCGGCGTGGAGGCATATGTATGTAATCCTAACACTCAGAAGGTTAAGAAAAGAGGCTTGCTCTAAGTTCAGGGCCAGCCAGTTTACACAGGAAGTTCTAGGCTAGCCTGGGTTACAGAATGAGGCCCTGTCTCAAAAATAAAACAACAACAAAAAAAGATAAGCAAATTTCTATTAGAAAGACAGCTGAAGAGATAGCTGTTTTAAAAATCATCCGCAAAATAATGGTTCTTTACATGCACAAAAGAAAATGGTACAAGGTATGTGGCTGCTCTAGTCACAGGTTAGACTTCAAGAGTGCTGGGAAAATAACAGTTTTGGACTGTCCTTCCCTTTCAGCTAAACTCTGGTGCACAAGTCTTTCCAATGGCATGGGTTTAAGTGTACCTGAGATGTCAGTGTCTTGGTTTGCAATAGGACATGGACATCTTTACTTTGTTGTTTGATGTGTGCTTGGAAGGCTGTCATCAGAGGAGATAGATTGAAAAATAAGAACGTAAAATCTCCAGGGTACCTAGGAGGGGTGGGGAGTTCTGCTGGGGCACAGACAGCCTGGACCCACTCAGCTTGTCTTTTTCAACAGTAGAGCTCGGAGGACCTTCAGACTCGCTTAAACATTGCTGTGAAAGGAGACTTTCTTTTCTGTTTGGGTATAAATTTACTTTGTCAAAACCCAGCAAGTCCTCTGAAATCGGCATAGGACATACAGCTTTCAAGAGATGTAGTTTGCAAAGCTTAAAGCATGACTCACAGTAGGAATTAACTCTTTACATTGGGTGGTCGTATACCATGGCACACCGCATACATTCGCACGAGCACAAACATCACACGCACACCTCATTCACACATACACATATACACACCACACACACCCCTCATACATTCACACACACACACACACACACACACACACATATATATATGTCATACATTCACACAATTACACATACCACATACATCTCATAGATTCACACACATACCACACACACATACACACACACATACACACACACATACACACACACATACACACATACCACACGCACAACACCTCATACATTCACACACATCACACACATCACATACATCCACACAAGCACACACACCACATATATCTCATAGATTCACACATACACACATACCATACATACATACCACACACCCACACACACATCTCCTACATTCACACATATACCACACACACATCTCCTACATTCAGACACATATGCATCACATCATTAACACAAACACACATCTATCCTACATTCACACATACACACATCACACCACACACACATACACACACATCTCATTTATTCACAAACATGCATACACACCACACACACACACACACACACACACACATATATATTCACACACATGCATACACATCACACCACACACACACACACACACACACACATCTCATATATTCACACACATGCACGAACGCATGGACGCACACTGGTAAAGCAATCTTCTGCAACCTATATTTAATAGACTTTATTCTGCCTCAGACTCGTCCATTTCGTTTTTTGTTTGGCTTTTGATTCTTGTTGTGACCCACTAAATTGATTTCATGACCCACTAATCACAGGTGACCTCAGGATTGCTCCAGGGAAGGTTCTGTGGTCTGTCCACTTGGCTGTCACCTGTCACCACTCAACTGCTTCTTCTGGCTTGGGCTAGAAGACATGCCTACAGCCTACAGTTTTCATTCATTTTGTTGAAGTTGTGACGTTTTAAGTCTCATTAGGGAAGATGAGTGGTCACCTTTAAACGCTTGTCATTTGCTTGTTAGTGTCACAGCAAATTGTCCATCCAGTGACACGTTTAGGGGACAGAAAGTTCCTGGAAGATAATAGGATAATAAGGAAATTATGCAAACAACCCCTCTATCACAACTTACAATGCCTACCACCTCTGAAGGAGAGAACACAGATTTTCTTTAGTAGTTACCAGATGGAAAGGCCTGTGGGCAGTTTTGATTGTGCTTCGTGTCTGTGAAAAGGGACTCAATGCATCCCTGTTGAGATCAAAAGTAGAGTTACAGAAAACACAATTGGAAGGGGAAACGGGGGTCACACATACCTCAGTCGGTTTATTTCTCATTGGCCTCAGTCCTAACCAATAGCATCTAAATAGAAAAATTAATATTCTGCCACCTGTCACTTTTGAAGAAAGCACAAATGCAGTCCATGGTCCCTATTCCTAGCTCGATTTTTGTCTAGCTGGGTTTCCAGAGCCAAAGGTGGTAAGAATCCCACCTCCCTCTTTTTCTTTTTTAATGTGTGCATGGTTGTATGTGTGTGTGTTCATCTTTGCATGTGTGTGAATGCATGTACGTGTGTGTGTGTGTGTGTGTGTGTGTGTCTTGGCCAGTGTTTGTAGTCCTATGTTTTCTTCCATGCCTCTCCAACTTATAGATCCAGGCAGGGTTTCTCCAGAATCCAGGGCAGACAGCGATGCTGGCCAGCCAGCCAGCTCCAGAATTTCCCTCTCTTCCTACTCTCTGCAATGGCAGGCTGGCTGTCTCACCCACTCAGCTTTTTACATGGGTTCTGGGAGCTCAGAAGCAACTCACTTCATCTCTGGGCAGTCTCGCTAGACTCTTCATATAAGGAAGCAAGGCAGAAGAGTGTGATTTGCCCCTGGCGAAGGCAGAGCTGAGGCGCAGAGTCGGGGTCCAAGAATTAGACTTAATGTGTATCTCCGTAGTAGGTATGCATGCACCCACCCACACCACAGACAGACGACATACAGGGAAAGACCGACAACTGACACATGCACACAGCACCATGACCTTTGACTCCCAGAGCACAGACCTTTGCCAGTAACGCTAAAGTGGATCCCTAGGTTCTCAGAAGTCCATCACCATTGCCATTAAATCACTAATAATCAGCAAGACAGATTTTCCCAGAGCCCAGACGGCCCTGGGGAGGGGCTGAGTCACTGTAGAAAGACTCAATAATTCTTTTCAGCCACCAGGGGAACCATTTTATGGAGATCTACAGGCCAGTGCTTCTGGGCCTTGCAAAGACTCAGTAAGCACCCACACCACAGCATGCAGGCCCTGTGAATCCACATGTCCAGGCCTAGGCCAATGGCCAGACCTAATTCTCTTCTGTCCTCTCAGCTTGGGGGCAAGGTGTGTGTGTGTGTGTGTGTGTGTGTGTGTGTGTGTTAGTGTGTGTTAGTCAGTGTTTGTGGCCCTGTGTTTTCTTCCATGCCTCTCCAACTTATAGATCCAGGCAGGGTTTCTCCAGAATCTAGGGCAGACAGCGAGCCTGGACCGCCAGCCAGCTCCAGAATTTCCCTCTCTTCCTCCTGCACTGCAGTGGCAGGCTGGCTGTCTTATCCACTCAGCTTTTTACGTGGACCTAGAGATCTGCACAGTTGGCCCTGTGTCTGTCTGTCTGTCTGTCTGACTGACTATGGTGTGTGTGAGTGCATACATACTAATGAGAGACACACATTGAGTCCTTCTTCCAGAGAAGATGGGCAGAAAGAGAAAAGAGGATTAGAATCCAGCTCACATGTAGCTGCAGATATGAGACATAACCCTCGGAACTTTAAACTGCCTGTGCCCAGGACTAACATGACACCCCTTTCCTGCTGTCCTCCCAAGGGACAGAAGATGCTCCACTTCCTGTTACCTGCATCCCCCGGGACTTGCATATCTATCTCATAAACATGAGTACAGTGAGAAAATAATTCCCACTTTGTTAAACAACTAACGAATCTGGAGTATCTATTTGATCTTTTAATGAGACCAGATGTCCTCGGAGGATTCTGGGAATGGATATAGAAGAATTTCCCCCCATGAATGATTCTGATACATGTAGGAAGAAAAAAGTCTAAATTAATCCTGACTGAAACTCGTAACTAGCATTTCTGTGGAAAATAGGTCTCAGAGACTTGGGGAGTTTGTGTCAAAGGAATTCAGTCATGTCGGAGGCAGGTTTTTAGTGTGGTTTTCTCTAAATCAAAACAGCAAAGGCTGGGGCTAAGATTTCTTTTTATTTTTTTTTTTCTGATCCATTACAGAATTTCTAAGCAGGGTTGTATTTATTTTTAACATTTATCCCCCAGTCCCCTCCTTTTTTGAGATGGGGGTCTTACTATGTAGCCCTAGCTGGCCTGGAACTCTCTATATAGACTAGGCTGGCCTCAGCCTCACAGAGATTCACCTGCCTTTGCCTCTGCCTCTGCCTCTGCCTCTGCCTCTGCCTCTGCCTCTGCCTCTGCCTCTGCCTCTGCCTCTGCCTCTGCCTCTGCCTCTCAGGTGCTGAGATTAACACTGTATACCACCAGACCAGACTACCAGACCACAGTTCCCAACCAATACACTTGTTGTATTGGAGCAGCCCCAATTTTAGAAACATTTTTTTAAAAGATTTATTTTAATTTAAATTCCGTATATTCATGTGTGTGTCGATGTGAGGAGGCAAACATTTGGATACACTTGCACTTGGGCCAGAAGGTGTCTAGAGGTGGAGTTACAGGTGATTGTGAATAACCTGAGGTAGGTGCTGGGTCTTCTGCAAGAGTGTCACATGCTCTCAACCAGAGAGCCATCTCTCCATACCTAGTTTTTTTTTGTTTGTTTTGTTTTTGTTTTTGTTTTTTCTGAGACAGGGTTTCTCTGTGTAGTCCTGGCTGTCCTGGAACTCACTCTCTAGACCAGGCTGGCATCGAACTCAGAAATCCGCCTGCCTCTTCCTCCCAAGTGCTGGGATTACAGGCATGTGCCATCTGGGATTACAGGCGTGTGCCATCACCGCCCAGCTATCCCCAGTTCTTTACTAAGGGTAGTTCTCCCTGAATCTCCCTGTCCCCCTGTGTGTGTGTGTGTGTGTGTGTGTGTGTGTGTGTGTGTTGGGGAGAATAGATGCGTGGGTGTATGCACACGAGCCTGCCTAGCATCTTCCTGTCCCACCTCCCTCTTGGCTTTCTGCCTTTGCCTGGCAGTTGGAGTCAGGAATGGTACAGTCCCTCCTGGAAATCCTCCAGGTTCCAGGACCCCAGCACACAGTTCACCTACCTACCTTTCTTTTCACTCTTGGGTGCTACACGGTCAGTCTGAGAAAGAAATGAATAAGGTGGCAAAGAAGGAAACTTTCTTATTTTCCTATCACATTTCCCAAAGCCAATCAAATGATACTGCCAGTTGTTCATCAAAACAAAACAGAAGCCAATAAATTAAATACGTAATATCCAGATCCACAGTGGCGGGGCAATCTCCCGAGGCAGGAGACTGGTTTCCTTCACTAGGAGTTGGACCAGGGATATTTTCTTCACCTTTGAAGTCGGAGAGTTGATGAGCCAGCAGGTACGGCATCCTGCATCCTGCCTTTCAGATCGTAGGGTCTTCGGCTTACAGAATGATCTGAAACGAACCTGTGATTGGGGGTGGGGTGGTGAATGCCTGCGCCTGCTTCTCACTGTGGAGCGGCGTGGTCAGCTCTGAGTACTGCTTTGTGCTGTGGAGAGTTTGTGCTCTGGTTAGTTGATTGGTGGGACAAACATGCCCATCTGGCAGTGGTGAGGGCCAGTCTTCATCTGGGTGTATATTTCTGAATCTTTAAGTTACTTCTTTGGGTGTGCTCGTAGCAGCTTTCAGACTTCTGTCATGTGGGCCCCATACTGCTCTGGTTGGCTGTTCTGACGGCAGGTACCTGTATGTGTACCTGTACCTGTACCTGTTGAGCCATCTCTCCAGCCTCTCCAACTGTGTTCTTCAGGGTTGCCGTGATAGTGCTACGGACGGTCGGGCACGATGGTGCACATCTATAATCCCAGCACGAGGGAGTCTTGAGGATTGTGAGTTCGAGGCCATCTCCCTTACATAGCAAGACCTTGTTTCACAAAACAGAAAAGACACATTGAAGCTTCCATACTCTAGTAACTTATTTTCACTAAAATACAACCTAACGGTCCCTTCCTTGGGATTTATCATTCTTAAGGTGCAGGCATATGAACAATTCTATTACCACTCAGTTCCTGAAACCAACCCCCTTTAGCAATCCCCCTCTCCGCTCTGCCCTATCTGCTTTTCTTAGAATTCTCGGATACTTTAAAACAGAAAGAGATGTGTGCTGATTCAGGCGCATGTCTGAATTCGAGGCCAGCCTGGTGTATACATTGAGGTCCAGGGCAGCTAGGACTACACGGAGAGACCCTTTCTCAAAAACAAAATAGCACACACACACACACACACACACACAGAGAGAGAGAGAGAGAGAGAGAGAGAGAGAGAGAGAGAGAGAGAGAGAAATTGCTTTGTTTTGCAAGCTACAAGTGCCATTTAATCTCCTGAGCTCGGTAGTGTTTCTCTCAGAAAAATGTCATAATACTTGGAGCATCTTTGTGGAAAGCACAGCTGAGAAATCTAAGAGTAACAGGGTAGACTGTTGTCAGGTGTGTGCGCATGCGCGTGCCTGCGTCCCTCCCTGTGGGGGTCGAGAACAGGATGGCTTTCCTGAGGTCAGGACAAAGAGCGCTGGTTTTTTTGATTGGCTCCACACTATAGACAGCGCAGGGCTGACAGCCCACAAACCTTTTCCCATGGTGAAGTAAGTATAACACACCTTACCTGCCTCGCTTTAATTTCTTGAGTAGACCAGGTTGGCCTCAACCTTGAACACCAGTTCAAGCAAGTCTTAACTCCTTCTCCCCTTGCCTCTGCAGCACCAGAGTTGGGATCTCATCCAGGTCTACCACATGCCTTTAATCCCAGCACTTGGGAGGCAGAGGCAGGCAGATTTCTGAGTTCAAGGCCAGCCTGGTCTACAGAGTGAGTTCCAGAGCAGCCCTGTCTCAAAAAAAAAAAAAAAAAAACAAAAACACCTATAGTGTGTGTGTGTGTATATATATATATATATATATATATATAAACACACACACACACACATATATGTATATGTGTGTGTGTGTGTGTGTGTGTGTGTGTGTGTGTGTGTGTATTTTCTAGAGGGCATCTCCCTGTCCTTCCATACACTTCTAAGATTACTACTCTAGAGGATATGAGTTAATTGCTTAGTAAAAAGATATTAAAGCCGGACAGGGTAATGCCAGCCTCTGGTGCCTGAGGCAGGGGACCAGGAGTTTGTTCACAAACCAGGGTTCCTTGGGACCTGTCTTAACCATTGCCTTTTCAGGCCCAAGTCTGTTCATTTTGTTTTTTGTTTTTGCTTTTTTTTAAACCAGTCCTTTTAGTCCAAGAATGTGTTCCTAAAATCACGGCTAACTGAATCAGCTAGGAGGCTCCAGGGGAGTGGAGCAGTGGGGGGAGACAGGAAGGAGTGGACTAGGGACCTCTCGGGGCCGTCCAGTCTCAAGGCCTGGTGCGGGACTAATAAACAGTTAGGGAGTAGCAACAAGAGAAGGTGATGGTTTGAGTTCAATGCGAGGAACTGTAATAAAGGCTCGGAGCCTTAGGGAGGTGGGGAAGACTGGTTTAGACAATGTTTAGACCCAAGGCCTTCACTGATGCGGATACACAGTTAAAACACCAGTAGTGGTATTAGACAGTGGTATGAAGTCCTTTGTAACCCGTGGGCTGTATCCTGGCCGTTACCCTTGTCACGTAGGTTTTAGACGGTCCTTTTGACTGCAGAGGGACCCTTTTCTAAGGTGACTCAAGGATATGAAAATCCATGGCTCTTGGAATTTTTTTTTCTTTCAAGGGAGCTCGTTGTAGGAAATTGTGTGTAGGGCCGTACTCTGAAGCTTGCGTCAGAACAGACAGGTATCTGCATGGGGAAGGGGAAGGGGGGCCTGCTCTGGAAACAGCTTTTCTCGTAAACCGGCCCACACCTGCGGGCATGGAGAGGACGCCAGGTGTGGAATAGCCTAGTGGCGGTCCTTAAATTCTCGAATGCCTGGGTGGGCTTTCTCTCCCCCCTCCAGCCTCCCCAGGCCAGTACTATTTCCTTACAGAATAGGCAGCAGAAACGGTTTTGTCCGTCTGTCTGTGTAGACGCCGTGCTGTGCCTGCCTGCTGATAACCGTGCTTCAGGCTGGCCTGGCTTGCCCTTGCCCAGCAGGGATGTACTGAGCTAGCTCATCTGGATGGCCTGCCTGCTAGTATGAGTTCCACAGGGTGGAGGTTGGAGGGGACACTCTGTGAGAGTCCCTGGGTCCTCGTGTCATGTGTACCATGCGTCCATGGGTAGCAGACTAGAGAAACCAGCAAACATGACTTACACTGGACACCCCTTCACACACTGTTGAAGGACTTTGCGCCCCCCCCCTCCCCCAACCTGTGGAGTGCAATCGATCCCTTTATTTCCTGGGATAACTAAAGAATGATTTTGCCAGACAGAGCTTGGAGAGCCAGGAGGCTGGGAGCCCTTACTTACCATGTCCACCCTCCTAGCCATCCGTCCAGACTCTTCTTCCTCAGCTTCCTTTAGTCTTCATGATGCCTTAGATCGCAGGACCTGGGGGTTTCCTTATCCTCAGTGCAGGATCGGGGACCTAGTGGTCCCTGGCCCCTGTTCTTGGCTCAGTGTTCTCTCCCCTCTCTGGTAGAGAGGAAAGGGGGCAGTCTCCTGTGGTTGACAGAGGACACGAAAGAAACAGTTGAGAGTTCCAGAGACCTGCCACACCCTGCAAGCCACACCCTGCAATAGGTAGAACTGCCTTCCAAATCTCCCACTGGGTCATTGTCCGTAGAGGGTGCGGTGGACACAAGGCTTCTATGCAATTTCCACTGATGAGCCAGAGAGAGAGAGAGAGAGAGAGAGAGAGAGAGAGAGAGAGAGAGAGAGAGAGAGAGAGAGAGAGAGAGAGAGAGAGAGAGAGAGAGAGAGAGAGAGAGAGAGAGAGGAGAGAGAGAGAATGAATGAGAGAATGAGAGAGAAAGAGAGAATACAGGATGGTGGTTATAGATGGGGTCTGTGTCACTCATTGGAAGTGACTTTTGAAGCCCCCATCTTCTAGGTGATGGACGAATAAGAGCAAAGTAGTATGCCATGAAAGCCACAAAGAAAACCCTGCTGTTGTTTTCAGTGGCAGGCCTCCAGTCCATGCGAGGCAAGGGCTTCAATGCGGTTCTCTTAGCCACATGTCTGCCCAGTCCTACAGACGGCTGCCTGCCTCCTTACTTACCTTCCCACAGGATCATCTGAATTACCCACCATGGCTAACTCTCAGATTTCCTTTTTTGATTGATGACGGTGGGATTTGAGCCCAGAGCCTCCTAAGAGCTAGGCGAGAGCGCTCTAACAACACGGTACTACTTCCCAGTCCTTCATGATGGCCCAGTCTAAAGGAATAGCCAAACCCTTTGGGAGAGAAATTTCAAGTCTAAAGTTCGTAGGGCTGCTGAGGGCTGTCATTGCCCTGGAGACTGAGAGATGTCCCTTGGGCTGGACATCACTGAGGATGTACTTTGCACCCAATTTTGATCCAGCTCTGATTTTGTACAAAGCCTTTCCTTTCTATGAATCTGAAGTCTGAAGTTCTCCACCTGTGGGTCACAAAATCTCACAGGTCTAAATAGCAGATACCCTGCATATCGGATATCTACATTACTATTCATACCGATAGCAAAATTATGAAGTAGCAATGAAATCATTTTATGGTTGGGGGCCACCCCAACACGAGGAACTGTATTAAAGGGCCGCAGCATTCGGAAGGTTGGAGCCACTGTCTAAAGCCTGCCCTTCACGGTGCAGCCGGAGTGCCAGAGGCAGAGCTCGGTCCTGGTGTCTGGTTCTTCCTGCTCATAGCAGAGAAGAAACTGGCCTTAATGTTGGTTTAAAAAGGTCCACAGCAGGACCTCATGCCGTGAAGTGCCTTTTATCCCAGTAGAGCAAATGAAGTTGAAAGTATTTCTTTATTCTTCCTCGACTCCCTTGCCCTTTTATTGTTTTTTAAAGAATTATTTATTTTATGTATGTGAGTACACTGTAGCTGTCTTCAGACACACCAGAAGAGGGCGCCAGATCTCACTACGGATGGTTGTGAGCCACCGTGTGGTTGCTGGGAATTGAACTCAGGACCTCTGGAAGAGCAGTCAGTGCTCTTAAACTACTGAACCATCTCTCCAGCCCCAGCCTTTTTTGGTTGTTTTTTGTTTTTTGTTTTTTTTGACAAGGATTTTACTATTCACACCCGGCTAGCTGGAATCATGTAAATCAGGACAGCCTTGAACTCCAGAGATCAAGGGCTAGGATTAAAGTTAAATTGAAAATATTTTATGGAAAGGAAATGTCCTAGATATCAAATACATGCTAAGTACTGTACAGCCTCGGAAGCAGATGCAGGAGGATTGTTGTGAGTTTCAAGCCAGCCTGCTCTACAGAAAAAGTTCCTGCTCTACTTAGAGTTGCTGGCCCTTCTCCCTTCCCTCCTTCCTCTCTACTTCCTCTTCTCCCTCCCCCCTCTCCCCTTCTCTCCTCTCTCTCCCCATTTCCTTCCTCCCCCAAGGCCTCATGGATGCTAGGCCCAGCACTTTGCTTTACTATTCAGTAAGTATCTTACAGTGTCTTACCCTCAGTGTAGAACATAGCAGAATGCTGTTTTCAATGATTTCTTAGCTTGCATTGCTGGTGTCTTTTGTTCAGGTATCTTCACTTTTATTCACTCGTGGATGATGACATGCACACGTAGGGTTGGGGGTCCCGGCTAATTCCGCTTCCGTGTTGTGAGTACGTATGCTGTTTTCAGGCCTGTTCTCTGCGGTTGGCTAAGCCATGCCGTTTTATTTTGGCCACTGTCTCCTGTGGAATCTGAAACCTATGCGCGCTTCCTTGCCCCACACATCTTGTTTGATTGATCTAAAGTTGTGAAGAATAAGAGACTTTGCTTACTGCCTAATTAAAAATAAAACTTACTAAATATTACATTTCCCTTGTAAAAAAATAATGATATAGATTAGTGTTTGTGCAGAAGTGTTGGTAACAGAAGTCTTCAAAAGTTTTCCTCTGGGTGATGAAAAGCTGTTACATTATTTTGACTCGCTAATCAAATGTAATTGGGTAGCTTGAAGTGCCTTAGCTTCTCCGTGTACAGTTATCAAAGCAGGAAATGTAACTCACGGAGCTGATGAAAGGCGCCTCTCACGGTATTCTTTCAATTATAGATCTTACGGAGCCAATGAAAGGACGCGCTCTGCCGCTGAGAACGCAGAGGTTTGAGCTGCCCCTTCATGTTAACTGCTGTATTAGCTAGTTAACACAGTATTATGTTCTTTAATTGATTCTTACTCCAGCTTCGAGGGGGAAAAAAAAAAGTCTGAATCTATTTGGCATGGAATTTAGGATGGGAAGATGCTGGAAAGTAATATTGCTGTTTACGCTAGATGCAAATCACAGCAGCTATTTGCAATGAAAACAATAGTCCTGGAAGACGATATGCCTTTTAAAATACTAATATTTAGTTGTAGCTGAGAGCTAACTAGAAATAGAAAAAAAATTTTTTTTTCTTTTTTACTATGGTTGCTTCAGCCTAGACTGGCAAGAGTGATATCATTCAAAGTGGGTGCTGAGGTAAAATTTTACACACACACACACACACACCCCACAATAAATAAGAATTTAAAACCACATGTTACGCCTTTATCACTTGGAGGGAGCACTCTCTTAAAGTTGGCTCACACTCAAATTATCCCCGAAAGTCTGCTACAAGTGAGTAGGTGTGAGCTGGGCTTGATCCGTGAATTAATTCCTTTATTCACTCATTCACCACACAGATAGAATTACCGCGTGGTAATCCCTAGGCTAAGTTTCTGGAGACAACAGCGGGGGCAGTCCTGTCTGAACACCTGCTAAGTCCCCCGGGGTCCCTTTACTCCACAACACTCGCCCTTCCCGGTACAGGCAGCATTTGAGCACAGACTCTGGCGTCTTAGTCTCTTGTTCGGTTGTGTGGCTCGCGCACTGCGAAGTTCGCAATGACATGGCCACCAGGCCAGGCCAGGCCATGTCATTGCCAAAGACAGCAGGGCAGCCCCCCTGAGCAACTACACCCCATTAGACCAACCAAGACTAAATCAGAGAGATGTAGGCCAAGCCCTTTGGAGGGTGCCTAAGCCAGCACAGGAGAGGCAGAATGGTCAGGGAGAGGATCTGGAGAGCCCGACGGGAAGGCAGAGTTATGGAGGAACTGCTGGCAGGGAACAGCGGGTGCAGAACTGGATGCCCCGGCTGCGTGTCTCGGGAGTGTACCTATACTGCAAGGGAGACTGTCAGAGAGCAAGCTAGGGGACGCTGGGCATTCTGTCGGGACATTAACATACGGTTCTCTTTGTTGTTGTTGTTGTCGTCTCGATACATACCCCTGGCTGTCCTGGAACTTACTATGTAGAGAGGGCTGGCCCTGGGACTGTGTTGTTCGCCACTATGCCTGTCTCTAACATATGGTTCTTAAATATTGATTTTGTTTGATTTTTATTGAGACAGTTAGGGGGCATCGAAAGGACTGAAAATACAGAAAAAAAAAAATCCTACTACACTTTCCTAATATAATTTCATAGCTTTTTCTGTTCGGGTCATTTTTGTTTTGGGTGTTGGTTTGTGTTTGAGACAGGGCCTCAGTCTGAAGCTCAGGTGGGTCTGGGACTCTGTCCTCCTCCCTCGGTTTCCAGAGTTTCAGGTGGGGGCCACCAGTTGATTATCTTAACCAGCATTTAGTTGAAAGTCCATTTGACTCTCAGATGTACTCAACTGCTTAGATTTTGTTGTTATACGGAAGGTGTGCATGCAGGCGGCGTCTTTAAAGTGCTAAAATTAGTTTTGTTACTTTTCCCCCCAAGAGTCTGATTCCTTCCAGGCAAATTTTAGTTACTGGTGGCACATAGGTATTTGAGGTCTTAGTCTTAGTATCATGGTTGTTTTTTAAACAGGTGTGTTTTTTTTTTTTTTTTTGGTTTGTTTGTTTGGTTGGTTGGTTTTTTAGGAGAGCCTTTTTTTAGACCAGAAAACTTCTTTTAACCCTCCATCTGATTTATTGATTTTTATTTCATAGTCAATTATTTAATGGCCCAGAATGAGCTTTTCAAGTGTTGGTACATGTGGAGGGGGCTGTCCAGCCCAGTGGACAGGCCTAAAGTGAGCATGTTGGCCTTTTAGAAATTGCTTATTGCCGGGTCTGGCCCCAGACCCGATGAATTACACATTCATTCAACACATGTTAGTGAAATTCCCACAATAGCCAAGTCGTGCTCTAGGCTAGGACATACTGGAGTTAACGAGATCAACAAGAGCACTGTGGTTTGTCCTCCCCCCCCCCATCAGTGCTCCCATGCTAGGGGTGCAGGGAAGCTGATGATGGCCAAGCTAACAAGGGGAGTGTTTACTGCCAGAACAAATCAGTGCTCAAAGCAGACTCAGGGCCGGCAGCCGGCAGCCAGCTCCACTTCTGAGATGGCCAGGGGAAGAATGACCCTTGAGCTAAGGTCTGAACAGCAAGAACAAACTAGTGTGAACAAAGACATGTTGTCCAGGCGAAAAAACAGACAGCAGAAAAAAAAAAAAAGAAAAAAAAAAAAGAAACACAAGAGAACTAACTCAACACTTCTGAGAGATCCTGGGGGGGGGGGGGCGATGGCTATCGAGGGACAGAGGGGAAAATGGCTCTCTGTCGATCAAAGCGTTGAAAAGTGTATCCTTCTGAAACAAGAAATCTTGGCATTTAAGCAGTGCTGTGACGTCAGCAGATTGTCCTAAAATGTTACTGCTCAGGTGGATAGCGGGCTGGACAGATGCAAGACAGGGCCCAAGAAACCCAGACACTGCCAGAGAGCTTACAACAGCGGCTCACACCAAGAACAGAGAACGGGAGCTGAGGGCTGGGTGGTCCCAGGGTACAGGTTGAGGTGAAGCAGACAGACAGCCAAGACAGAGATGAAGAGACAGGGAAGACTCAGTTTCCGGCTGAAAGCACGGACAGCCATTTAGAAGGGGAAACGGAGTCTCCAGGGGCCAGGGCTAACATTGCCCAAACACCCAGGAGAGGCAGACCCAGATCTACTCTTCTAGGAGCCTTTTTGATTTATTCTAATCTTTCTTCCCAGTCTAGAAAATGAGGGTAACTAGGCAAACCCGCCTGCGGGTCCATCCGCGTCTCTGGATTCAGGCTTTTCATAAAGACCCTAAGAGGTGGGCTCCTCTGCCAATGTTCCTTGATGGATTTCAGAGGCAAAAAGTAGCCGAGATACACGCCTCTGGGACCCTCCCTTCGACAGTCCCTTGGAGACTGTCGCTAGATGAATATGACCTATTGTCTGATCATCACCGTGGACAACATTGATTGCTTATTGAATTGCAATTGTGGGAAACCTAAGAAAGAACTCAGCCATTGAGGTTTGTCAGTGATTGGCCTCCCTGGTCTGGGCAGCACCCGCCTGCAGTTAACACTTACAACACCGAATGTAAGGGACAAACTAACCAGGCTTCAAATTCAGCAGGGAGTTGGCTGAGGAAAATTCCTCCCTCTGCCGTGGGTTCTTCTGGTTCCTGGCTCTCAGATTGGCTCTGTGCTCAAGGAAGCAAGAAGCTTTAGTTAGACCTCTTGTGTTAAAATGACTATTTTTTTTAACTGCACCCCAACCTAGTTCTAGGGGTGGCACCATCCGGGTTAGTGTTTTTGACTTACTTGATACGAGCTAGAGTCATTTACCACGAGGAGACCTCGGCTGAGAAAATGTTCCCCTCTAGGCTGACTTAGGAACAAGCCTGTGCAGTCTTTTCTGTTTTGTTGTCTTTGTTTGCTTGTTTGTTTTGGTTTTTTTTTGTTTTGTTTTGTTTTGTTTTTGAGACAAGGTCTCTTTAGTAGTGCTACCTGTCCTGAGACTATGTAGACCAGGCTGCCTCCCAAACTTAGACAGATCTATCTGCTTCTGCTGATGCCCTCACTCTACTGGAATTAAATGCACGAGTGGGGACAGTCTCTTGATCAATGGTTGACACAGAAGGGCCTATCACACTGCCACCCCTGGGCCCGGGGCCTGGGTGCTATTAGCCGCTGGGTAAGCCCCGAGGAGGCAGTCAGTGAGAATGCTTCTCCATGGAGTCTGCTTCAGTTCCTGACATACTTGGGTTCCTTTCCTAATTTCTCTCAGTAATAGAGTGTTACCTAGAAGTGTAAGATGTAATAAGCCCTCCTCCCCCAACTTGTTCATGGTCATGGTATATTTATTATCATAGGAATAGGAACTGCCCGAGACTGTGCCTATGTTTGCAAGCACCCCACAACTGAGCTACGTATGGGACTGGCCTAAACATGTGTTTCTTCAGTCTGGATCCTTAGTGAAATTTGACCCACAGTGTGTACCTAGGCCATGGCATAGACTTTCTCTCCCTGTCTCTGGCTATTTATTCTAAACCTTCATGCTAAGTTTTACTTGCAATCTTTCACTGCTTGGCTTGATTTGAAAAGGCTGTTTCCTTTCCTTCCTCTACTAATACAAGATATGTAAGACACAACATTGTATGCCTTCTCACCTCCCAGGCCAGAAGAGCAGTTAGCACAACCCCTTGATCCTAGAACATCAAGGCAGAGGCAGGATGATCCTTGAGTCGAGGCTAACCTGGTCTATAGAACCAGTTTTAGAACAGCCAGGGCTACTTAGATAAACTCTGTCTGTAAATAAACAAATAAACAAGTTCCCAGTACTACAAAACAGTTAAAACAAAGAATACATACTCTGTAATACACCCACAGCTTCCATAATGATCTGAGAAAAAGGGTTGGTTTCTCTGTGCTAAGATTATTAAGCAGGTTATAAACAGTTTCGGGTGTTTACATTTCTGTGCTTTAGAAGAATCACGTGGTAGGCTGTCTCTAAAATGCTTTCGCATTAAAGAGTTTGAAATTTTTTCTTTGGAGTTGGGAATATTTGTACTTACAAAATGAGAGACTAAAGAGATAGATTCCAAGTATAAACATGATTCGATTCGGAGCATATCAGATTTTAGGGCTGTGAATCAGGGACACTCAACCTGCATCAAGCCGTCTCGCTTTGGTTTGGTTTTCTTTTGCTGGTTCTTGGCTTTCTCCATCTAAGACTAGGATTGTAAAGTAACTCATTTAAAAGTATATTGGAAAGCATTTCTAATTGCAGAAGAGCATCTGTGAACACTTACTCTGTGAGACCGTAGCTGACTTTAAAGTGGGCTCTAAAAAGCATCTGGGTGAAGCATTTGGTCTTCAGAACTCAGTTCAGCAAAACTAAAAGGGCAAGGGGCACCCCAGAACCACGTAACCAGGCATGGTAGGACACGCAGGGGTGTCGGCGGGAGAATCAGGCGCTCAAGGTCATTCTTGGCTGTATAAAAGAATTTGAGAATGTGACAAAGTGAGTTGTTCGAGTTCCTTTTACTTCTGAGGCCGTGTGACTGCTGTAAGTGTAGAAGGGACCAAAGGAGTAGTTTGTACGCATCTTAAAAGGTTTTCCTGTTAATATGGTGGGTACATGGGAGAGAGTTAAAAGACAAGATAGCAGGAAAAGCCTTCTGCATTTTTTGTTTGTGCTTGGACTTTTTAAATATTTTGTGTTAAGTCACGCAAAGAGAGATAACAGCCTCTGGGCAGTAGTGGTGCATGCAAGCCCTTGACCTTAGCTCTGGGGAGGCAGAGGCAGTCAGATCTCTGAATTTGAGGCCAACCTGGTCTATAAAGCAAGTTCCAGGACAGAAAGGGCTAGATAGAGAAACCCTGTCTAAAACCTGCAAAAAAGTAAAAATAAGCAACCACAGGCTATAAAAGTATATGAGCTTGTGTGTGTGTATGTATGTGTGTGTGTGTGTGTGTGTGTGTGTGTGTGTGTGTTTCTTATTGAGGCAGAGTCTTACTTTGTAGCCCCAGCAGGCCAGAAATTTGCTATGTAGACCAGGCTGGCCTTGAAACTACAGAGTGCTATGAGCAGTCTGTCATACTTGGGCTGATAGCTACTTAGTGTATCTACACTGAATCAAAACTCTGCTCAGAAATTGAATTGTGTGTGTAAGTCTGTTCAGGCATGTACCGTGGAATTATCCATGCCTATGTATGTGAAAGAGCCTAGATGTCTGGGAGAGTGTTAGTTTGTATGAGAAGCTCTTAAATAAATGGGGGAATTCTGAAAGAATCTGCAAGTCATGGTGGAAGTGTGCTGGCAGACTTAGAGGGGACAAAGGTGAGAGAGTAATCTGTTACCATAGACAAGGGAATCATGAGTTGGAAACCAGTCTGAACAAACCAAGACTCTCTCCCAAAGCATCCAAAGCCATGAATAAATCATCAGATCTATCCACATTTCCTCAAACACATACTTTTGCAAAATTTTGACTTTCTTTGGTTATGTACTCTTTACCCGGATTGTAAACTAGTGAGAATTCCCGATTAGTCAATTAATTTGTGTTTAGACTGCTTTGTTTAATGTTCTCTGATTTGTAAATCAAATGCACCAGACAGATCACCTACAGAGACAGGAATATCCACAAAACATCTCAGGAGTTTTTGCTGTAGATTTCCCCCAGAGCTTTGAGTCTGATCCCACTTTGGACTGAATTCGGAAAAGCCCCGACATCTTTAATGAGGCCAGAGCTGAGAGGACTTGGTGCACAGATGCGCTGTTTCACAGAACTCTCCGAGCTGGGGAGGATTTATTTCCCTTTTAACTTTATCAAAATAAAACTATCAGGTAAAAACATACTAAAATGGTCCTTAAAACAACAGTTCCCGCAGTCCGTTATTTTCAAGTGAGGGCAGATCCAACATGAAATTACCCTGTATTGAGAATGGAGGATCATTATTGCAGAGCTGCGCCCCTTTTGACCGAGCGAGGCTCTTGGCTTGCCCAGTGTTAGACTGAAAATTTTGTCGAGAGCCAGCCTTTGAGGACGAGTGCTCTAATTAACGGCCGACTGTTACTCCAATAGACCATTTTAAATAAAAGCCCCCATTGTGTGCCTGCTACTGGAGTTTGAGGAAGTGGAAGGCAGAGCTGATGCTCTGTGGGACAGGACGGTGGCTCCAGCACCACCTGTGCCCTCCTCCCCCCCTCCGCCCCTAGTCCCCCTGCCAGCCACAGAGCAAAGCATTAACAGGAGCTGAAGATGCAAACCACCGTCTCAAATCACATAGAGGCAGCCTGCACTGTAGAGCCTGGGACAGTGGCCATTGAGTTCAGGCTGGAGGGATTGTACACTTCTGGGCATCGATACTGTTGGAGGGCAGTCTGTGGGCAGTGCCAGTGCCGCTGGGAAATCTGCTTTTCTGGGGGCTCCAGTGAGTCTCCAGTGATCGCTGCTTCCGAAGGCAGTCCCAGAGCCCACTTTCTCTTGTGAGAAGACCGGTAGGTTGAATGTTCTTCTAAACCATGTCTCGTAACGATCAGATACATTTCAGTGTTCTACCCTGATTATCAACACATAATGAGCTGGACACAGTGGCAGTTTTAAGATTTATGACCCAAAGTCAGGGTTGAGAAAGTAGGATTTACCACCTCAAGTGGGACGCTGCTGAATCAAAACATCAAATGACCAAATCGTTACACTTCCTGCAAAATTAGGAAAGAAAAAACAGCCTATTACCCACCCCACCCCCACCACTGCCCTGTGATACTGTTTTTAGTTAATACAGACATGGGAGTGAAGTATTTTATTTCTTCTAAATATAGGCTTTCATATATTAAAAGAAAAGCTATTTACAACTGATTTGTTACTAAATAAAATCTTGGATTGAACACTTTTAATTACTAAAAAGGTAAGGGAACCATAAACACGGGAAATATAAATGAATACCGCGCTCGGCGTCAGGCCGCTTTCAAGGCTATAAATAGCATCCCGAGCTCCGCCACTATTCTTAGCGAGAATGAACAAAAGAAGGTGTCCCAAAATAGAAAGGCAAGCACATCTCCCCAAGCCCTGGATTCCAGGCCATAAGAAACTCTTCGAACAAGTTCATGGATTCATGGGCTTAATTGATCTTTGAAAAGGACATTTCCCCTCTGTCACCTTGCCAAGGAAATTCTTTTCCTGGCATGTTTGTAAAATCTGGCGGGCCGATGTTTCCTTTGGGTGACACAAGGTGTGATGAGGAATTTTATCTTTACTTCCTTACTGAAATCAGCCCCGGTGGCTTGCTTTTCTGTTAACTTATTTGGTTATTATCAGATGCTGGGCAGTTGTCAGTGTTAGTGCATATGATAGACAAGCCCGCCACTTCTTACATCTGATCGGCTCCTGGCCTTGGACAAAATATTTATAAATACGGGCACTGTGTGCTTGGGCACACCTTTCAACCCACAATGCTCCTGAGGCAGGAGGGCCTCTGTTGAGGCTAGCCTGCTCCATATAGCCAGTTAGAGGATAGCCCAGCTAGACATAGCCAGTTAGAGCATAGCCAGGACTACATAGTAAGAGCCTGTCTTAAGACAAAAGCAAACAGAACAAAGCAAAACATTCATACACATGCTTGCGTGCATGCACGCATGCACACATGCCCTAATACTCTTTTTCATATTTCTTCAGTTTTTTGGTTGGCACATGCTGGCACACGATACCACCCTTCCTGATATGTCAGGCACAAAACTGAGCTGTAAGGCTACAGTGTAAATAGAAACATGCATTCTTTGCTCAGGTCGTGCTACCCTTAGTTTATAAGAGGTTTTCCAGGGCCAATGACATGTTTGAAAACACGAACAGTGGAAGCTTATGCTGGTATTGTCCCATGTACGACACATACCACTTTGATCATTTTTAATTATAGGTGTGCATGTATGGGTATGGGTAAAGGAGACACCGGTAGCCTTGGAGTCCCTGCAACTGTGGAGTTAAAGGTAGTCATGTGCTACCTGACCTGGGTGCTGGGAAAGACCAACACCCCTCCTCGCAGCTGAGCCATCTTTCTAGCCTCTCCCTCACCGTATTTTTGCACATAAAACATTAAATTTCTCATCCCACTTTCTGATTTTTAAAAATTAACTAATTATGACTATGATTATTTGAGAATTGATTCTTATACTGTCAAAGTGAAAGTACTTTTGATTGAAAAACTTCCATGTAAAGCACAATTAGGTTAAATTAAAATCTCAAGAGAACATTTTTCATGAGTAGCAGTGAAAGATTGAATAATCTTTTAAAAAAATATGCTGGTTTGTTTCAGCATTGAAACTACATTCTATAGTAATTATAGAAACCTATCACTTATTCATAAACTCTGTGTACCCTCGTAAAGATTGTTTTAAAATATTTAAATTTTATTATAAAATATTGTATGTTGTTAAAATAATAATTATTTCAATGATTCTTAAGTAGAATTGGTTCTCGGCAGAAGGTTGCCGTCCCTAACCGCAGTCAGGCAGCTTAGCTTCTTTGCCGTTCTCCTCAAGAAGTGTATCTTACTGTCTACTGTATTATGCATACACGCATATTTGCATTTGGGAGCAGACATAAGAGCTTTTAGGTGTCTGCACATGCCTGTGAAGAGCATTGGGAGTGCTCTTGACCATCTTCCATGGCATTCGTTGTGGCAGGGTCTTTCAGTTGAACCCAGAGTTCACTTTTTAGTTGGCCTCTAGACGGCTTGCTCAAGGTGTCCACACCTCTGCCTTCCGAGTGCTGAAATTATAGGTAGGCCGAAACCTCGACTGGCATTTATGTGGGCTCTGCGGATCTGAGCTCCACTCCACAGACAGCAAGTGGGTGTACGGTTTTTGGTTTTGATGTTTGTTCGGTTGGTTGGTTGTGAGCCTACCTGTCATTTGTTTTTGAGACCGGTCTTTGTACATAACCCTGGCTGTCCTGGAACTCACTTTGTAGACAGGGCTATCCTGGAATTCACAGAGATCCTCCTAACTCTGCCTCCCGAGTACCAGGATCAAAAAAAGTGTGTGTTCCACCAAGCCTGGTTGGCTTTACAATTTATTTATTTATATTATTTACATTTTTAAATTTTTATTTTATTTTATTTTATTTTGAGACAGGGTTTCTCTGTATAGCCTGCCTGTCCTAGAACTGAACCTGTAGACCACGCTGGCCTTGAGCTTACAGAATCCACCTGCCTCTGCCTCCCAAACTCTGGGATTAATGGTGTGCCCCACTACTGCCTGGCTAAGCAAATGTTTTAACCACTGGTCTCAAACTACTTTCTTTTGGGTGTCTGTTGAGAGCCTAGCCAAAGAGGAAAATGTCTCGGTCGAATGAAACATTTAAAAATGTATATGGAAGTTGGATGTTAATTGCATCTGACTGTTTGACATCCTCATTAAGATACGAGCCCATTTTTAGCCAAGAACAGAGGCAGAGTTCTAGCTGCAGAGTACCTTGGACTACACAAAAAGGTGACGTGTATGTTCAGTAGAATGTCCATTGTGAACAAGTTTGATTTCCAGTGTGTTTTTGTTGACTGAATACCACACAGGGAAAAAAGATGCACTACCATGGCAATGCGCCTCCTGGAGTAGCTAATGACAGGCTAGCCAGAATCACCACGTACCGCCTCTGCCGCTGCTGCTGCGCAGCAGCAACGGAAGCCCCAGTGAACCTTACCCTGCTCCTCTGAGCACGACTGAGCAGGAGAGGGTATTGTGGTCACAGGTCCTTATTAGCTCTTTGTTGCTGCCTTTCTAGAAAATGTAATCATGTCAGTATAAATTTAAAAACTAGTTTCATTCCCCCCCCCTTTTTGTTAAACTGCAGTGTTTATATATCATATTGACTTAGAAATTCCTTGGTATTCCATCTTCTCAATTTTTGCAAAACACTAAAGTGTAGTAACTAAACAGCAAACCAATTTTAAGTTGAGCTTGGATGAGAACGTTTTATGAAGATTGAACGGGGACCTCAATCCAAGGACATAATAGACAAGAAACATTTTTTTCCCCTCTCCCTTCTCTTCAGAAGTAGTCTTCCGCATGGTTTAATGTGCTAACATAACCCCGGTTCCAATATTTCAAAAGATACAGAACTTCCCAGCACGATGATAAAGTTTTCCTGTGTTCCAATAATAAAACCTCGTCGGACCAGCGATTTCCAGCTCCTCTGTGGCTCAGCGGTTTGTGGAGAGCAGCTAAGTCCGAAGTGCCCTGCGCAGTATCAGTGTGGGAGTCGGAAACAGATGTTCGCGGGACAATGCCATTTGTTGTGACTGTCGATACTATGTGGCAGCTTTCCCAAATGAAATTGTTTGTGGGTGGAAAAGAATGTAAGCAGTGATTCATGCCCGGACCCTTTTTTTTTTTCTTTCTGCTGGAGTCTAACCATATTTGTTTAAATCATAGATCAGAAGACATTGGAGGATTTTTAAAAAACGTCTTAAATAACTTACACTAAAGTGTCTTCTTTTTTTTTTTTTTTTTTTTTTTTTTTTTAAAGGACTATTTCAAGAGTTTTACTGAAAATAGTCAATGCCTTTCTTTTCCTGGAGAAGGCTGATAAGATTTGACATTTCCTCAGATTCTCTGGTTTCGATTGGACATTTTAGTATTTTCTTGGTAGGCACAGTTTCCATTAAATGACCCCTTGCTTACCATTTCATCGGAACAATCGAGCGTGAAGTCGAAACTCTTCATGAGCTCGGGTGGGCTCTCAGTAGAATTATTTATACAGGCACATCCAGCAACTTACTTTCAAAGAAAAATGTGTTTATCTGTGAGATTTAAATGTTGATGTGAAAAGACATTTAAAACCGTCCCCAGCAATTAAACTGATAATATAACCAAGAGACCCTCACATTAGACGCACATTGCAACAGGGTGCATAGAAACAATCTTTCCTGGGAAGAAAACCTAATGAGAATTTCAGGCATATCTATCAGAAAATTAATTTTATAGGAACTATAAAAGAAGGTTGAGCACTTATTTATACCGATAGCTGCTGGGGGGGCGGGCAGCAATTGTTTAAATGTTTCTCACCATTGGGTTCTGCATCTCAGAAAAATCATTTCCTGGGCCATGAACTAGTCCTCACAAGGCTTCTTTTCTCATCAGCCAGGGGCCAGGTTGCTGCCTGTCCTGGGCAGTCTCTCTTGTTCTCACAAGAACTTATTCTAGCTTGATAACACAGAAACATTTTTAAGGCAGAGGCAGGCAGATCTCTGTGGCTTTTTAAGGCTAGCCTGGTCTACATAGTTCCAGGACAGCCAAGGTTACATAATGAGACCCTGTCTCAAACACAGAAAACAAAAATCTTTTAGGGCTTAAACTCATGTTCTGTACCCCTGACTGTTGGGTGAAGAGTTACTGAGTTTCCCAGGGAAGATGCATATTCCAATAACTTCTCATGCAACTGTAGCGCATCATGACCTTAAGCCCAGTGGTAGTCACAGGGACGGGATCCTAAAGTGTACTGCTATTTTCCTGCTTCGTGAATAGTTAAGTAGGCATTTCAGATTTCTGTAAACTTTTCCAGACTTTCTTTCTTCGGGTAGCGCTGGGGATCAGATCATGTATGCTTTGCAGGGACACTAGCACTGAGCTATGGAGTCAGCCCTGTCTCCCATCTTAATAATAAGTTCTTCTTCTTCTTCTTCTTCTTCTTCTTCTTCTTCTTCTTCTTCTTCTTCTTCTTCTTCTTCTTCTTCTTCTTCTTCTTCATCATCATCATCATCATCATCATCATCATCATCATCATCCCATTGTCATAGGGAACAGTTCTCCCCGTCTCTCACAGGATCCAGGGTTGCAGTCATGGTCCACCTAGCTGTTTATATGCATTTTTAAATGTTGAGTTGATAAACAATTACACCCAGATTTAAGGGCTACACTAAGATTATTGCATTCATGTATGTGATGTTTGAGGACAAGACAGGGATTGCTTTCTGATTATTAAAATCTGACATTTAAAGCATGGCTATGGTAGTTCATAAGGGAGATCTCAGGAGGCTGAGACAGAAGGATACTTACAGCTTCCAAATGACAGCCCCCCCCAACAATTCTTCCCCCTTGCTCTGTATTATCCACTGACATTTCTGCATTAGCAGTTTGCCAGTGGTATATATCAACGTGCTGTAAAAGTGGTGGGTGCCTTATAAAAACAGTCTTTGCGGTAGGGTAGGAAAGAGTAAACCGAGGCAGGCTTGCCTCACAGCCCGTGACCACTTTCTCAGTGAGACTATGTGAACTCAGCGAGAGTGTCCCACTCTGCCCAGCAGGTTCGAATCCTTGAAACTGTGAAGCTGGAATTTCAGTCAGTTGTAAGCTGTCCTACATACGTGCTGGGATCTGAACTTGGATTGTTGGGATGGATAGCTAGAATATGCTTAGCTTCTTAACTGTTGAAGCTATCTCTCTAACCCATATTATAATCATTTTTAATTTAGAAGGTTTGACTAGAGTTCCCCCCCCTCCCCCCAGTGAGACAGTGGCCCTACGGAGGGCTATTTTAAAGACTTTTTATTTTCTGGACCCTATCAGACATATCTTTAGCACCAAATGACTGGGAAACTCATGATTTTAGTAATAATTACAAGCTGGAAGTCAATATTCATATCTAAAATATTTGCACTAGTGCTTTCTGATAATTTTTTTTTAAAGCCAGCAGCAGGGAATTCTGCATTTTCCTAAATTTTAATCTCATTTGGGGAGTATTTCAGACTTGTAAAAGTGGATTCACACATGATTTAATTACATCCTTTAACTACTATCATTTACAATACTTCAATAACTGGTTATAAATCCCAGGCTAGCCTAGAAATAACAGTCTTCCTGAGTGCTGAGGTTGCCCCCATATCTCCCATATGCTACAGCCTAGCTTTGCGACCACTCAGTGAACACTATGAGTTTCAAAATAGCCAAACCAGTTCTTTGACCTTAAAAAAAAAAAAAAAAAAAAAAAAAAAAAAAAGATGCTATACTAAAAAACTCTCTCTTGACAGTCTAACTGTGGATTTAAGTACTCAAGCTACGGAAGTCTTTAAGAACATATCATTTTTCACAGTGTCTCAGTTTCTCTCTAAGGGCCACTGGATGGATTTGTGTGTCCTAAGGCCAGCTTCTGTAGCCAGGAGCAATCAAGAGGGCAGAAATTCTAATCCTGACGTGGCAGGCAAGGCCCAGTTCTACTTGACAGAAATGATTTCAATTAAGGACCCCCCGGCCCACCTTTGCAGTTTCCCTTTTTAGTTGTTGGAAGTGGGGGAAATCCTTAGACACCGGATAACCTGCTCAGCGCGCGGGACGCAGTTGCTTAGAACACTTCCAAATCCCATCTTTGATCCCGGGTGATATTTTTCTCTGTTATGTCACAGAGGTCACCTGGCTCATGTGTGACAAACTGCCTCCATAAGTCACGGTGCCACCGGCAGAGATTTGTAACCGTGCCCCTGGTCCATTGCCTTTGAGTTATTTCGCAGGCCCACTGCTTCACATTTACACTCTGTCGGAAGATGAACAGGGGACGGGAGTAAAATCAAGGGCAGGGGCTCATCCTGAAGGACAAGGGGAACAGGTGGAAGGTTAATGGCCCTGGAGCGATTCCACCAGCCTCTCAGGCTTGATATATGGGCCTCGGGCCTAAAACGGGCATTGGCTTTCAAAGATATATTATTTCATTTGAGGAGAGGCACTCTGGAGTTCCTGCATTTGTCTCCTGATAGATGATCCTCTGTCTACAACTGGTTATGGCGTGTGAGTTTTCCTCGGGCCTGCTCCCCCTACATAAAAATTGTGCTGAGCCCTCCAGCGTCTCCTTGCCTATGGAAGAACTGGACAAGCGCAGGCTCATTGGCAGGCAATCGGGATTTGGTTGTTATTTTAGTAGTTGGCTTTTCTGAGGTTGGAGGCGAGCGCTGGGCAAAAGACAATTCCGTTCATTCATATACAACTTGATAAGGGTGGCCTCGAGGAGAGAGGCAAGCATGGGTGTTGTGTGTGTGTGTGTCACAAGATGAGCACTTAGCCTTTTAGATCCCAAAAGTTGCTCGCTTAAAAGTAGGTGCCAGACAGAAGGCTTTTATTGCACAGCTTTGGCATCCCCCCTAAGCTATGAGGCAAATGCTTACTCTTTTTTAAATTAACGACAACAACAAACAACAAAAGTCTTCAAAAAGTTCTAGGTGCTTTGGAGGAAAGAGAGCTGGCAAAGGATCATTAATTTTCCCAGGAAACCAACCAAGTAGAGCACACGATGCCTGATACTACACAAATGAATTGAGCTGGTCACCAGATGAACGGAGAGTCTCCTGAGTTAACCCGTGTCTCCAAAGGGCTATTAGAAAAACATCAGTCTCAGCCTCCCTGAGTTCTCAGGGTTAATGTTCATGAAAATATTTGGAATTCTAATAGGCTTCAATTTATAGTATTTTTGAAATTAATTATTAACCTGGTTTGAGGTGTGTGCATATGAAGGCTTCGCCTTTATAATACCTGATAACTGCTATGCTAGCCTCCTCTGAGATAATGCCGATTTTTATGGCCGGCATTAAGGGGAAACAGCTCAGTAAACTCACCGTCCAAACATAAGCTAGGCTTTCCCTTCAGATCTCCGCAGGTTACCCTGCCCCTGTGTCTAGCGTTCCCACATCCCTGTGGGAGGCGTCAAAAAATGTGTTCAGAATTTTTATGGTCAAAAACAAATTCCTTATTTTCCATTATTGTTCTGGGACTCATGAGCACTTATCGTTTAAGAGATAATGTCTGATATTGAATGGCGTATATGAATTGATCCGAGAATGTGTGGGACTGCCGCACACATAACGACTTCTATCCCAGTAATAATTATCTGTAAAATTGAGATCAGGGCTAGAGAAGACCGGGGAGAAGCTCACCCGCACGTTCTAGACTCTGGCTCCATCCTCAGCAGTACGCCATAGAGGAAAAAAATAAAATGAGGTTCAATTCTTAACAGAATGAGGCAGCATCTGGCTATTGGCTTCTTTTAATAATGAAGTTTCCTTTTTTTTCTTTTTCTCTGGAATATTGCCAACTGGAATATTCTGAGGTTAGCTCAGAAGCAAGAAGGCTCAACAGTTATCTAAGGGGGATGGAATATGTTTTAAATGAAAGATCCCAGATTGTATAGCGTTGAACCAGGGGTGATGGTAGCCAAGCGCCCGTGCTCCCACTTGTTGCTAGGATACGTGCTGCAGAGGACTTCGTTCACACAGTCAGCCCTCAGTGCCACAGATAACATTCTCACAACAGAAAGTGAGCTCCCAGACGCACACAGCCACGCCTTCCAGTCACAGCCTGTCCTGTGCTTACCTTCATCTATTTTTGGCTAATGACCTAAAGGCTTCTCTGGTTTGAAAAAAAAAAAAAAAATGACTGATTTCATTTCAGCCACGTTGACTGTCACGCATGGTCTTTTCAGGCTGTAGAAAAGGCCCAGTCCGTGGGTTACGTTGACTTCCCAGGCAGGGCTAGCTCACACAGGAGAAGAAACCCGATGTCCCTACATCTGCCAGTCTCCTGCCTCAGATGGACCCTCCCTCCCAAGCTGACCCATAGGAAGCACACCCTTGCAAACGGCCTCTTAATTGCTCATTTGCAGTTGAGACAAAAAAAAAAAAAAAATGTCAAAAATGCAAAAGGCCCTCAAAGCCAATGGAATCTTCATTGAAGAAAAAAAAAATGAGATCTTAATACACAGAGCTGCTTATTATTGCAAAATTAGAATAACAAATGCAGCCAGCATGAAGCCAACATAAACTTGCCTGAGTTTTATTCAACCTGAGACACACTCAGCCTCCTTGTCTCTACCGGCAATAGAGTAGACATGCTTCCCACACTCTGTTTGTTATTCTATACTGTTCATTTAATGATATATTTAGGTCTCCATCACACTCTGTATTTTTACACGTAATTACCCATATTAAAAAAACACTCATTAGTGTTCTGTTCCACTGACTTAATTATGCCCCTTAATTAAATCTTGACTAACTGGGGGTCACCGCAGTGTCAGTGGGATTTGTCACTGGTTGTCAGCAGGTGTCTGGTTGCATCTATTACTGCTTTTCCTATGGCTTGAATCTATTGAAGAATTGTCTGGTTTTTTTTTTTTTTTTCCTGCCAGAGTTCTTACTGGAGGCAAGGAATTGCACATATAGACCGACTCACCCAGGGTGTGTGTTTGTAGAAGGACATTTTTGTTTTCATTTGCCTGGAAAATTTCTTGCATTAGGAGAAAGCAGAATGCAGAATTGGATATATAAGCTCGTTCCTTCCCCTCCCCTCCTTCCCCTCCTCCTCTCTCCTCCCCTCCTCCCTTCCTCTTTCCTCCTCTCCCCTCTCCTCCCCTCCTCTCTCCTCCTCTCTCCTCCTCTCCCCTCCTCTCCCCAGACCAGGGTCTCGCTGTGTAATCCTGGCTGACCTGGAACTGGTTATCTATACCAAGTGGCTTTAAACATAGAAGTGTGCTGGGCTGAAAGGCTTGTCACCATGCCTGGTTGACAGGAACTTTTAAAAAGATCCATATTTGCCTTCTATAAGATGTGATCATGTTTGTGTATACATACAACTCTGAAACTGCTTTTGAAGAACAAGAGAGATTGATGGTGGTGTTCAAGCCTCCTCCTCCAAGTCTGAAAGTGTGCTGCAGTGGTAGACTGTCTGCCGGGCAGGCAGGAACCCCGGCCTCAAGCCCCAGCACCCGAGGAATGATGATGAAGGGTGGCACACTCTGTAGTCCAGACGCTTGGGAGACGAGAGGATCAGGTTCAGGGTCTCCTACAACCCTCACAGAGGCACCTGGACTGTGTGAGACCCCACGTCCCTCCGACCCTCACCCCTTACATAACAGACGGGCTCAGGTGGGATAAAATCTTCACGTGTCTACTGGACACTCAAGCGACCTCATTATTTGGAGGGAAGGTCTTAGGACAGCTGCTTTGTCTCCCCGGTTTATACTCGTGGTCTTAGCACATTACTTCAGGGAGACAGAATTCCCTTGTTTCTGTGTAGAATAGGCATCTAATGTTGATCTGAATAATTGATTAGTCCAGTCAGGCTTTTGTCATTAGTTGTCATCTTCTTAACCCCTCAGAACACTGCCTGTGCACCTAAAGAGGCCTTTGCATTTATTAATGGATATTTGTTTGTTTGTTTGTTTATTTATTTATTGTCCCAGTGCTATCTGTCTGGGGAGTTGAGGTATTTTTCCTGCCTATGTATCTTATTGGATTGTTTTAATAGTTAGTATTCTCTTATTGGTTGGTTGGTTGGTTGGTTGGTTGGTGTTTGTTTATTCGTTTTACTATTAGAGACAGGGACAGGGGTTTGCTATGTAGCCCAGGCTGGTCTCTAATAATTTGTAAGCTTCTTATCACAGCCTCCCAATGGCTGGAATGTCAGGGATATGCCACAGTGCCTGGTATTAGTGTTTTCTGAAGGTTAAAGGGAAAATGCTTTAAGGCTAAACAAACGTTTTCAAGTGTGCGTTTGTGTATGCGTTCATCTGCGCATTTGTCTGTGTGTGTGTGCATAAGGACATTGGCGAGAAACACAGAACAATTTTTTTTTTTTTTTTTTTTTGTCAGAACAACTTTCAAGAGTTGGTTCTCTTTGTATAGGATCTCTGTAGTTAGCTAGCTGGTCCATCTTGCTTTGGGACACTGGGATTGCAAATATTCATAACTGTATCTAGCCTTTATTTTTATTTTTTATTTATTTTTTGAATGTTGGCTTCAGGGATCAAGTCGGCCCGCTTCAAAGCAGGCATCTTTCCCACTGAGCCACATGACTAACTCCGAAGAGTTTTTAAAATCATAAACACCAGGTTATTTTGTTTATTTTTTTTTTCAAGACAGGGTTTCTTTGTGTGGCCCTGGTTGTCCTGGAACTCAAATAAATTCCCCTGCCTCTGTCTCCTAAGTGCTGAGACTAAAGGTATGTGTTACCATCTCCCGGCTATGAACACCTAATTGATAAACTTGAAGTGAACTGATCACATGGGGTAGATACATCACACAACTTGATTAGCCGTGGATTAGCCCCTTTGTAGAAGCATCTCTAATTAGTTTAGTTGGTAACATGAGCAGTAAACATTTCTGGTGTAAAAAACTCTGCGGTTATCTGTAGAGTGCACGGTTTAGCTATGGCTGTGAGGTCTGAGAGGAAAACGGCTTGCCTCCATTGGAGGACCAGGTTTTCTAGGCACGAAACAACGGTGTGGCCGAACCCTGCTTGAGTTGAACATCACTGGAATTCTTTGAAGAATTATGCTCAGGTCAGGCGTAGGACCCGGAGTGTCCCCAAGAGGATCCAAGATGGCGTCCCGGATCCATTAGAGATGCCTCTGCCTAGTTGTAGTGAGGAGGGAAGCTGGGGTAGGAGTGGCCACATGCAGGCTTTTCTAGTTCCAGGCTGTTAAACTTAGCTGTTTGCAGATGGTTTCCTCGGCTGTAACACATGCAGTTAACCTCCTTCAGAGAGCTTCCTGGGGATTAAACGACTTAAAGCAAATCAGGTTTCCTGGTAGATAACATACACTCAAGAAACATCAATTTTATCCAAGCCCCTAAATCTTGTGTTTGATCTACCCAGCCAGTGCTTGACTATGGCTCAAGGCACAGGGCACAGCCGATTCTCTCCTGTCGGACCGGAGGGCACCTGATTTTGGCAATCATTTAAGGTAAAAAAATCCCACAAAATCCTGCGTGACCTCTATTTGCATATGAATGGATAGTTCAGCAGAATTCTGAGATACCACAAGACACCTCAATGCTCCCATTTCTGAGGCTCAGGCGTCTGGTGTAAGGTCATTTAGTTGCCTCTGAGGAATGACTGGACTCAGGGAAATGGAGTTTTTACTTAGGATCAATGTGTGTGTCCGTCTACCTGTCCCACGATGAAGTTATCTAACTCCTGCTTGGAACTGAGAAGAAAATGCAAAAAGACACCAGAGCACAGTATGATTCATTTATGGTTATAAGTGGTTCAGCCTTTTATTAGTATGCCAAACACGTCTTATGTATGCCAAATAATTAAGTCTATTATTAATGGAAAGGTATGAGGGCGGGGAGAGAATGAGTTCCGGAAACTTTTTTAGAACTTAAAAGCACGCTAATTACCTTACAATATGGCAAACGTATTTAATAATAGACCTCCCGTAAAGGAGGGTCCCATCTCTGCAACCTCGATCCTTTATTTGTGTGTGTGTCTTGTAACCCTGACCTGGGTTAAAACTGGGGACACACAAACAAAGAAAATTCTGAAGTAGCTGAATGGGGTATTATTGTGTGGCCTTTAGCTCCCGGGGTAGCCTTGGGAGTTTTGGCCCGGACTCTTCCTGCAACCATCAGAAACATCTCTTCCCGTATTCCACACAACACGGTCTTTCCAGAGGTTAACTCTGCTTTTGTGAAATGACCATGCTATTCACAATGTACCATTGCACATACAGAAACACCTAAGACACCCAAGCAGGAAGCACGCCACCAGTATCGTTCAGCCTTTCCTTCGAGAGTCCCAAGCTGATGTGGCCAATTAAACATGGAGGCTCAGGGCTGTCCATCACGCAGACTCTAGACAAGGAGAGAGAGAGAGAGAGTACCATTGCATCTTTGCCCCAGACATACCCACCGTGTATCCAGCCCTTGCCCATCACCAATTGTTATAAACCAAGCACAGAGGTTTGAACCCCGTGGTCTCCCGAACTCATTTGTGGTGATGGTACAGACGTGATTGTGAGGAATTTAAAAGGGGCTCCTCAAACCATTTCCTCTCAGCACGTCTGGCACTCTTGAAAACAAGAACTCAGGCCTTCCACCTGCTGAGTAGCAGCTACACCCCCAGCTGTGTCGGTTAGGACTGTCAAAATGGATGTACGAAGGGTTAAAGCAGAGAATCCCCCAAGTACACATTCCGTGTGCCACCAGAGTGATGATGTCATTACATCCGCAGCTCCCAGGTTCCCGAGAGGTGGAGGAGGGTCAGGAAAGGTGAGAGGGCAAATGACCTCTTGGTCTATGAGAAAAATCACTTTAACCTCTTGTGCTCTTGGACCAGACTTAGAAAAACAGCGCTGCAAATGGTGACTTACCACAGCATTCTTGAGGTCACTGCTACTCTTCATGCGGATTTAAGTCTGAGGAGGTTTGAGGCCAACTGAATATAAAGCCCAGATAGAGTTCCTCCTTTCTGTCTGTGTCAGGTTGTCTTCTTGTGGAAGTGGGATGAAACCTTGAGCCTTGTTCACACACACTGAGCTTTTTTTTTTTTTTGGTTTTTCGAGACAGGGTTTCTCTGTGTAGCCCTGGCTGTCCTGGAACTCACTCTGTAGACCAGGCTGGCCTCGAACTCAGAAATCCGCCTGCCTCTGCCTCCCAAGTGCTGGGATTACAGGCGTGCGCCACCACGCCCAGCCACACTGAGCTTTATACTCAGTTTCCCTTCACTCTTTTAGGATGGGGCCTGGCTCCCTTACCCAGATTGGCATTTCACTTGATTTCCATCATTTAACTTAAGGTTTCTGTGGTGAGATTGTGAAGTATTACCAGGTCGAGCTTCAACTTGGGGAGGTTTCAAGTCAGTAAATAGAATAACAAGGGGGGGCACTGAAGGGAACAGAATTCCTATAATGTCTCAGTAATCTGGCCAACATGACCCCCCCACTGCTGGCTTCTCTCTCTCTCTCTCTCTCTTTCTCTCTCTCTCTCTCTCTCTCTCTCTCTCTCTCTCTCACACACACACACACACACACACACACACACAAGCTGGAACTTACCAGAAGTGGGAATGAACTAAAGGCTCGGTTGGCTAGCTTTAGTCTGCCCAACCTCACAATGATTTTCTTGGTCCCTAGAGTCAGGGACAAGAATTGTATCCTCTATCTGATCCCACAGCGGCTACCCTCACTGTCAGCAAAGGACCTTCATATATTCCTTTGCCTAAAATGTTAGTGTATGAACATTTGAGACCATGTTCACAGAGTTTCTAAGTGTGGCACATGGACCATCAACACCAATGGGCCACTTGTTTTGTTAGATATGCAGGGTCCCACTGAGTCAGAAGACAGGGATGTAGGTGTATTGGAATCTAAACCTTCCACGCCCCCCCCCAAACACATGAGTTTTAAGATAGAGTTAAGTCAAGAAGCCTTTTACTGTCAAGAAATGTACAGTGCCTATAATAGCAAAATCAAAAGTAGCACTCTTAAAAGAATAACTTCATGCATTTATGATATCATAATTAGAGGCATATTCTCCAACCCTCCTCATCTGTAAAGACAGGCTATACCTTTTCTGTAGTCATCTTTGAGGTAAGCCTTTAGCGTGCTTTATTAAAAGCAAACAAACACTGAAGGTCCCCGTGCATGATTGTGGTTTGTGGGAGAATCTAATTTGTACTAGGGAGCAAAGGTCATGTGGTGGAGCTCATCAATGCACTCACTCCAGGATGAGATCAATCTCCATACGTCACTGTATTGATCCAAGGGCTCATTGGCGCTCCCCTCCTTGAACTGTGTGGATGGTGTGTGAATGGAGATGGATGGCTCTCAGCCCGGGGATTCTATCAGGGAGGATGTTCTCATCCTCATTTAGGCTGTCTGTCTGTCTCCTCCCATTAGGATCTTCTCCTTGTTGAGCAAGTACTTGGAGAGAGAAACGCTTGGCATAATAGGTTGTTTTCCTACTGCAGACAAAATGTCTATGAGATGTCACTTTGCATATCGCATTATGAAAAAACAACCTCTTAGCCCTTGGTCATCAGAACTTTTGAGAATGAGTAGTGCAGTACTCATTGAGAGGAGCTTCATTGAGAGAAGCCTTATGGGTGAAAAATGACAAGTAGGAATATATTAAACCCAGCTCAAAGATGGAGAATCTCTTAAGTATCTAAGATTCTTACTAAGATTTACTGCTTTTTCTGCACCACCTTTGTACAGGCAGATGGTCCCACTAAAGACAGGGACAGAGTTTGCTCCTTAGACTCTGCTTGAGTTGCTTTGAGCTACCAAAATGGTATCAAGATATCTGAGGTCTTTTACTCTGTGTAGTCTGATCAGTGGTCATCTGACCTGTCAACAGGTCAGGTCTGGATGGTGCAGAACAATGCTGCCTTGGTATGGTTGGCCTTGGAGTCTAGGATCTCAGACATTATTGTTAGCTTCTCTCTCCTGTGAGGGGGCTGTGGATATTACTGGACATCCTCTAAGGAAAGGTCACAAGTCATCATAAAGAAACAGTTTAAAATACTTTCTGACCACGAAGAGTTCCTATTGGTCATAACAGCAAGTACTATGTGCTAGAGCTGGGTATCCTTTGCTTTTTAAGTTGTGCGCTAAAGCCCCTTGTTTCCGTGGACAAGGACACTTCACAGACTAACACGAAGAGCTTCTGATCACGGTGGTGATCACTGATCATATTATTAGCTACTACTTCATAATTGTAATTTTCCCAATGTTTTGTATTGTAATGTAAATATCTGATGTGTAAGATATCTGATATACGATCCCCACGAGTGTGTGGTCTAGAACCACTTTCTTAAGGTGTAATTGAAACAAACTGACGGTGAAGTCATTGCCTTGAGCACCTACAAGGTATTTCTTCCTTTAACTGGCAGAAGTAAGAAATTGATTGAGATGTAGGTTTGGTGAGGAGTGTGTTCATAGTCATAGTGACACTGCCATTCTAGGCCCTTTATTAGAGGGCCTATACTCTATCCTGCCAAGCTACAAGCAGCTAAAAGAGACACTGATTGGGCATAGACACTAGGAATCCACCTGTAGGTCTTATGCAGTTTAGGGGACTAGTCTTTTCAGTGAAGGCTCTCACTAGGGGACTGTTACAGTTACTTACTGTTCTATTGCAGGAGATACCATAACCAAGGTTTCGTTTTTTTTTTTTTTTTTTTTTTTTTTTTTTTGGTTTTTCGAGACAGGGTTTCTCTGTGTAGCTAGCCCTGGCTGTCCTGGAACTCACTCTGTAGACCAGGCTGGCCTCGAACTCAGAAATCTGCCTGCCTCTTCCTCCCAAGTACTGGGATTAAAGGCGTGCGCCACCAACGCCTGGCGTAACCAAGGTTTCTTATAAAAAACAATTTTAGAGGTTTAGTCTATTATCATGGTATGTATGATATCATGGTATCAGTAGCTGAGTGCAATATCCTGATCAGTAGGCAGGGGTTGGAGGGAGGGACAGGATAGGGGATGAGAGAGTATTCACCTGGGCCTGATGTGGGCTTTTGAAACCTTAAAACCTACCAGGCAGCAATGTAATTCTTCCAAGAACACCACACCCCTTAATCCTTCTAATCCTTTCAAATAGCGTCGTTCCATGGTAACTAAACTCAACTATGTGCATATGGGGGGGGCATTCTTATTCAAATCATCACCCCAGGGACCACAAAGCTAGGAGCCTCAGCAAGAGAGAAGGCTAAAGGTTTGAAGGAATGTGATTCACATGCTGGGCCATTGAGGTCCATGAGGGTCAGGCGTTTCATACAGGCTGGTGGCTGAATGCTGCCAAGTCTACTATAACAATGAAATTCTCACTATGCTGGTCTTGGAGGCTAGTAGTAGTAAAAAAGACTCCAGGATCAAATTAAGATCTTACCTGGAAATATTGAGACAAGAGTCAGGTAACTCTTGGTACCAAATAATTCAGTTTAGGGTTTTTGGAAGTAGACAATGTAACCTTTCATCTCATCCACAGTCTCTGCATTTCATTCTGCCAACCCAGGGAGACCC